>OX451739.1:37413363-38013363 GCA_948472305.1 Vicia faba | reverse complement strand
ATGATGAATGAACCAAGGATGGTTACTACCTTGGCATGGACAGTAAGAGAACCTTGGGTGACTTTAACTTCAACAACGCTCGTTGAGAAAATCTTGGTGGGAATTATCGTCTTCGCAGGATCTGGAAGAGAAACATAGGCAATTATAACCTAAAAGAAAACCCTAAAATGGAAATCTCATGCACCGTCGGAGAGAGGACCAATAGGAAATTATAATTTTTAAAGAAAAACCTAAAAATGGAAGTCTCATGCACCGTCGGAGAGAGAACCAGTAGGAAATTATAATCTGAAAGGAATTACCACCTCACTCACCGTCGGAGAGGGAACCATGGGAAATTATAATCTGAAAGGAATTATCATCTCACTCACCGTCGGAGAGGGAACCATAGGAAAAGGAATTATCACCTCACTCACCGTCGGAGAGGGAACCATAGGAAAAGGAATTATCACCTCACTCACCGTCGGAGAGGGAACCATCTGAAAGGAATTATCACCTCACTCACCGTCGGAGAGGGAACCATAGGAAAAGGAATTATCACCTCACTCACCGTCGGAGAGGGAACCATAGGAGAAGGAATTATCACCTCACTCACCGTCGGAGAGGGAACCATCTGAAAAGGAATTATCACCTCACTCACCGTCGGAGAGGGAACCATAGGAAAAGGAATTATCACCTCACTCACCACCGGAGAGGGAACCGTAGGAAATTATAATCTGAAAAGGAATTATCACCTCACTCACCGTCGGAGAGGGAACCATAGGAAATTATAATCTGAAAAGGAATTATCACCTCACTCACCGTCGGAGAGGGAACCATCTGAAATTATAATCTGAAAGGGAATTACATCTCACGCACCATCGGAGAGGGAACCATAGGAAATTATAATCTCGAACGTCTGAGAAAAACCTAAAAACTTCTACTGAATCTTCATCAGAAAAATCTGTTAGGAGTCGATTTAGCTGGACTAGAGAAGGCCTTGGACTGGATAAGAAATCTTTTGAGTCGATTAACTGAACCGGTCTAGGTCTTGAAATATGATTGAGAATTTAACTGCATCTTTCCTGAAAGGTAAAGGTCAGTCATATGCAATGCATGATATGGATCAAGCAATGATGTTCTCAACATAAATGAGATTTGTATGATATGATGCGTCTATGCATGCTATAATGATGTATGTGATGTTTATGTATGTATGTTTTCGTCTAGGAAAGTAAATCCTTGACGGGTGCCGGGAAGTCACTCCTGGGCTGACATTGAAGAATAAGCTTTTACTTCCGCTGGGGGATGATAGCTGCAAGAAATACCGATAGGAGAAGATGACTCCGTTGAGGAATAAACTTGGCAAATGGAAGATTCTGCGGGGAGAAAAATACTCTAGCGATCATGCTGGGGAGTGATACTCTGTGGGGAGAGGGATGCTTTTGCTGAATTGTTGATAGTAACTTGCTGGGGATACACTTGTTGTTGGAAGTGCTGATAGACTTCGCTGGGGATAAGAAAGAACTGTGTTGACGACGACTTTTCCGTGGCTTTTGGCTGAGGATAACCCAGTTATATCCTGTTAAGGAAATAACTCTTTGAATAAAGCCAGATGACGCGTTCGTATTCTGCGAGGGATAAGCTTCCAGGATCTACTGGGGATAAGCTTATTGCTTGGGGGAGATGAATTCCAACTTTCCTGGAGGACTAGATTGGACTTGACTTTCTTGGGGAAATTTTGATATACTGGGGAAGTGATTCCTTTGAATGTTGATAGACCACCGGGGAACAATCTTTAGGTCAAGACTGACGGGGATGCTTGTTAAGAATATATGTATATGTGCTGCTGGGGAAGTATTGAGATCTACTGGAGGATACTCAGCTTCCTTGAGATTTGATAACTTTGCTTGGAGAAGACGGTACTGACTGCTGACTTACTCTCTGGGGAATTAAGATGTACTGGTCATGTTCTTTAGCTGAACCTACCTTGGTACCTTGGATGATAGAACAATCAGATTGCTTTAGACAACTCCTTATTGCCCCTGTTTCTAATGTTACCTGTAATTAATCCTTTGTTTCGTATGCAAATATTTATGAGTTAGCAAATTACTGTCAATGCATATATCACAAATTGAACCTTGGACGTTCTTCGCAAAACAAAACAGAAAAAGAAAAACACTTGGCACGTTTAACTGAGAAGTATATTTGTATTGATTTTGAATGGCCTGAAAATAGTCGTTTTTGGGTACAAGAGGCTGACGTCCTAGTAAGAGAACGCCGCCGAACAAAAGAGTTTATACAAGTTTTGTACAAAAGAAAATAAAACAGTTGTGTGAAATGAATGATCCCACTGGGTTTCAACTCTGCTATTGCCTTTATAACTTCGAGCGTCTCATCACTTGATGACCTTGGTTGAAGGTGAAGCTGACTGATCGATGCCGTCTGAACTTGATGTAGATACCGGATTCTGGATGCAAAGTGATCCAATGAGACATAGTATTACGCTTTTATCCCTAATTTTTGCCTGGACCGCCCTTTCGGGTTTTCAGTCCACCGGGATACCCATTTTTGCCCAAGCCGCCTTTTCAGGTTTTCGACTTGCCGGGTGTACATATTTTTTCATTTTCATCCCTTCATTTTGCCCGAACCCTTTTGGTTCGCCGGGAAGCCCTAATTTTTGCCTAGGCATGTCAGCCTAGCGGGTCTTTTTATCATGCGTAGTATCTTTTTACTATGTCTGCATTGGCGGGGTGAGGAAGGTCGTCACCATCCATGTTGGTTAGAATCATGGCTCCTCCTGAGAACACATGCTTAACCACAAACGGCCCTTTGTACGTAGGGGTCCATTTGCCCCTTGGATCACTCTGAGGAAGGATGATCCGCTTGATTACCAGATCCCCAACTTGATATTCCTGTGGTCTGACCTTTTTGTTAAATGCCCTGATCATCCGTTTCTGATACGTCTGACCATGACAGATAGCAGCAAGTCTCTTTTCATCAATGAGGTTGAGCTGATCAAGTCGTGTCTGGACCCAATCATCCTCGTTCAGGTTTTCATCCTTCATTATCCAGAGAGAGGGTATTTGTACTTCGATCGGTAAGACTGCCTCCATACCATAAACCAGAGAGAAAGGAGTTGCCCCGGTTGACGTCCTAGCTGAGGTACGGTACCCATGTAAAGCGAACGGTAACATCTCGTGCCAATCTTTATAAGTCACTGTCATCTTCTGCACGATTTTCTTGATGTTCTTATTTGCTGCTTCGACCGCCCCATTCATCTTCGGTCTGTAAGGAGAAGAATTGTGGTGCTGTATCTTGAACTGTTCGCAGAGCTCAGCGATCATCTTGTTATTCAGATTGGTACCGTTGTCTGTAATAATTCGTTCAGGGACGCCGTACCGACAGATCAGGTTGTGCCGAATGAACCGTGCCACAACAGTCTTGGTTACCGTAGCATAGGATGCTGCCTCAACCCACTTTGTAAAATAATCAATCGCCACTAGGATGAAGAGATGCCCATTAGATGCCGTAGGTTTGATCTCGCCGATCATGTCTATACCCCACATTGCAAACGGCCATGGCGCAGTCAGAACATTCAGGGGAACTGGAGGAACATGCACCTTATCTGCGTAAATCTGGCACTTATGGCATGTCCTGGAGTGTTGGTAGCAGTCAGCTTCCATTGTGGACCAGTAATATCCTGCCCGTAGGATTTTCTTAGCCATAGTGTGTCCACTGGAATGTGTACCAAAGGTCCCTTCATGTAGCTCTTCCATGATCCTTTCTGCTTCAGTCTTATCCACACAACGCAGTAAGGTTGAATCATGGTTTCGCTTGTACAAGATGCCGTTGCTAAGGAAGAACTTGGCTGCGAACCTTCTCAGGAACTTCTTATCATTGACAGAGGCACCTTCAGAGTATTCCTGAGCTTCCAAATATCTCTTCACCTCATGGTACCAAGGCTTCTCAGTCACCAATTCAGTCTCGAGATCACAACAGTATGTCGGTTCTTCCAGTTTCCAGATGATGATCCGGGGAGCCTCGTTATCCCATTTGACCTTAAACATTGAAGACATTGTAGCTAACGCGTCCGACAGCTGATTCTCTTCTCTTGGAAAGTGCTCAAAGGTTATCTCTGTGAAGTGGGGGATCAAGGTCAACACACATTCTCTGTAAGGAATCAGGTTGGGATGTTTCGTATCCCACTCTCCTTTGATCTGATTGATCACAAGAGCGGAATCTCCGAAGACACTCAGAAACTTGATCCTTAGGTCGATCGCAGCTTGAAGACCCATGATGCACGCCTCATACTCCGCCATGTTGTTGGTACAGTTGAAACATAGCCGGGCAGTGAGTGGAGTATGAGTACCTTGTGGAGATATGATTATGGCGCCGATACCGTTTCCCAAAGCATTGGAGGCTCCGTCAAAGTGCATAGACCATCGGGATCCTGGTTCAGGTCCTTCATCCGGTCCAGGTACTTCACAATCAGTCACTATCATAATGCTTTCATCCGGAAACTCGAAGTTCATTGATTGATAATCATCTACGGCCTGATGTGCCAAGTGGTCTGCCAATACACTTCCCTTGATGGCTTTCTGGGTCGTATACTGAATGTCGTATTCTGTCAAGATCATCTGCCATCTTGCAATCCTCCCAGACAGAGCAGGCTTTTCGAATATGTACTTTATAGGATCCATCTTTGAGATCAACAAGGTAGTGTGAGTCAGCATATACTGTCTCAGCCGGCGAGCAGCCCATACCAAAGCGCAGCAAGTTTTCTCAAGCAGTGAGTATCGGGTCTCACAGTCGGAAAACTTTTTGCTAAGGTAATAAATGGCATGCTCTTTTCGGCCAGACTCGTCATGCTGCCCCAGCACACACCCCATTGAATTGTCAAGCACTGTCAGGTATAGTATCCGAGGTCTCCCTTCAACCGGTGGCATAAGGATGGGTGGTTCTTGGAGATACTCTTTGATTCTGTCGAAAGCAGCCTGACATTCATCGTTCCAACGTACTACCTGATCTTTCTTCAGCAGCTTGAAGATTGGCTCACAGGTAGCAGTCAGGTGTGAGATGAAGCGAGCTATGTAATTCAGGCGTCCTAAAAAGCCTCTGACCTCTTTCTCTGTCTTAGGAACTGGCATCTCTTGAATAGCTTTGACCTTAGCAGGGTCCACTTGAATTCCCTTGTCACTTACCACGAAGCCTAGCAACTTCCCAGATCTTACCCCGAAGGTGCACTTGTTCGGGTTCAACCTCAACTTGTATAGTTTCAACCGGTCAAACAATTTCTGCAGATGATCTAGGTGCTCTTCCTCAGTCTGGGACCTTGCGATCATGTCGTCAACATACACTTCTATCTCGTGATGGATCATATCATGAAATAAAGCAACCATGGCACGTTGGTAGGTTGCCCCAGCGTTCTTCAACCCGAATGGCATGACCTTGTAACAGAAGGTGCCCCACTGAGTAACAAATGTAGTCTTTTCCATGTCTTCAGGTGCCATCTTGATCTGATTGTAACCTGAGAAACCATCCATGAAAGAGAATACCTTGTGCTGAGCTGTATTATCAACAAGGACATCAATGTGAGGTAGAGGGAAGTCATCTTTGGGGCTGGCCCTGCTCAGATCCCTGTAGTCGACACACATTCTGACCTTACCGTCCTTCTTAGGTACCGGCACCACATTAGCAACCCACTGAGGGTAAGAAGTTACTGTAAGGAACCCGGCATCAAACTGTTTCATGACCTCGGCTTTAATCTTCTCAGACATCTCTGGACGCATCCGTCGGACCTTTTGCTTAACTGGAGGGCAGTCTTCCTTAGTTGGCAAGTGATGGACCACAATATCGGTATCCAACCCGGGCATGTCTTCGTAGGACCAGGCAAAGACCTCCATATAATCATGCAGCATTTGAGTCAACCGTTGCTTCACGCTGAGCTCTAGGTTGGCGCCAATCTTTACCTCTTTCCTGTCTGCCTCAGTACCCAAGTTTATTGTTTCCACTGACTCTTCATGGGGTTGAATTTCCCTCTCTTCCTGAAGCAACAGTCTTGCAAGCTCGTCAGGCACTTCGCAATCATCTTCACCTTCGTCTTCGGCTAAGTTGATCGGATTTTCGAAGTCATAACTGGCAGTAGCAGAGTTGTTATCAGTGAGATCCAGAGTGGATTGAAACCTGTATCAGTGAGTGTGTGTGTAAATACAGCTGTTTTGAAAAATATGTAAAGGAAAGAAAGACAGAAAAGGAGCATAAGATTTGCAATGCGAAAAAACGTCCAAGATTTTCATTCATGATATATGAAATGACAATTTATATGCCCTCACAAATGACACCACGGTGCCTCGGGTAAGACACCGGGCCAAAGAGTTTATTATTGTTTGTTACAAAATAGCAAAAACAAAGAAACTTATTACTGCGTCACAAAGGTAACAGGGGTATGGTCCTTAGCAATCCAATTGTTCAATCCGCCTTCAGCCGTTGGATAGATCCAGCTATTGAATTCAGCCTCATCCACTTCATTGTCTTCCCCGACAGCATTCACTCCTGGATTTGTAATGAACACAGGAGGTCTTCTGATCTTTGCTTTCCTCATAGCTTTCTGACCTTCTGTAGTAAAGCCCAGCCCGAATTTATCAGTCTTCTGAGTAAAGTCTGGAAGTCTGCCCCAGTTGGCACTTTCACCCTTCTGAACCACAGCCCGGGCATCCTTCAGGGAAGCCATCTTCAAAGGAACACTTTCTTCCGCTGCTGTTTCTGCTGCCGCTGCAATTGGAAGCACCTCCTCGAAATGCTGAAAGGGGGTTTCAATAAACTCCCCGTCCATCTCAATGTATCTGAAGGAGTTCAGGTGGCTCACCATGTATTCCTCCTCTCCCTGCACAGTGACGATCTTCCCTTTGACGGGGTACTTCAGCTTCTGGTGCAAGGTAGAGGTCACTGCCCCAGCCTTATGTATCCAGGGTCGACCCAATAGACAAGAGTAAGATGGACGGATATCCATCACATAAAAAGTAGAGTCAAACACCTGAGAGCCCACACGAATTGGAATTTCGACCTCTCCATGAACCATCCTTTTTGAACCGTCAAAGGCCCTGACGATGATATTGCTGGGTTTCAATTCCAGACCTTCGCAATCTAAACGGTCCAAAGCCTTCTTGGGCAGCACATTCAAAGAAGAACCAGTATCCACTAACACATGTGCCAAGGTAGTGCCCCTGCATTCGATAGAGACATGCAGAGCATCATTATGGTCTCTTCCCTTTGCGGTCAGGTCAGCATCTGAGAAACCCAAGCCATTGTCTGCTGTCAGATTTGCTACGCAATCAGTGAACTGGATTGCAGAGGTCTCATGTGGCACATGGGCCGTCTTGAGGAACGAGATCAAGGCCTTAGAATGGGCCTCGGAGCACAGCAATAAAGAGAGCATGGAGATCTTGGAGGGCGTGTGCCCCAGCTGTTCCACAACATTAAAGTCGCTCTTCTTTATAATTTTCAGAATCTCCTCCATCTCTTGTTGGGAGGCCTCAGCAGTTATAGGTACAGGTGCCTCCATCTGGGCAGGCTCAACTTCAACTCCTTTGCCCCGAGCATTGGATGACTCGGCAGCAGGAGAAACAATTGGATCAGCAGCAGGAACAGGTACACTTGTAGGGGTTATGAGAAGCGGTCTTCGAGCAGCAGGAGGTGCAATGTCAGGCGAGAAGAGCCTGCCACTGCGGGTAACCTTGGCTGGGCCAGTGATATCACAGATGCTGGCACCAGCGTTGAATTCTTGTTTAATCCTATTCACATACACATCCGCCCCATAATGCCAGGGGACAGCTTTATCAGATACATAGGGCAGGGGCCCCGGGACAGTGATAACAACAGGTGCAACGGTCATGATTTGAACGGGCTTCTTCGGGAGAGCCGGGATCGGATTATTGAATATGGTAACCACGGAAACTTCTTCCACTGGAACCAACTGAACAACAGACTTCTTAAACAGAATCTCCTTGCTATCCATTAGGCTTTGGATGCCTATCTTCAGCAAGGGACAACCAGATGGGGAAACAGCATAGAACAGGCAACCCTCACTGCAACCCGGAAATAAACCGGCCAGCAGCAGGTTCTTCTTGACAGTCTTCAGAGGAGTGGCTAGATCATCCACAGAAACAGCATAAACGTCTTCGTCAACGGCATTTACCCCATGTTGAGGCATAGGAGCAGTAACTACATTCAGCCTCTCAGGCGCTTCGAACTGTATCTCCTTCGCGTCGATAAGGTCTTGCACATTACTCTTTAACGTCCAACAGTCATCGGTAGAGTGCCCCGGGCTATCTGAATGGTAAGCACAACGAGCATTCGGGTTGTACTTAGGAGATGCAGTATTGGGGAACTTCGGAGCCTCCCTGACAGTCACCAAATTGGTGGATAGCAACTGTGGCAGGATCTGCGATAGGGTCATGCTTAACCGGGTAAACTCCCTCCGGGGTCTTTCAGCCCTTTGAGGATTGGTCGGCCGAGGAGCGGCAGCAGGCTTAGCAATCATTACCGCACTGACAGATTGGCGGCGCTCAGGTCTCTCTGACCTCTTGGAACCATACACGGCACTAGCCTCCTTCTTGAAGGGTTTCTTTTCAGAACTAGATGATGCAACCTTCGGAATCTTCCCAGACTTTAACCCAGCCTCAATTCTCTCTCCAGTCAGAATCAGATCAGTGAACCCTGCAGACGAATTCCCGATGAGATGGTTGAAGAATGGCCCAGATAGGGTCCCCAAGAACATGTCTACCAACTCCCGATCAGTCAATGGTGGCTGCACCCTGCCAGCCAGGTCTCTCCACTTCTGAGCGTACTCCTTAAAACCTTCACTTGAACCTAACGATATACCCTGGAGTTGGGTACGTGTAGGGGCAAGGTCGGCATTATATTGATACTGCTTATAGAAAGCAGTAGCCAACTCATCCCAGTTACGAACCTTGGTCCCATCCAGCTGATAGAACCATTCGAGATGAGTCCCTGAAAGACTCTCCTGGAAGAAGTGGATCCACAAATTCTTATCCGCAGAGTACGGTTGCATTTTCCGAACATAGGACATGAGATGTAGCTTGGGACAAGATGCCCCGTCATATTTAGAGAAGGATGGTGCTTTGAACTTGTGAGGGATGATCACACCAGTTGACAAACCCAGATCTCCGAAATCCAGCCCAGGTACCTGTTGAACCTCCATAGCTTTCAGCCTATCCTCCAGTTGCTTGTATCTGTCTTCTGCAGGAGGGTACTGCTCTTCATCAAAATCAGTCTCGTTGTCGGAGACTACCGGACTAGGAACCCTTGCTTCTGCCTGAGGACTACTCTTGCCAACAGAAGAACCAGCCTCTTCCTGCTGCAGAGCATTACCAAACCTTCGGCCCGAGTTGAACAAAACAGTTCTTCTCTTCTTCTTCTTCTCCTTCTTCAGGAGCATAGCCTTCAGTTCTTCTTGGCCTTGGGCCAGACCCTTGATTAATTCTTGAAACTGCGCATTCTGCGCCTGAAGAGCCTTGATGGAGGTCTCAGTTGATGAAGAGTCGGGATTCATGATGCTGAAATAAACAGCGAAGAACTGTAAGCAACCTGAAAAGGGGAAAAACCTGCTATGCACATGATGTATGAAATGCGTATGAATCATGTTTTCAAAGACAATCGGGAATCAACTTTGTAAACAAAAAGGAACACACTTCATTAGATTCAACTTTGAAACTGAAATTATTCAACAGGTTACCCTTAGGCGTTACATGAAAAGACATACTGAAAAGGAAAATAAAATTGTAAAAGCACATCTGGGGCTCCTTATTGATCCCATGGTCTCCTCTTCTCAGTACGGATGTAGGCATTCAGAGCTCTCTCATTCTCCAACTGCTTTGTCAGCTTCTGGATCTTTGATTCCTGCTCGTTGAACTTTTCCCGGTAAGAATCCCGCTCTTCTCGCAGTTGCGACCAAGATCTCTTCAATGTCTCATAATCAGTAGGTATCTGAGGAGGAAGGACAGTTGGAGGAACACCATCTTTGTCAGGACACTCAAGAATGACGGGTCTGACAGCTTCATACGGCATACCTAACTTCTGAGCACGGATGCGAACCCATTTGTAGTAGGCTTCCATAGGTAAAGAAGTCTTTGGCCCTAACTCCTGTGGGTCAGCTTTATGAACCTTGTCCCAAGCCTTGATGAACCTACGACGCAGCTCGTCACTATCCACCTGAAATTCAAAACTGATGTGAGGCACCAACATCTCATGGGGACCTGCTCTTCTTGCTCTTCCGAACTGACGGAGTGCTAGACATGGATTGTAAGAGATCCCTCCTTGGGTACCAATCAGAGGAACATTAGGGTATTCCCCGCATCGATCAATAATAGCTATCTCATCCAAACCTCTGCAAGTCCAAATGATGTCTTTATCGGTGAGAGACATTAACCTATGAGCCCAACCTCTTCCTTCTTGATTCTTCAGTACGAACTTAGGGAGGTGCGAAATAAACCACCTCACCAACAAAGGGATACAACACCATAGGGTTCCTCGTCTTCGGGTAGTACGGGCATGAAGTTGTTGCAAGATATCACCCAAGAGAGTGGGCACAGGATTCTGAGACATAAAGATCCTTATGGCAGTGACATTGATGAAGTTGTCAGGATTGGGAAACAGGACTAACCCATAGATTAGGAGAGCCAAGATGTCTTCATATGCCCTAAAGTCCAGGTCATTCCAGAAACTGTTAGCTTTACCAATCAGAAACTTGGCCAAGAAACCCTTAACTCCGCTTCTAGTTACCCAGTTGTCTGTTACCTCTTGATGGGTCAAAGGAAGAGCTGCAGCAATATTCTCAAGCCTGAGGGTCTTTTCCCAACCAGTGAAGGGAGTCTGATCCAAGATAGGGATACCAAGCAAATCAGAGAACTCTTCCAGGGTAGGGACCAGCTGGAAGTCTTGAAAGGTGAAGCACTGGTACAGAGGGTCATAGAACTGGGTCAGAACACTCATCAACTGTTGATCCCGCTTTGCAGTGACTAAGCTGAGAAGGGAACCATGCCTCTGAATGAAGGAAGTAGTATTTGGAATTCTGTTAACCAACTCATCAAGCAACTCAGGTGAACGAACAAAGTTGAACCGGATAGTATTCCTTCGCACAGGCAGCATAATGTCCTACAAAACAGAGCAAAGGTGAAACCCTCTTGTCTTTGAAATGGTCAGTCCTTATGCAGGATGCATGCAATGCTCATGATGCTATGATGTTATGATAAAGCACACCACATATGGATACAAAGGCAAACATGGTAAGGCACACAAGTCACACAAGGCAAGCCCCTAAAGTTTAGGCCAGCATGAGGTCTAGGTACTACCCTCTTTCAGTTTGTTGGTTTATACCTGTCCTAATCAAAAGTAACCGGGTTCTTAGAGGATCCCAATATCATTGACTACCCTCAATCGGTCATAACTCCAGCATCACAATCTTTTCTTGCGGCCAGAACCATCACGAGAGTTTAGCCTCAATGGGCGTAGCATACTGCTACAATTCTAAAGGCCAAGTTGTGTCAATTAAGGTTCTAAGGTTGTTGGTGCTTAATGACTCCTTAGAAGACCCATATTCTCCTCGTTGCAACACAAGGGATACCGGTACAGACCAAGGTGCCACACCAACGTAGCCACTGCTTCACCTGTGTCGGTCTACGCCGGACAGGTCCCTCACAGCTTATGCTACCTAAACAGGGTATCCCCAGATCCGGGTTAGGATCTATGTAACTCCGATGCAACCCACAATAGTAAAGCAAGCAAATCAATACAATTGAAAACACAGTTATGAACTAGCCCTAAGGTACACCTCACTTTAAGTTTGGTCCCCAGCAGAGTCGCCAGTTCTGTGATCGGTGGATCTGGAACTGACTGTTTAACGCTGGTTCGCGAAATGTCGCGGAAGCAAGAGTCGCCACCGTCTTTTATTTTCTCCAAATGGAAAGGACAAAAGCACAGAAAAATTCCTTATAGAGATTGCTCTCGGTTCGGGAGGTAGGTTATAGAAAGGGAAGGTGTTAGCACCCTTTCTATCCATGGTTATCCATGGGCTCTTAGATACTTGCTCATTTGTGTTTTCAAAAATGGTTTGTTTGCTTTTCAACTGTGGGTTTAAAAAGTTTCTTTGAAAATTCCAGTTCGACTCTTGTATCAGTCCTCAAGAGTATTTGAAAAATTGCTTTCGAAAGCTTTTTGAAAATGTGTTGGTGTGAAAAGTATTTTGTTTTGTTTTGAAATTTAGAGCAAGTATCTAGAGTCGTCTACCTACCCTAAGGAATTTGTCTGTGTAAATGTCCTTTAAAGTAGTGCCATCCCACCATTGAGAGGTAGGTAGCACCACCGTTGGAGGTGTTTGGGTCAATTCGAGGTTCGGGACATGGTGATCACCAGAGCAATGGGAAGACACCTTAGAAGCTACCCTCATGCCAGGTTCCCGGATCATGAGGACTTACTAAGACATCCTCTACTCGACGATCACCTTTCGAGGCAAGGCAACAGTGAGGCGTACCCTAGGGGTGGTGTGTGATTTGTGTGTCGTTTTCATTTGCATTTATCTTGTCATGTTATTGGTGTTCTTCGCTTGTTTTTATTTTGTCCATACATTCTTTCATGCTTTGATTAACAGTTAAAAGATTTGCGGGAAAGTAAATTCTAAGCTATTACAAACGGCGCGGGTCCACATCGCCAAAAGTTTCTCGAACCCGATTTGACAGAAAATAAATAAACAAAGTAAATAAAGAATTAAAAGTGCGAGTAATTGAAAGGTTACATGGCCTTGGGAGAGATACATAATATTATAGAGAAATAAAAATAAATGCGAATTAATAAGAATTAAAACGAAACGAGGGCGTTGGACCCTTTTGCAAAAATTAAATTAACGCTGAATTAATTAATTAAAAAGAAAGGACTTGTTTTTGGTATTTTTAGTATTTTAGGAATTTAATGAGGAAAAGAATTAATTAAAATCAAAATAAGATGCAAACCTCAATTCTAATTATTTTTAATTTATTAAGAAGAAAATATTGAAGTTTTTAACCTAAATTAACCCTAAGTTATTTGCATGCAATTTAATTATAAAAAATAAAATATTTAATTATTTAATATATTTATGAAAAAAATAAAAAAAGGATAAAAATTATTACTTAAACCTATTTCTACATTTTTTTAGATTTTTTGTTAAAAGTATTAAAATTACAACTTAAATTAAAACTAAATAATTATATACAATTTATTTATGAAAATATTAGAAATAAAAATATTTATCAATTTAATTCTTTTCTGATTTTTTTTTATGGTTTTTTATATTTATGGAAATAATAAAATTAATCACTAAAACAATAATAAAAAAGAAAAAATAGAAAATAAAGAAAATAAAGAAAATGGGAAGAATTGCAAACCAAAGGGGGTTCAGATCCCAAATTAGGAGGTATTGGATAGCAATCCAGGCCCACTTAAATTGATGGCTTCTTTGACTTTTCAGGACGCGTGTACACGCGTTGACCAGGGTGTATGGTGTTCTCCAATCCAGGGCCTTTGATCTGATGCCCCAGGACGCGTGTACGCTGGATTCTGAAGGTGTATCATGGACTTTGAGATTGAACCTGCACGTGAATGTTAATGGCAAAATAATATTGAAAACATGCAGACCTGGGGCTCGAACCCAGGTCATGAGGATTAACATCACTACACCTTGCCAGCTGAGCTAGTTTACACGTTTGATATTTTAATAACGAACAAATAATATAAAAGAAAGCCAAGGCGTTAGTGGGTTAAAGCGCGCAAAATTTAAACTGACCAACCAGCATGTGCCACAATATCGTCTTCCTCGCTGGTTTTATTTTTTCTGAAACAAGAACACATTGGCCACGGTTTTCAAGTGTTCTCCTAGGCCGGCTATTGAAAAATAACGATTAGCTCAGGAACACTTATAAATTGAGCGCGAGCATGGCTTCTTCTTCGTCCAGTCACGCTGATTCCAATGGTGGTGGTCAGGGGTTCCAATTTTTCCTCATTCAAAAACCCCTAATTTCAAATCATGCAAACCCTAGAAAACGAACATGGTATCTTGGCATATAACGTGTAAAACTTCAATTAAAACATACAATTAGCTTGCAAACTTTGTTATAAGCACAAATATAACAAGAAAACACGTTAACAATGCATGAATGTCAGAAACCGATTCAAGAATTTTCTTCACCAACTTCCATGGTAATCTTACGTTTTCTTGAGTATGGGGCTTGGAGAATGATTGGAATATGTTCAGTAATCTTCAAGGAAGCTAATGGAATGGAAATCGTGCCTTGAATCAACCTGCAAAAGGGTTTTCAGAATTGAGTTTTTTCACAAAAATTTCAAGTTTGATTGTTAGGTTTCTGAGCAGCTGCGTGTGTATGAGCATTAGGTTTGTGTTTTTGCTTATGTATAGAATAGATTAGGTCAAAGAAATTGTCCAAAGATCCATGAATTAAAGAATTCAATATTTGATTTTTTCACCATGATTTCCATATCTTTTTCCATGTGTTTTTGGTTCAAATCATCTCCAATCTCTCCAAATCTTTCCTTATTTGCATATGCACGAAATCTTGAGGGTAAAACATGCACAAAAAGATTTAAAACTTTAGGTTAAGTATTTTTCATATATTTAATTTGATTTAAATGAATTAATATAAATAAAAATTCAAATAGATAAATAAAAAATGAATAAAACTTCCCTTTGGGCCAAGTGGTCGTGCACATGTCATGGAGGATGAATTATGGAAGAAAAATGGGCCCATTAGCAATTTTAGGTCATTTGAATCAATGTTGACTTTTCAAAATATCCAAAAATTTCCCAACTTCTACAAGGCATAACTTGCTCAATTTTTAAGCTTTTCTCATGTTCTTGGACATTTTGGAAAGGTATTTGAGTCCTCTAACCAATGCCTTTGGTCCCATGTCATTTTGATTTACCAATCTCAAGTTATGGCCTTTGACTTAAAGTCCCTTTTTGTTGACTTTTGAAAATGACCTATAATGTTGAAATTGATAACTTTTTGTGAGAGAATTTCTTGGACTTGGAGTATGAAGATGAGTTGTAGGAAATGTCTTTCTCTTCAAAATGAGCTTTGGATGGAATTTTTCTGATAATCCATGTGAAAGTTATGCTCTGGTCAATTTCAGTTGACTTTTTTCAGTTGTCCAAATAAGGAAACTTTTGCATCTTGATGATTTCTGAGCCAAACTTTGAGAATCATGATCAAGCATTGATCAAATGATGTTTGTGACTTCAAAATGATATGTTGACCAAAAATTTGAACTTTTGACTGTCAAATGACCATTTTGCCCCTACAGTTGACTGTAGTGCAATTAGGGTTTTTGACTGTGCAATTTTGTACTGAATGTCTTGAAACTTGATATGAGGATGCTTGACTATATTTGTAGGCATGTGAGACTTGATTGGACCTTTGGAAACTTCATTTTCTTGACCAAAACAAAAACCCTAATCTTGACTGTATAGGAGACTTTTGCACTGTGCAACCCTTGGGGAGTTTTGAAGCTTTGACCTGGCAAATCTTTAAGAATATGGGAGGGCAAATTTTGGGGTACAACAAGGTTCCTAATGACTTTTAATGTAAGAGTGCGCACAAATACTCAGAGATACCGTTCAATATACAGAAAATCTAAATCAATTCCTAGATTTGACATCATGTAAAACATCTAAAAGAGAAATGCATCCACAGTGAACTCCCCCGAGTTGTGAGTCGACTTCCACTAAAATTAAATATTAAAGATTCTTTTATCCAAAATGAGTCGACTCCCTGGCCATTTGGAGTCGACTCCTATTGAAACTTATTTTCAAATTTCACTTCTATCAAATTGGAGTCGACCCCATACTGTATATGTCGACTCTCTTTCCCTTAGGAGTCGACTCCCTTTCCCTAAGGAGTCGACTCCTACTGACCAAATTGTTCAAATTTGTCATTTTGCAACCCTATTTTGTTTGTTTCACTCATTCACACACTCACACCTATATGTAGTCATTCATGCATATTTTCAAAAATACGAAACCACAAATATACAAAGCAATTGCTCATCATCTTCATCCTCCTCTACACATACACACACAAAAATTACACATGATTATTTTTTATTTGTGCATCGATTAGGAACTGCCTAAACAAATTCTTATATCGCTCTCTTTCTCTCTTACTCTATATTTTACGTTTTATTGTAAATTGTGAAAACTTCAATTGTCTGATTGATACATCGAGATAATCTCTTAGGTTAATACCATAAATTGTTTTGTTGATTTTATTACAATCCTTGTGATTGTAATTGGTTTCTAACATCAACAAAATCAAACAAAAATCTGGTTTGTATCGATTGCACTCTAAGTATTCGATAAATTTCCTTAGTTAATTTCTGTCGATTATTTCATTAGAAATTGATTGCTATAGTATGGTTTATTCAAAGTTGGTTTGTTGGAAATTTATTGGTTGTTTTTCTTGTAATACATAAACTAGTTCCATCGCTTTAACGCATATTCGACCTTTTCGATAACGGTTCGGATAGACGATTTTCGATCCGGGTTCGTTTCTGCACGCCATAGTTTAAAACTTTTTAAAACAGAATTTTAATTTTAAAATTTCATTTTCGATCTATTCAACCCCCTCCCCCTTCTAGATCGTAGTCTATCGTTCAAAAGCGGTATGACCCAGTCTGCATGACTAGAGGAAGGATAATGGTATTGTACACGTGCCTTATTTTGAGGGCGAGCTCCCATGATGCACAAAAGCAGCGCCCCTGTGACACCTCACGAGACAAGAACCCTTGTATCGCTTTTATTTAAAGCTCTCATAAATATAACACTACACTATATTTAAATATTTAAAAAAAATAAAATTAACATGTATATAAAATCTCCACTCTAAATAAGAAACCAAAAGACAAAGCAACGAAAACCCAAGAATTACAATTTAACTTACAAAGAATATTAAAGATACTCTCCTTTTAATATTTTCATTAACACTTACTTTTTTTATTTGATAAAACACATGTAATTTTTACCAATTTATGCGAAATTTATTTCATAAATAAAAGGTTCACACGTGTTTTACTCAATAAAAGAGTTAATATTTGAATGAGTGTTAAAAACACACTCTTTGTAACATTTTTTAGGAAAATGATATGTTAACTTTAGTCTAGGTGCCTTTACGTAACTTTAAGCAAACTATAGTATTTTTTTTTTTTTGTAAAATATAAAATAAAGAAAAAGAAATAATCAAATGAAAGTGAATATTATAAGCAAGAGAAAGGCAGCGTATCTTTCGCACCTTAAAGTTAATAGATTCTGGTTCTATTTCTCTTCAAGTCTTTTAAACAAAATATTCAATCTTGTATATTAAGTAATCTTTAGCTTATAATATAAATGAGAGTTAGAATTTTTTTTTTAGAATAATGAGGTATTAAAAAAAATTTCGTAAATAACCATGTTTTGAAAAAAATTACGCAAATAACCATGTTTCAGAAAACTCCACAAGGGAGGAGTCAACCCAGTTGGCGCGTGCACCTAACATTTTGACCTAGGCGCCATCTCACTTGGCACATGCTCTTTCATTTAGCCAAGTGAGATGGCGCATGCACTTTAAAAGTGAATGGAGGCGCCATCTCACTTGGCACTAGGGCAAAATATATTTTTTTATAAATAATTCGTCCGTTTCTCCATCATTGTTCACACTTTCTCGCAATGTCCTCTTATTTTTTCTCTCTGTTATTTGCGTCATGACATCGCCCATGATTTTTACCAGAGATAAGTACATTATTTTCTCGGCCACAAAACCTCTGTTGAAAATGAAATTCTGGCATATTCACTCCATGGAGCGTTTGAAGAGGGAGTTGATATGATGGCTAGAGGGAGACATCGAGGATGGGGAACAGATTAGAAGGATCTAGCGAAGAAGAACAACCACCTCACTTGCGAAAGGAAGACCTAATTTTTGGTTGAAGGAAGTCAAAACAGACAGCGACGTAATGTTGATGAGCATGGGTCAGATGAAATTGTTTTAACGGTTGTAATTTTGTAGATGGTTTATCGTGTTTTATTTGTTGTTCGCGCAAGGTTTATTATAACAAATGTTGTTAATGAAAAACTCTAATGTTTACAACTTAAAAAGTAAAGATGTTTTGTAATACAATTTTTATGTGGTTGAGCTAGTAGCCTGAGTCAGACAATTTTTGCGATTGTGTCCGACCTGACGACATAAACCACACTTTTTTTCCAACTTGTCAAGGGAGTCCATTTCAGTTGTGATGCACTTACTTTTGGGATGACCCTTTTTATTCCTTCGCATTTGGTCATTGTGCCATACTATTTCATCGTCATATGCAGGCCAATAATCAGGTTTTGCTACCAAAGGGAAGCTGTTGTTGTACACGTTGAGCAAGGTTTCAGATTTGTAAATGGGAGACAGAAGTTCTAATACGTCTTGATGAGTATATGCACACACAACAATGATATGAGAGCAAGGCATACGAAAGGCTTGAAACTTGCCACAATCGCACCAATGAGAAGGTAGTATAACCCTATACTCTTGTCTTGGCAGCCCCTCATTGTGGTCGATAGTCTCTTTGACAATGAAGTTGTGGCTGTGTCGGTCGAACCGTATAACCAGATGGGTGTTGGCTTTGGCACTTTTTGCCTTAATATACTTCATGCAGCTTTCACTCCATAGTTGTCTAGATTGCAACACAACATTCCATATTTCACCTCTTTTGGCAAACAACGAAGCCATCCTAAAATATGTTGATTTAACCAAAGCAGTTACTGGGAGGTTTCGTATGCCTTTGAATACCCCGTTCATGGATTCAATTAGATTTATTGTCATGTGGCCCCATCTTTGTCCATTGTTGTATGACCTAGTCCATTTTTCTACCGGAATATTATCGATCCACCTACCAACGTTCGAATTTGACAATCGGATCTCATTGCGATAACATTTGAATGTAGGTTGTGTCAATATATATCCTGCATTCATAACTGCTTTCCTAAGAGCTTTGTCTTTGATCTCCCTCGTGAAATTTTGGATGATATGTCTAATGCAATAGACATGCGTAGAAGGAGGGTCATGCCAACCGTTTACAGGATTGTTATATGCACTCTCAATAGATGCATGTCTATCAGAGATAGGGTTCCACATGTGTTTGGAGATTCTTGAGAAAGAAGCTCCAAGCACCATCAATCTCTCCATCGACTAGAGCAAAGGAAATTGGAAAAATGTTATTGTTGCCATCTTGTGCAACTGCCATCAGTAGCGTGCCTTTGTATTTCCCATACAACCAAGTCCCATCAATTTGAATAATTGGTTTGCATGACGCCAACCTTGTGATACAAGGTTGAAAATCCAAAAACACTCGACAGAATATTCCATTTCCGGTGAATTGACTACCATCTGGGGCATACGCTGGCAGTGTTTCCAGAATGTAAACAGTACCCGGAGAATAAGTCTGAAGTGCATTCATGTAGCGAGGAAGTTCTTTGTATGACTCCTCCCAGTTTCCATATACCTTTTCAATCGCCTTGGTCTTTGCTAACCACGCCTTTCGGTAAGACGGAGTATAGTTAAATACCGTAGTGATGTGGGAGATTATGATTTTCACCTTCAATGATGGATCGTTGCTGACAAGGGGTAGGATTTCTTGACATATGAGATCATAATTTAGTTTCCGTTGATCCTGTGATTGAGTAGAATTGACACACGTGTGGATGGACATAGAACCTATGACCCAACAATCACCTCTTAATCTGTATGATGCAGTGAGCTTGAAGATACAATCCGGGTGGATACACTTGATCTTGTACCTTTCTGGATTTACACGGTCTACCTTAAAATCGACCGAGTTGAGCATGTGAAATTTTTTTATGGCTCGGATACATTCTTCTCTATTACAAAATTTGTCTTTCTCTTTTAAGTTTTCCTCCGACTGCATATACGGATTGAAAAATAAATCAGATGATGGTTCATCTCCACCCATGTTGAAGTTTGTCATGTGCAGAGGTGGTGTGTAGATCTCGTTTGAAGGTATATCAGGTATCCCATCGTCTTCAGAATCATCGTTGACCATGTCGTCAAACTCCAACTCGTTATCTTCTTCTTCTTCTTCGTCAACAACATCTACTTCTACTTGTTCGATCTCCAGAGGATTAACCACTTGTGACAGTTGAGGCTCTCGCAGCATAATGTACAACTCAATAGAGTCGTACCCAGAATACTCATGACCGGAAAACATATTCTGAAGGTTTTCGTCATCTTGAACCTCAACCTTATAAATTATTATTTGGTCGTTACCAAAAATAAACCGGATTCTGATAAAAGATTTGTGTCACGGGACCTTGTCCAAGTTTGGCCTCCAATCGTTTTTTGAAATACAAGAAATTGGCTTTTATGTTTAAACAAAATTGGATGTTCTCACTGTCTCTAAACAAAAACCCAGAGGTGGGACAAATGTATGTCTCACCGTTGAAAGATGCACTGATCACATATTGGGGGTGCAGAGGCCATTGTGTATGACTGTTTGAAGGTTTGAAGGTTTAAGTGTTTGATTATTTGAGTCTTTGGGTTAATTGCTTGAATTTTTTAATGTTCTAGTGTTTGAGTGATTAAGTGTAGAAGTGTTTTGATAAATGTAGGATTAAATAGGTTGTACTGAATTTGAATAAACCAACAGTAAGCAACCTCTAATTCGACTCCCTACACGTCCAATCATATTACATGCATGCAGAGATGCCTTCCCCAAGGCTGTCACCTAGCCTGCACCTACACTGCAACCCATGCCACCTCTTATTCGCCAACAGGGATGGTGACACCTTTCATTTTTGTACTCATTCTCCAAGTCCAATGGCGCCTCCCTTCACGTCCAATCGTGTTACATGCATGCAGAGATGCCTTCCCCAAGGCTGCCACCTAGCCTGCACCTACACTGCAACCCATACCACCTCTTATTCGCCAACAGGTATGGTGACACCTTTCATTTTTGTACTCATTCGCCAAGTCCAGTGGCGCCTCCCTTCACGTCCAATCGTGTTACACGCATGCAGAGATGTCTTCCCCAAGGCAGCCACCTAGCCTGCACCTACACTGCAAGAGTGACACTTATCATGCATGCATGCACCCACCAACCACCTCACTTACTCCGTGATAAAATTTTGCCTATAAATACAGAGCCTTACATACTTCTATTTCATCCACAATCGTCTCACTCTTTGCTACAAACTCTTTCATAATCTCAGACAATTTCAAACTCTTCACAATCTCAGACAATTTCAACAACGACTCTTCTCACAATGGGCGATTCTCACAGAGGCACAAGAGACAACATTGCAGCGTTTGTAAGTTTCTTGTATACTTATACATTTTTCATACTTCTATTAATGCTTTATTCATCTTATCGACTCTTATACTTTTTACATTCTTAACTTAGGATACTAAAAGATTCAGAATCCGGTCACACAACTACCTTGCTCCCGACCCATTGATGGTGCCCTATCTCAAATACGCAGGTTTCAGAAACGTTATAAAGATCTCCAACTACACGATTGATTCAAAGTTCATACTTGCAATGTTGGAAAGGTGGAGACCAGAGACTCATACATTTCATTTACCAATAGGTGAAAGTACCGTCACACTAGAGGACGTGTACATGTTATTAGGTCTCCCTGTCGACGGTAAGGCGGTTAACAGATTGGTTCAACAACCAAATTCTCTGTGTGAAGAATTGTTGGGCGGGGATATGGTTGAAGGTGGTGGTGCGAGAGGTCAGGGTATACTACTTACTGAGCTCAAAAATCATTATGCGACTCTGGAATTGAACAAAAATTCCTCCGAGCTAGCTAAGGTAATAAAAGCTAGAAATTATATAATGATACTATTTGGAACCTTTTTATTTCCCGAAAGTACGGAAAATAGTGTAAATTTTATGTATTTAAATTTACTTAGAGACTTTGAAAAAACTATAAAGTATAGTTAGAGTTCTGCTGTTTTAGCCCATCTATACAGTTCTTTGTATAAAAATGCAATCAAGGAAAAATGTACATTTTATGGCTGCGCTTTTTTACTTCAAGCCTGGGGTTGGTGGAGAATGGAGTCCCTAAACCCCGTCAACAACAACACATTCATTTTCCCATACGCAACAAAGTAAGTCATTAACTTATATCATTTATTATTATCCATCTCTTCACCAAATATATGATAAAAATAAAATATTTTTCAATTCCTTTATGTACTGCGTGAGGGGTATGGATTACGGTAAGAATCCAAGATTCAATGTCGCTCTATATCGCAATCTATTGGATCACCTTGGCCCGGATGATGTACGTCATACCTTTCAACTTTTCTACTTTTAAATTATTTATTTATTACGTTTTCATTAAGCTGATTTAATTTTATCCGCAGTTTGTCTGGAGACCATATTTGGGTTTGAACCATGAACCAAACTCTGAGGATGCAGCAATTTGGGGCGCACATACTGCAATCATACGGTTCAATATTATGGAGATGCACCACAGCGACCGTGTCAAGATGCAATTTGGAATGCATCAAAAGATACCCTGCGATCCAACTTGTTTGTCCCCGTGGCATCTCAAAAGGGTCGACGCCCAATGGGGTCTTACCAACTAGAAATATTTTGCTCCAAAATGGTGTAAGATGTGGCAGAGGCGTCACCGACATGTCTTGCAATTCACAGTTTTTCTCAACCATGGTAATATGCGACACACGGATCAGTATTTAGCTTGGTAAAGATCGGTTAGTACCCCAGAAATGCACGTGTCTCATCCAAGGTATTTTGTTGACCCACGAACACAATGGGCACAACCCTCATTTCCCCAACAACAAACCCAACACACATTAACCTCCCACCAACCTCTCCAATAAAACAGAACCACAAACACCCAACCACAATCACCACCACAATACAATTACACCCACATGCCCCACAACCAACCACAATCACCACCTCAGTACCAATACCCCCATATGCCTCACACCCAACCATAATTTCAATCACAATACCAATACACTTACATGCCCCACACACAATTTCAGTCTTCTACATATCCTAATATGGGCCCCTCAACATCTAACCTTAGCCCTGGTCTAGGATTTTCCGAAGATTATGAACCAACTGACCCAACTTACCATCAACCACCACATCACCAAAGCATCCAACATTCCCAATACAAAACACCCCAAGATCCATATCTTTTCTACCCCCGTGCTCAGACGACCAGTGCTACAGACCAACCATAGAACCCCACCCACCACCAACACGACCAAACTTTGAGGGTATGGCTAACCGACTGTAGCAAAGCGGATCTTCTAGATATGGAGATCTGGCCGATTTCATGGATCTGGAACGCATTGACTTCGCTGGGCCATCGTCCCTGCCACAACAGGAAACGCGACGAAATCCAGCACGGGAAAGGCGAGGACGGGGATGCGGAACCGGGGGTCATTACTGGGTTCCGGGGGACCACTGATTAATCTGTATTTTTTATGTAATCGTTATGTGTGTAATCATATTGTGTAAATAAAAAATCAATTTTCTTGATCCTATATCGTTTATGTAACGTACCGCATTTAAAATAAAAAACGCAAAAAATTATCTGCCATTTGCACTAAGACGTCATCTCACTTGACTTAGGACAAGCCTTTTACACATAGGCGCCAAGTGAGATAGCGTCTCCCCTTTAAAATAAGGTGCATGCGCCAACTGGATTGACTTCTCCCTTATGAGATTTTCTAAAACATGATTATTTACGATTTTTTTTAATATCTAATTATTTCAAAAAAAAATTCTCAGAGTTAATCGAAGTCAATATTTGACTATGATGCTAAGTTTAGGGTTAGTATTTTGTATTGTTTTGAGATTAAGTACACCCCCCTTAAACTCCTTTAAATATATTTTGATATTTAAAAAGAAAAAAAGAAGTCAATATATGACTTTCCTATTGGCCATTCAATTTGCTCGAAGCTTCACCTCAAACATTAGTCAATCTCTCAAATTATAGTACTTGAAATGTGTTAATACCGTATATTTACAAATACTTCGTTGACTCTTTTTTATGTTGAAGAAATACTTTGTTGACTTAAACGAGTAAACATTTAGCAAACAATGAAATGGACCACAAAAAAATCACCACAAAGAATCTATCACATCAAGCTGATTATTACTAGCACTAATGTCCAATGGAAATATCTAGCAAACAACATTGACATTAATTAGTCAATCAACTTAATTAATTATATATTCATCCAAATTAGTTCATCTTAATCATCTATATAGCGGTTAATCTAGTTAAGAAAAGAAAGTTTGGTGATGATGTTTGAGAAGTAAACAAGACAATTATGAGTGATGTTTGGCGTGGGAAAAACAATACACGTATTGTTCAACTTTTAATATCTACCCGTTTAATATTCGTGGCTGACTCTACAATATTTCAAAGGAAAATCTTAGAATATTTTGGATATGAAAACAAGTCAAACACGTTGCTGGATTAACAAAAACATGTGTGGGCCATAAGACATCGACCAATTCAAGATAGTTTCATGTCTTAATCTTCTTTCCACTCTCATTTTCGTTCTCTTAATTTGTTTCTACTTGAAAGAGAGTGTGTACCCTACATTATATTATATATTAGTATAGTGTAGTTATATATATTAATTAGCGTGACAAACGGACATGTTCGATCTTTTAAATTTGAATATTTTTTATTATTTAAATATGTTTTTTAATATTTGAATATATGATAGATTTAAACAGATATAATTGAGAATAAAGTCTAAATTTGGATATTTTTTATTATTAAAAAAATAAAGTGAATAATTATATTAAAGAGTGTAGATTTTAAAACTCTGATATATTTCAAAAAAAATATAAATATATTTGATAATAGATATTTGACGAAAAATATATTTAATGGATCAGATCTATTTTATCACCTAATATTGATATGATCTTTCTAATAAAAAATTTAGAAAAATATATCGAATAATATGATACTAAAACTTGTCTTTTTTTGATAAGTTTGATACAATAAAATTTAATTTAATTTTTTATAAATTTGGTGCGTTGAAAAACTATATTCACACTTACTCTGATATTGAAGCTCGATCGAAATGATGATCTAGTCTATTATTTAGTCACTCGTGTGGCTTTGTCCCCATTCTTTCACTTTTCATTATTTTTCTCTCTCACACTCATGTGGTAGAAGTCATCACACACTACTTTGTGTCTTCACATGTCTACTATACTTTATTTTTTTTTTATCGGTTTGTCATTTTGTACACCTCAAGCTTACTACATTATGACCTCATATTTCTTTCTTCTTTTTTTTTTTTTACAGTAATATATATTGTGACATGTTTTAAAAAATTGTAAAAGATGTATCTTCTATATTTATTGACTGAAGTAAAAATGAGAACTCTACAATTGTAATAATGAGAACTCTATTTTCACATTAATCAATTTACTAAATTGTAATAATGAAAACTCTATGATTTTATTAGCTTTCCCTTTTATTTTATTTTCTTCATGCATGTTTTCAAAACAATAATTTCAAAATTAAGTTCAAATAAAAAAGTATAGGTTTCCAAATACCTAGCATGTATATATGATGGGAGCTTAATTAGTGATCAATTTGTACGAGATTGTTTTCTTGTCTTATGTTGGCATTATTTTTGAATCATTTATAAGTGGAGCCATTATCATTGTTATAATCATAGATAATCTATGTTTAGCTCCTTGGTGAATTCCACGTTTATGCACAGATATCTAAGTGGATTCAGGGAGACTGAATTTTAGTGAGGAAAGATGAATTTCCCTTGGGACAACAAAGATTTTCATAATTTAAAATAATATATTTTTCTTTTTATTAATTAAATTAACATTGTTTTTGACGTATAATAATATGGTGTCTCTATGTAATGTGTTAGAATTTTAGGAGTTTAAATATCATCCCTCGTTAAATTATTTAACACATTTTGTTGGAATATGTAAATATTTTAATATAGAGATGAATTTGAAAATTCTTAACTCTCACATTGTTAAAAAAATTGTGTATTTGTTTGATAATCGAAAAAATTCAAAGTCACAAATCGTTTAGATTATTTTATTTGTCTACCTTGACAATATGAAGAAGATATAAGTGCTCAATCTTGACTCTCTTCCACATATACCATCGCTCGATACAAGTAAGTCGGTCCCTATCTCGAAATCAAATGCTCATGATATCACTGTAGGGGCAATTCCGAGGAGAGAGCATTTTACTTGGGACACACCTTTGTGAGAGACACACCACTTGTCCATCTAAAACCTTAAGGTGATAGATGAGTGGGTTCTCTCATATATAAGTGCTCAATCTTCCCTTTTATAATCAATGTGGGACTTCTTCCTCACACTTGATTCTTAACACTCCTCCTCAAGTGTGAGTCACAATGCTCCCCCTCATGTGGAATGACTCTCTTCCACATACACTTGTACCACCGCTTGATACAAGTAAGCCGGTCCCTATCTCGAAACCAAAGGCTCATGATACCACTGTAGGGGCAATTCCGAGGAGAGAGCGTTTTACTTGAGACACACCTTTGTGAGAGACACACCACTTGTTCTCTCATATATAAGTGCTCAATCTTCCCTTTTATAATCAATGTGCGACTTCTTCCTCACACTTGATTCTCAACAAATAGAACTCTAATAAGAACTTACAATTTGGTCTACACAAACAAGAATAGATCATATATTTTTTTTTTAAATAGAAAAGAGGTAGTTTTTTTATAAATCTAGTTAGTTAAAAATGTTTGGTCACTGGTCATAAAAAATTCTTTAAAATCTATCGGATCGATCTCTTTATAATAATATGAATAATTTTATTATTATTATATTATATTTTGTATTTTTAATTAAAATACAAAGCTAAAATTTAATTATCTTGAAAAATTTATGAAAATAAGTTGAGAAAACTTTACGAACAATGTCATAAGTAGGCTAATAGGTCAATTAGGTCTTGGAAAAGGTCAAACTCAGACCTACAATAAGTCTATGGTAGACTACAGTCAGACTTATGCTCTGAATCTATTAGTAGGTCAGACTCAAGTTTGGAAAAACCTAACTCGTCTCAGCCTATTCTCATCCAAAATTTCAAAACACACCAAAAACTTATATTGAATTTTTTTCTTTCTCACTCTCAAAACTCTATGTATTTTCGAATTATCAAATCGTTAACTTCTCCTAATTTTTTCTACTCGTTGAATTTTTCAAATATTTTTCTTGAATTCTCTTTAGAGAATTATTTTAATTTCTCCTCGTGTGAGTTGAGAAATTATCAAGTAATACTTTTTGGATTTTCTTTGGAGAATCATTTGAATTTCTCTTTGTTTGAGAAATTATTTTGAATGGTCCAATGACCATTATTGAATTCTCTTTGGAGAATTTTGAATTTCTCCTTGTTTGAGAAATTATTACAACGGGTCTTTATATCAGATACTACGAATGGTATTTATATAATATTCGACAGATCTTTGTACCATTAGAGGGTATATTTCTAGATCGATTATCTATCTTACAAGTTGTAATCGTATTGTATCAAATTTGGTTGTTTTATCTTGGATGCGTCGTGGTTGAATAACTGTTTTGCATAATTTTGGGCAGTATCGCGAAACGTCTTTAAGAGAGTGACCTAGTCTGCGGTTCATATTAGTAAATTCATCTGTGGAAATTTTTCAAAACTGTAAAATAATAATTTAAAGACATTTTCGAACTTACATGGATACAGAAGAAATTATTGGTGGTTATGTTGTTGCCTTTGACAAATATTTCAAGTTTGAGGGAAATCATTTCAAATGTTGACAACGGTAACAAAAAAGCGATTTTTCTTAACCTTAAAAAGATTTGTCAATATTTTGACCGATGGCATTCTTGTTATTCCTAAATCAAACAAGCAATCTAATGGTAATAAATCTATGAATTCATATGGAACTATTAATTCTAATGAAATTGAATTTGCTGCACAAATTAAAGAAAATGATTTATAGTCAATGAGAGAAATCACCTTATGGAAAGAGAATGTTTATCTCTATAAAATCATATTTTGAATTGACTCGCAGATTATCTGTATGATTATTACATTAGTTGCAATATTGCAAAATAGGTTTGGGAGGCTCTGAAAAAGAAGTAAGATGTCGAAGAGGCTAGATCAACAAAGCATGTTGTTATTTGCTACCTGAAGTATCAGATGGTAGATGAAAGTTTTGTGAAGACTCAATGTAAAGAACTTCAAAAGTTTGCTTATGAGATCATCACTGAAGGTATGTCTTTAGATGAACAATTTTAAATTGCTTTTATTATTGACAAATTTCCCCTAGTTTGAAAGATTCTAAAAATTTGCTTCGCCATAAAACAAAATAATTTTAATTGTGAGTTTGATTATTCTTCTTCGAAATGAAGAGAAATCTCAAAGACAAGATCAAATAGAAAAAGTGTTTATTATTTTAAACAATAAAAAGAAATTTGGATCGTTCTGAAACCATCTAGAAAGCCATTAAATAATTAGAACTACAATGTTGTGAACCAAAATAAAATGAGAACCCTTTAAGGGCCATCATTACTCCAATTGCTAGGCAACAACTATCACCACAAAGAAATAACATTGGTGTTTTCTCTTGCTTCAATTGTGTAAAAGCAGGTTAACATGATTGATGAGCATTTTTTTGCTATAATCACTGAAATTAACATGATTGATGAATCTAATGGTTAGAGGATAGACATTGGATTCTCTCCTCGTGTTTTTTATGATCGTGCAATGTTCAAAATATATATGAATAAGAAAGTTTTGTTGGGAGTAGCCCATACCACTAGTGTTGTCGGTATTCAAGAAGTGGAGTTGAAGTGAACCTCTGAAAAGACTTTAATCTTAAAGGATATATTACATACTCTTGAGATTATAAAGAATATTGTTTCTAGTTTTTCTCTAAATAACACAAGATTTAGTTATTTTATTAGGGTATATTTGTACACAATCAGCAAGAACGATAATTTTGTGAATGAAATTTATATGTTTAAAAAATTTATGAATAAAATTGAAAATAAATTTTGTAAGAATGAAAGTGATTTGCTTTACATATTTAAGACTTTTGTAAATTACATTGAAAATTAATTTAGTAAGAAAATTAAAAGGTTTAGTAGTTATAGAGAACTGAGTATGGTTCTAGTTTATTTAATGAATTTTATAAACATGTACTTGTTCATGAAACCACATAATCATATTCTCATGAAATTCATGGAAAAGCATTAAACGACAACCAAATATGTCTTATTCTAGAATTTGGGGTTGTAAGGCTTATGCACGAATTTATGATCTAAAGTGGGTTAAACACGCTAGTAAAGCCTATGATTGTCTATTAATTTGGCAATGCAGTAAATAGTAAGACATATAGGTTTTATGACCTAAACTCTAAAGTGATAATAGAATCAAATATAGGTGAATTCTATGAAGAAGAATTTCAAATAAAATAGAGAAATAGTGGGGGCACTAATCAAATCACATTCGTTTGATGAGAAGCACATGAGCAACAACGAGGTATAAACAAAACTTCGACGAAGTAAAAGAGTAAGATTTTCTAAAAATTATGGGCCATATTATGTGGCTTATATTATAAATGAAGATCCAACAAATCTTCAAGAAGTCTTGTCATCTCTGGATGCAGATTTATGGCAAGAAGTTATTAACGTTCAGAGATATTCTCTAGAATCTAACATAACCTACTAGTTAGTAGACTTGCCTTATGGTTTCAAACAAATTCAATATAAAAGAGTTTTGAAAAAGAAACTAAAACTTGATGGAACCTTCATAAGTACAAGGCTCGCCTTGTAGCCAAATGTTTTAGGCATAGCGAAATTATAGATTTCTTCGATACTTTTTTGCGTCACTAAAATTACATTCATTATGGTAATAATTTCAATTATTGTTATTTATAACTTAATAGTACACAAAATAGATGTTAAAAATAACTTTTTTTAGAAGAAGAAATCTATATGGACCAACCTGGAGGATTTGAGGTTCATGGGGAACAAAACAAGTTTTGTAAGTTAGATAAGTTTGTGTATGGTCTAAAACAAGCTCCAAAGCAATGGCATGAAAATTTTAATAACTTAATAATATCTAATGTACAAAGTGAAGGAAAGTGACAAATGTATTTATTACAAATCATAAAATGATATTTGCATTATCATATGTCTCTTTGTAGACGAATTAATCATATTTGGATCAAACCTTCATGTCGTTAATGATGTGGAATCATTGTTGTGAAAAAACTTTGATAGGAAAAACCTTAGAGAAGCTAGTGTGATTCTTGGTATCAACATCACTAGATTCAAACAAGGAATTTCATCAGATCAGACTCACTATGTGGTGAAGATCTTAAAGAAATATAACTAGTTTGACTATAAACATAGTTTCACACTATACGATTCTAGTGTTAAACTATTTAAGAACATTATTGACATTGTTATACAAACTGTCTATGAGAGCATCATTGACAGTCATAGGTATGCCACTGATTGTCCTAGACCCAATATTGTATATGTCGTAGGATTGTTATGCGGGTTTAAAAATAGACCGAGTAACGAGCATTGACAAGATATTTAGAGAGTCATGTGATACCTTAAGATGACCATGAATCTCAATTCATATTATTAGAGATTTCTTGTTGTACTTGAAGGATACAATGAAGCGGATTGGAAAACCTTATCATATGATTCCAAAGAAACTTGTGTCTATATATTCAATATATCTAGAGGAGTTGTATCTTAAAAATCAAAGAAACAAAATATTTTAGCTCAATCCATGATGCAATTTGAAATGATAGTATTAGCGATTGCTAGTGAAGAGGCAAGTTGGTTAAGATGCTTGCTAATAGAGATCCCTTTATGGGAAACACATATGTCGGTTGTGTTGATCCTCTGCAATAGTATAAAGGCTATTGAAAAAAATTAAGAACCGTTATTATAATAGTAAATGACATAAAATAAGGAGAAAGCACGACTCTGTTAGAGATTGCATCTCTAAAGGAGCTGTAAGAGTGGATCATGAACGCACTAATAAAAATTTAGAAGATGCTTTGATGAAAGAATTATCTAGAGAGAAAGTATATAATACATCCAATAAGAAGGGACTAATTCCTAAAGTAAGTTTCTCATAATGGTAAGTCGACCTAATAAACTGGATATCCAAAGAAATAGGTTCAATGGGTAATAACATGTTGTAAGTAATATGAGGTGATCATGCTAGTATAAATAACAGGAGAATGAATTCAAAAGAGATACGAGGATTAGATAATAGAAACTCTTAATTAGATTTATACTTTGTATGAGGGAGAACTTAGCTACATTACTACTCTTGATAGACTTACACGTGTAACTGTAGAACTTAGGCTAATTCCTATGGAATTTCGAGGCAGAATTCATAGACCATTCACTAAACTGAGATAGACGTACATGACCATTAAAGCACCAACTTATTAGAATACACCTTAAAAAAAGGTTATATGCGGGTTTAATGTTTGAGATACATTACAAGAAATTTGTGTCACTCATGTTGAATTGAAAGTCTATCTGTTACATAAAGGTTTAAGTCATAGACACATTTGTTTATGAATAATCTTAGAAACATTTGACTTTATTTCTTAAATACTTTTTTAAATTCAAGTGGAGGATTGTTGGAACCTGTAAATATTTCAATATGGAGATGAATTTGAAAGAAATACCTTAAGTCCCACTTATTAGAAAACATTATGTATTTGTGTGTTAATTAAAAAAAATCCAAGTCCCACATTGCTTAGATTACTTTCCTTTGCTAGCTTACTTCATTATATAAGGCAAGTACATGTTTCATTTCAAAACACACCACATAATTATATTGAATTTTTCCTTTCTAACTCTTATAACTCTGCATTTTTCAAATTGTCGAAGTGTCAAATTCTCTCCCTTTCTTTCTACTCGTTGAATTTTCTGAGTGCTTTCTTAAATTCTCTTTAGAGAATTATTTTAATTTCTCCTTGTTTGAACCTTAAGAACCTTAAAAACTAGAGTCATTACACATGCTTACCCCTAGAACCTTAAACAATGAGAGCTTTTACACAGTCTTAACTCAAGAACCTTAAACAACTAGATCTTTTACACATGCCTAGCTCAAGAAACTTTACCAAAGTTTTTCATATGACACCCCACTTTCCCATTTCTAATTAAATCAATGAATAACTAGAATTTCAAATAAAAATAATTATGTAGACAAATGAGAGTACTCATCAGTGGAATGCCACATCCTCAAGTAAAACAAATCATAGAAGTATTATTTCACTTCATAGCATAGTATCTCAATCGATTGGATTAAAACAACGAAAAATATTGTCAAATAATTCACATCACGCCCTCGAGGCTCCAAATCAAATAAAACTCCCACTCCTTGGTGGTCCAACAAATTTGTCTGAAAATAAAGATATGTAACAACAAATTAAAAGAAACAATGTAGAACTAAACCTCATCCTAGTGTTGTATATCAGAGCGACTCCTATGACTCGATCCAAAAGCAATACAAGCATCCAGAAACTACTCTGGTACCTGATTATCTGTACTCCCCAAGGAGCATAAACATAATAACAGAAAAGGGTTGAGAATCACATTTAATATTTTAAACAATGAGAAATCTCATATTAAGGAGTAGTAAACAAATACACATACAATCACATGGTTACAATTCACACCCAATTACCACAAATACAAACCAGCACTATCATTACACATAGCTCATCACAGTATGTAATATGACTCTGTGGACTCTACACTATGCATGCGGTACCAACACAACCAATACGGTTCATTCATATGAACCTGACTCCCGTCAGAATCCGGATAAGCCAATTATGTTCCCCTTGAACTTTACTTTCTCCACTCGATTCTCTTCAATAGTTCGAGCGAGACTAGACACTCAACAAGGATTCCCACCTAGGCTCATCTCACGACACAATAATTACATGACATATCTAGATAATATGCATAAAAACCCACAAATATTATTTCATAACATATGATCATCATGATCACTCGTGAGTCACATACTCACCACGATTCCTTCTAAATCACTGTTATTCCTCATGAATGTCCATACAATTACAAACCCTTACAAAGGTAACAAAATAATTTACAACGAAGAATAGTTCACCATTATCACAAAAAAATCAATGGAAGCATACATCATTATTACAATAACACCATACCATCATAAAGAAAACACATATCAAGTTGTATCAAAACATGGTTAAGTCAATTTATTGGAAAGGGCATACTTCTTATGTTAGCACCACATAGTTCATCACTTAATCCTAATTCAAGAACTATATAATTACTTCCTATGAGTTTTTTTATTCTTCCAAGGTATAGTTCATTTCATTAGCTATCCAACGCTTTAAACGACACGTTAAACGAAGTCCAAAAACTTAAGTTATGGCCTTTAGAAAAATCTGTCAAAAATTAGATTGCATGAGTTGATGCATGACCCTTTCGAGTCGACGCATCGGTGTTCTGTCTGCCTCGGGTATGCTCAGGTCGACCCTTAGGTAAACTCATACTGAGTGTTGAACCTGCATGAGTCGATGCATGACCCCTTCGAGTCGACGCATGTTATTTTATGCTGAATTTTTCTACTACGGATTTCTACATTAACACCGACCCTTTTCCACTCGAATCCAACACAGTATAGCCTCAAAATCCTAATTTTAAGCATTCTAACATTGGCCTTTACTATTGTTACTATTAGTGCATTCTTTTACCAATTTTGAGGGTTTACAAACCAATACCTAAGTGAAATCTATGTTCTCTAATATATTCTTTTTAAGGTTTTTCCCATAGTAATCCAAAATAATCATGAATCCCACATCATAATTATACCAATACAATTCAATATAAACGAAATTACAACATTCATCACCACAATCAAAAGAAGCACACAAGGAATACAAAATCAAGAAAGCCTAAGAGGGAAAGTAATCCTCACTACCCTCTCATACTATAATCACCAAATTAAAGAATCCACTCTCCCCTTTACCTTGGCTTCCAAAGCTTGATTGCATCAACAATGGTGGAAGAACCCTTGACCTAGTCTTCCCTTACCTCTTCTATCTTCGTTGTTCCTCCAAAATTCTACGATCGATTAGAATGAATCTAATTCTCTTCTCTTCCTTGTTTTACATATAGCCCTCATAAGGACTTCCGCATTATGCCTCTACTTAGCCCACTCACTCTTACCATAACACCCTCACTCCATTATTAATAATGATTTTATTTAACATTATTATAATCATCACTATAACAATAATAATAATAATAATAATAATAATAATAATAATAATAATAATAATAATAATAATATAATGATAATAATAATAATAAGGTAATATTCTCCCTACACTCATGTTTCTACACTTTTACTCACACACCATCTTTTAATACAACACATCCCTATAGTTTTAAGGAAAATATCCTTCTCTAGGCCTTCTAACCTATAACACACCCACAACACATACAAGCATAAATCAACATACAATAAATTATCTAAAATAATTCTAAAAATTTATTTTTGGGCGTTACAACTCTCTCTCACTTAGAACATTTTTGTCCTCGAAAATTATCTGATACGAACAACTCTGGATACGACTCTCGCATCACACGCCTCATTTGGAAATGTTTTTCGAATGCCACTAACACACATTCCCCATAGTCAACCACAAAAATCCAACAAAATGTCTTACTAACGAGTTATAAACGCACTGGTTCATTTCACTCCTTGTCACATCTATCTAGGATATAAGGTCTAACATATCATTATGCCACAACGCCATTATAAACACATCAATATAATTGTAATAACGATAACAATTGACATACCACACTAGTAACACAATGCTAAGTCTCATTAATCGAACACGCAAATCAATATGTACATTATTGATGCAACTCGAATAATATGTGAACCTCACACCTATCGCTCCCATTCTGCAATGTCCAATGGTTTGCATCAGCCCAACTGTGCTACATCACGCTTCCGCTGTGTCACCCCGGTCCTCTGTCTCAAATCGCTCTTCTCATTTTGATTTCCACCAACAATCAGATCTACAAGTTTCACATTAAGCTTCTAACTCTCTTTAACATCCGTCGAAAAATTATTGTTCCCTTTTGATATCCTCAACTTTCCACTCTATGGCGTTAGCTCGCATACAAACTCATGTCTCTGGACGGTCCAATAAATCCCAACTCTTTCATAGCCATTTTCCCCTTCAGTTCACGCGAAATAGTTAACGACTATCCTCTCGATAGAACATCAATCACTTTACACCCTATCAAGCTGACAAGACAAGCCTATCCTATCCAAAACGACCCCGTTTACTATCAACAAGGGATTGAGGGTGACCAGTTCCTTAATTTGTCAATAGATAGCCGACAACCATACTGGAACATAAACCATCATTACCAAACTATAATAATGTTCCTTTAGAACTTTTACTCAAGGTCACCTAAAGCACCATGGCCCAACAATCTCCTTTGAGGTCTTCAAATCCTTCCATAGTCTCCTTCTCATTTGATTTCGTCGATAAGACACTATTGCCTAAACGCATTACATAGTATACTCCATACTCACTTAGCATCACACGAAAGTTAAGTATCCCCAACTCAATAAAATTCTAATATTCTCATTACATTATGTTATACCCAAAATTTCCCCCTAAGATTTCTTATCATCTCATTTTTATCAATACATCAAGATCACACATTAGGGTTAATTCTCTCTTTCTACTTTATCCCATCTTTAAGTTTGCTCTTAGGGGATCACCAAGCACCTTGAATTACGTATCTTGTACATGTATTCTTTTAAATAACATCAAAATTTGTATATATGTCTCTTTGAATGTTCATATTGTAGGTGATGACACAATTGCATTCATCTCACCTTCTCCTAGCACGGAGGGTTAAAACAAGGGTTTTGAATTTAATCAGGAACTCTCTGAATTTTTGGGAAAGACTTGATTTCATGCTTCTCTACATGTTCATGAGCATCTATGATTGAAGGATTAATCATCAATTTTGATTGGAAAAGGTTCAAGTGATCAAAAGGGGCAAAATAGTCATTTTGTCAAAAGTCAACCAAAGTAAAAGTTGACCAAGTGGACTTTTGGTAAACCATCAATTCAATGTCCCTATTTTCACATTTCATGGTCAATGGTGGCATAAGATCAAGAGGAAGTGTTGAATTATAGATAACTTGTCAAAGAAGTTACTTGAAGTTTTGAATTTTTCTAAGTGTTTATAGTTCTGAACTTTGATTGATCATAACTTTCTCAATTTTTATTAAAAATGTGCAAATTTTATATGGTTGGGAAGAGGAAGAAATGTTCTTCAATTTTGTCCTTGACACGAAAAGTTCAAAAAGTAAAAGGATAAAATGTTATTGGTCTTGGAAAATTTTGGACACTTAGTGAAATTTCTAAATATGTGCAAAAGACCTGATTTCTTCATGGCTAATTTTAAATGTCCATTTGAGTTTAAATAAAAAAGTTGTAAATATCAAAATTGGAGTTTGAAACTTTCTCTTCACTTTTGATTCAAGAATCATCCTAAATGATCAAGTGTAGAGAGAGATATAAGGTTTAGGATCTAGGACTGAAGATGGCAAGTTTGCCCAGTAACACGATGCCTTGCGTGCAGAATTTGATCAAACAGATGGTGGGCATACCTTCACCATCACTTTTCTTGTTGAACTAATCATAATTTCCAAAAAGTTCGAACATAAAAGTTGGAGTTTGTCGTGTCCTCTTCAATTTTTGTTCAAGGTTTGTCTCATTTTGAGCATCATAGAGAGAGTTATTGGATTTAAAATATGGAAGGTTAAAGTTGACAAGAAACATAATATGCACGCACGGGATTTCCCAGTTAGTGTAACACCCCAATTCTACCACAAGCAATTATCAGAAAATCAGAGTATAAATTTTTTCAATATAATCAGGATGTCACATATTCAACAAAAACATATACACCTGTCATACTTTTAGAATAGATACATAACACTTAAAGAAGAGGAATGAATACAACTCATGAATAAAGTCTTCATAACATAAACCAAACTTTGATTAATCATGCAGCGGATTCATAATAATTCTCTAAATAAGATATATCATCTTCCGAATCATGAAACAACCTCAATATAATAACTCCTCAAATAACAACATAAGGTTCAATAAATAAACAACAAAGTAAGACAAACGTTCATTTCCCCCAAGTGCTACGTATCAGAGCAAATGACACTGAACTTGAACTAACAATGCTATCGGCTACTCATCTTGGTTACCTGCACGTTACCAACAAAGGGCAACATTTAAACAGAAGGGGTGAGATATCAAACCATATAAATAGGGTTATGATAAACAATATATTAGGTAACAAATAAAAAGAATCACCACTTCATACAACAACAATTCAACACTTCATACAATAATAATTCAACACTTCACAAATCATCGACACCACAATCCAACATATACGACTCGAATATGCAACTCAAAACTATGAGAATGCATGTGGTACCATCATAGTAAAACTCCCAACATAAACATTTGAAAGTAATTTCGAGGCATGAGGCATAAGCCTTCTTCATATATCATTTCGCCAATACAGGCCTTCACAAAATTCGCCAATACAGATCTTCACAAATGCAAATGTATGAATGTACAACACATACAACAACATCATTAAACACTTCACGAGGCATACACATATATCACTACTTCACTGGCCATAGGCCTACAACGTCATCAACGTAATCAACAACAATTCATGGCAACAACATATTCATTATATATTCACTAGGATTCACACCATAAGGATACCCACAAAAATAATTCATAATCACATTATCAATAGCAAATTCCACATATACTCAATGATATCTCGCAACACCAACACATTCATCGATCAGCACAAAGTAACACAACATTGGTCATAACACCTATAATCAACAATGTCCATAAACTGGACGAAATGACTTAATCTGTTGTACCAGCAATTCAGCGTAATCGACATAAATCCAACAAAAAGGAATATCCTCAATTACCTACTAATTAAACTTAGTTACCCGGTCAAATTTCATTAAATTCCGGACAACTAATTATACCACCTAATTCGGCTACTGATTAGGGTTTTACACATGAATTTAGTAGTTACTTAATCATTGCTTCGTTCAACTAACTGGTGTTTTATCCCTTATTACCATATTTTATGCTTTGGTTTGCAGAAGAATTAAACAGGACGAATCAGGTCAGCAAAAGTGCATAAGTCTAATTTTCAAAGAATTTGCTACAACAGCTGACACGGGTGGCCGTGTTGCCTGACACGGCCGTGTCAGAAGAAGAAAGTGGAATTTCGTTAGTGCAGGGTCTGACACGGGTGCCCGTGTCAGCTGACATGACCCGTGTCAGGAGGCCTGGAGCTTAAAAACCAATTTTGCATCCCTTTACACATGTTCCTTGTTCTTGTTCATTCCTTGTTTCAATTTACCCATTTATCCTAGCTTTGCATTAACCCAACACAGTTCAAATACAACAAATAACAACACAACTCAAATCAATCATTAATTTTAATAGCAACACAACCAATTTTTAGCACAACATAGTAGTGAAACTAATACCCTAAACCCAAATTAAAATTCATCATATTCCCATTTATTTAACAAGAACCCCACCCTTACCTTGGATTGAGTACAACTCTAAGAAACTTCAATGGAATTTCTGGTAATTTGGCACTAGTAGCAACCTCCTCTTGTTCTTCTTCTCCTCCCAAAACCCTATTCCTCTTTCTCTTCTTTTTCTTTCTTTTCCTGATAACACTAACTCTCTTTATCCTATAATTCTATTTCTATTAAAATAATATCATTTCTCTTAATAAATCTAAATGGGCCTAAGTGCATACCCCCTTATTACTTCACAACACTACAAATTAAGCTTAATATCATATTTAAGCTTAATAATAAAATAATACTTCAATTTAATTCCACCAAATTAAATTCGATTATTTATCATGCCATTAAATAAAATAATTCAGACTTCGACAATAAAAATTAGAATTAATATAAAATATTCAAAAATATTTAATTAAATAAATAACTAAATATTGGGGCGTTACAACTCTCCCCCACTTAGAAAATTTTTGTCCTCGAAAATGAAGGTTTACCTGGTTCAATTAACTCAGGATATGAGTCTCACATCTTGCTCTCCAACTCCCAGGTCATGCTTTCTCCATCAACTCCTAACCAGGAACTTTCACCAACATAATCTCCTTTCCTCTTAGAATCTTCATCTCGCGATCCGCGACTCGCACAAGCATCGTCTCCACCGTGAGATTATCCCGTACTTGCACATTGTCCATTTGAATCACATGAGATGGATCGGGAATATACTTCCGGAGCTGCGATACATGAAACATATCGTGCAAATTAGCAAGGTTTGGTGGTAACGCCACTTAGTAAGCAACTTTTCAAACTATATTTGATATCTGATACGGACAAATAAAATGAGGAGTGATATTCTTAGACTTCAGAGCTCGCCCAACACCAGTCACAAGTGTGACTCTTAAAAACACATGCTCACCAGCTTGGAATTCCAAATCCTTCCTTCTCTTGTCATGGTAACTTTTCTGTCTACTTTGAGAAACCTCCATCTTCTCTCGGATAAGCTTCACTTTCTCAGTAGTCTCTCGAACAATCTCAGGTCCAAGTACCACACTTTCACCAGATTCATGCCAACACAATGGAGTCCTACACCTCCGACCATACAACGCCTCAAAAGGTGCCATCCCAATAGTCAAATGGTAACTGTTATTATAAGTGAAATCAATCAACGAAAGATAAGTATCTCACGAACCTCCCTTCTCAAGAACACATGCTCTCAACAAATCCATCAGTGACTGAATCGTCCTCTCGGTCTGACCATCCGTATGAGGATGATACGCCGTACTCAACCTCAACTTAGATCCCAACGCCTCTTGAAAACTTCTCCAGAAATCAGAAGTGAACCTCAGATCTCTATCTGACACAATACACAAAGGAACACCATGCAACTTCACAATTAATCTTGTGTATCTCTGCCAATTTCGAAATCGGATATGTGATATTAATAGGTATAAAATGTGTCGACTTTGTAAGCCTATCAACAATCACCAATATTGAATCATGTCCTCTCAAGGTACTAGGTAATCCCGTTACAAAGACCATTGAAATGCTATCCCATTTCCATTCTGGAATCTCTAACGGTTGCATCAACCCTGTAGGCTACTGATGCTCAAACTTTGATTTATGACAAGTCAAACAAGCATACACAAACTGTGCCACATCACGCTTCATACCAGGCCACCAAAACAAACCTTTCAAATCTTGATACATTTTAGTAGCTCCTGGATGAATACTCAAACTGCTTCTATGACTTTCCTCAAGAATCACTTTCTTAATCTCTTCATTATTAGGAATGCAAATACGATCTCAGAATCTCAACACATCTTGCGCATCTATCTTAAAATCATCATTCTCAGATCGATCGATTCCCATTATCATATCCACCAAATTCACATCTAGCTTTTGAGCCTTACTGATACTGTTGAGGAAGTCATTATTAATCTTTAACATTCCCAACATAACACTCTGCGGTGTCACTTCACAAACCAAACTCAAATCTCGGAATTTCTCAATCAACTCTAACTCTTTAACCATCATTTCCGACATGTGCAAAGTCTTTCAGCTTAAATCATCGGCCACAATATTAGCTTTTCTTGGATGATAATTCAAACTGAAATCATAATCCTTCAAAAATTCTAACCACCTCCGCTGCCTCATATTCAACTCTTTCTGATCAAAAAGATACTTCAAACTCTTATGGTCACTAAACACTTCGAATCTAGAACCATAAAGATAATGCCTCCAGATTTTCAACACAAAGACAACTGCATCCATTTCTAAATCATGCGTAGGATAAATATTTTCATGAGTCCTCAATTGCCTCGGCACATAAGCAACCACCTTACTATTCTGCATGAGTACACCACCTAACCCCATCAAACAAGCATCACAATACACAACAAAAGGTTCTCCCGGATTAGGCAAAGTCAAAACTGGAGCCGACGTTAACCTCTTCTTCAACTCGATAAAACTTTCTTTACATCGACTATCCCACACAAAGGCTTTACCCTTACAAGTCAACTTGGTCAATGGAAGTGCCAATTTAGAAAAACCTTCGATAAACCGTCTATAGTAACTGGCTAATCCCAAGAAACTTCTAATCTCGATAACCGACTTTGGAGCTTCCCATTGCAATACAACATCAACTTTAGAAGGATCCACGACAATGCCACTACCAGAAATGACATGACCAAGGAAACTAACCTCATGCAACCAGAATTCACACTTGGACAACTTCGCATACAACTTCTTCTCTTTCAAAACTTGCAATACAACTCTTAGGTGCTCTTCATGTTCTTCTTCCTATTTGGAGTAAATCATAATGTCATCAATGAATACCACCACAAACCTATCCAAATAAGTATGAAATATACGATTCATGTACTCCATGAATACTCTTGGCGCATTAGTAACACCAAAAGGCATCACCAAATACTCGTAGTGTCCATACCGAGTTCTGAATGCGGTATTCTGAATATCATCTTCTTTCACTCTAATTTGTTGATATCCTGACCTCAAATCAATCTTAGAAAACACACTTGCACCTACCAATTGATCCATCAAGTCATCAATTCTCAGAAGAGGATACTTGTTCTTAATCGTCACTTTATTCAACTGTCTATAATCGATACAAAGTCTCATACTTCCATATTTCTTCTTTACTAACAACGCAGGCGCTCCCCACGGTGATACACTTGGTCTCACAAACGTTTTCTCAAAAAAATCTTCTACCTGCTTCTTCAATTCAGACAACTCAGATGCAGACATCCCGTATGGTGCCATAGAAACAGGTCTAGTACCAGGTACAAGATCAATCGCAAACTCAACTTCTCTTTCTGGCGGTACGTCAGGAATTTCATCAGGAAAGACTTCAGGAAATTCTCGCACCACCTGTAACTCATCAATCCTAACTTGGTCCTCAATAGATAGCGACACCATCAACGAGAACATCCGCGCTTCGTCTTGCATCAATTTACGCAACTGTTTACCAGTCAACAAACCAACTTCTTCCTCTTCAGGAGTAGAAAACCTCAAGGATTTGTTATAGAAATTGATATAAACATAGTTATACTCTAACCAGTTCATACCCAAGATCACATCCAATCCGCTTAACAGAAAACAAATCAAGTCAACAACAAAGTCTTTACCGAAGATCGACAAAGGGAAATTCAAACACACATGAGAAGTAGTCACCGGTCCCTTCGCCAGAATCTCGATGACCATTTCTCCATTCATAAAAGACAACACAAGACCCAATTTTTCAACACAATCAACAGCAATAAAACAATGAGTAGCACCAGTATCAATAATAGTAATTAAAGGCGTAATATTAATGAAACATGTACCTCTGATGAGTCTGTCCTCACTAGATGACGGAGTCCCAGCCAAAGGAAACACCCTACCACCAGTTTGTGCCTTCTTTGGTTTCTGACACTGAGTATTAATTTGTCCTTCTTCACCATAATTGAAACAAATCACCTCCTTATGCCTACACTCAGGAGCTGTGTGTCCAATCTTGCCACAACGAAAACACCTCTTCACATCAGCCGTAGTGCATACATTACTCTTATGACTAGGTTGCCCATATTTGAAACATACAACTCTAGCATAAGCATCTCCCCCACTAGTCCTCTGACCATGAGCAACTCTTTGTTTACCTCTACCAGCATCATAAGGCTTGCCACAGTTCTGTTGATTCTTGCCTCTCTTATCACTAACAATCTTGTGATGAGCATTGATATCCTCTTCAAAGATCCTGCAACTATCACCCAAATCAGAAAATACACGAATCTTCTGATATCCAACAACCTTCTTGATTTCTGAGCGCAACCCGTTCTCAAACTTGATGCACTTAGAATTCAGCACCTTCACCGTCAAAATGTGGATAGAACTTAGCTAGCTCAATGAACTTAGCAGCATACTCAGTGACGGATTTGTCCCCTTGCTTCAACTCAAGGAACTCAATCTATTTCTTACCCCTAACATCTTCAGGATAATACTTCCTCAGAAACTCCCTATGGAATACAATCCAAGTGATTTCCTCATCTGCAGCTTCCAACCTTGCACGCATCTCTAGCCACCAGTCATCAGCTTCAACTGCTAGCATATGAGTGCCATATCGAACCTTCTGCGCTGGAGTGAAATCCATCACACGGAAGATCCTCTCAATCTCCTTCAACCAATCTAGTGCTCCATCAGGGTCATGCTTACCCTTGAACACCGATGGATTCTCCCTTTGGAAAGTTACCAAACTACGAGATCCAGCATTCTCGTCAGCATTAGGCCGATTCTGCATAGCCTGAGCCATCGCTTGAAGTGCAGTAGCATACACAACATCATTACTTCCAGCCATCTTATCTTATTACTTCCACACAAACAACAGTTAAGAAAACTAATATTACTCGATTTCTAAACAACTATGACTCGATAACTTGGTCGAACGGACCGATTTTCTCTGATACCACTAATGTAACACCCCAATTCTACCCCAAGCAATTATCGGAAAATCAGAGTATAAAAATTTCCAATATAATCAGGATATCACATATTCAACAAAAATACATAAACCTGTCATGCTTTTAGAATAGATACATAACACTTAAAGAAGCAAAGTGAACACAACTCACGAATAAAGTCTTCATAACATAAACCAAACTTTGATTAATCACGCAGCAGATTCATAATAATTCTCTAAATAAGATATAACATCTTCTAAATCATGAAACAACCTCAATATAATAACTCCTCAAATAAAAACATAAGGTTCAATAAATAAACAACAAAATAAGACAAGCGCTCATTTCCCCCCGAGTGCTATGTATTAGAGCAAATGACACCGAATTCAAACTAACAATGTTATCGGCTACTCATCTTGGTTACCTGCACGTTACCTACAAAGGGAAACATTCAAACAAAAGGGGTGAGATATCAAACCATATAAATAGGGTTATGATAAACAATATATTAGGTAAAGAATAAAAAGAATCACTGCATTATACAACAACAATTCAACACTTCACAAATCATCGACACCATAATTCAACATATACGACTCGAATATGCAAATCGAAACTATGCGAATACATGTGGTAACATCAGAGTAAAACTCCCAACATAAACATTTTCCAGTAATTTCGAGGCACAAGGCATAAGCCTTCTTCATAATCATTTTGCCAATACAGGCCTTCACAAAATCCGTCAATACAAGCCTTCACAAATGCAAATGTATGAATGTACAACACATACAACAACATCATTAAACACTTCACGAGGCATACATCTATATCACTACTTCACTTTCCATAGGCTTACAACGTCATCAACGTAATCAACAACAATTCATGGCAACAACATATTCATTATACATTCACTAGGATTCACACCATAAGGCTACTCATAAAAATAATTCATAATCACATTATCAATAGTGAATTCCACATATACTCAATGATGTATCGCAACACCAACACATTCATCGATCAGCACAAAATAACACAACATTGGTCATAAGACCTATAATCAACAATGTCCATAAACCGGACGGAACGACTTAACCCGCTAGACCCACAATTCAGCGTAATCGTCATAATTTCAACAAAATTACATATCCTTAATTACCTACTAATTAAACTTAGTTACCCGGTCAAATTTCATTAAATTCTAGACAACTAATTATACCGCCTAATTCGGCTACTGATCAGCGGTTTTACACTGGAACTTAGTAGTTACTTAATAATTGATTCGTTCAACTAATTGATGTTTTATCCCTTATCACCATATTCTATCCTTTAGTTTGCAGAAGAATCAAACAGGATGAATCGAGTCAGATAAAGTGCATAAGTCTAATTTTCAGAAAATTTGCTAGAGCAGCTGACACGGGTGGTCGTGTTGCCTGACACGGCCGTGTCAGAAGAAGAAAGGGGAATGGCGTGGAGTGCAGGGGCTGACACGGGTGCCCGTGTCAGCTGACACGACCCGTGTCAGGAGGCCTGGAGCTTAAAAACCATTTTTGCCTCCCTTTACACATGTGACTTGTTCTTGTTCATTCCTTGTTTCAATTTACCCATTTATCCTAGCTTTGCATTAACCCAACGCAGTTCAAATACAATGAATAACAACACAACTCAAATCAATCATTAATTTTAATAGCAACACAACCAATTTTTAGCACAACATAGTAGTGAAACTAATACCCTAAACCCCAATTAAAATTCATCATACTCCCATTTATTTAGCAAGAACCCCACCCTTACCTTGGATTGAGTGCAACTCTAAGAAACTTCAATAGAATTTCTGGGAATTTGGCACTAGTAACAACCTCCTCTTGTTCTTCTTCTCCTCTTAAAACCATATTCCTCTTTCTCTTCTTTTTCTTTCTTTTCCTGATAACACTAACTCTCTTTCTCCTATAATTTTATTTCTATTATAATAATATTATTTATCTTAATAAATCTAAATTGGATTAAGTGACATACCCCCTTATTACTTTACAACACCACAAATTAAGCCCAATATCATATTTAAGCTTAATAATAAAATAATACTTCAACTTAATTCCACCAAATTAAATCTGATTATCTATCATGCCACTAAATAAAATAATTCCAACTTCGACGATAAAAATTTGAATTAATATAAAATATTCCAAAATATTTAATTAAATAAATAATTAAATATCGGGGCGTTACAGTTAGGCATGTACATTTATCAAACAATTGGTGTGCCCATGTTCATGATGCTTTATCTCTTGATTGAATCTTTAATTTGAAAAATGAAAAGAAGGAGTTTTATAATTTGTCATGTGAGCTTCGTGAAGCTCTTTGGATCAGTTCAAATGGTCAAACATTGAATTAAATATAATCTCTCAAAGTTAGTATCTCAAACTGACCAAACCAACTAGCCATGCATGCACGCGCATCCTGGCCTGTTAGGCCTCTCTTTTTCCAAACTTCTGAAATCAACTTCTCCTTGATGCAAGCATTATTTTCAATAATTCAAAGCACCATGTTGAAGTTCATCATGAGAATTTTCTAAAGGCATCAAGATCTTGAAAAATGCATGAGTAGAATGAGAGATCCATGGAGTTTTTTTCTCAAAACATCACCATGCCCAAACTAGTATGATTTTCTGGCCAGAAATTATTCTTTGTGCAAGAAAAGCCTTGTCTCATACTACACACATGTGATACTCTCTTTATTACTATAAGTACCCAAAAAATGTATATGATAAGTTTTGCACCCCAAAATTTTCCATCCCATTTTTCTTTAAGACATGCTCACAAAGGTCTCAAGTACTCAAAGCTACTCAAAGGTTGACCAGTCAAATCTCCTCCTAAGCAATGGGTACACAACTAGGGTTTCATCTTGCAAAAGAAAGAACAGGTTTAATATATCTCAAATGGTTTTCATGGTTCATCACATTTCTTTAACAATGCTCATCTCAAGTTTCAAGCATTGCATCACAAGTTTTCTCATTCAATAGCTCAGATGATTGAAAGTCAACTGTATTGGGTAAAGAGTCAACTATGGTCAACATACAGTCAAACTTCAATATTTTTGGTCAACATTAAAATTTTGAAGTGATATTCATCATTTGATCAATGGTTGATCATGATTCCTCAAGGAAAACCCTCAAATCATCAAAAGTCCAGAGTTGCCAAATTAGGGTTTCCTTAGGAGAAGTCAACTAAACTTTGACCAAGCATAACTTTCACATGCTTCATTAACTTTTCCCCAACCAAAGCTCATTTTTATGGAAATTCAATTCTCTACAACTTTGTATTTATTCTCAAGTCCAAAAGTGTTTCATTTGAAAGATATGAGCTAATACATTACAGGTCATTTCAAAAGTCAACCAAAAGACACCTTTTGTCAAGGCAACTTACATGAAGATAAATTCTCAAAATGTAAAAATGATAAAAGAGAAATTGTAGAGGACATCTTGAAATTTCCAAAAAGTCCAAGATCACCTTCAAAATATGAAAATTGAGAGGGTTATGACCAGTGCAAATTCAGAAATTTTGAGGAAATGCATAAAGTGCAAAGTGAGCAAACTTGAAATTTTAAACTAGTAGTCCTAACTTTTGATATTAAAACATGTTCATAAGGTGTTAGAGAACCTCTAAATCAATTCACATATTTTTTATAATTTTTTATTTCTTTTATTTGAATTTCTATTCATTTAAATACAAATAAAATCAAATAAAATGTGAAACAATGGCATAAGGGCTTGGGCTTTTTGTTTCAATCTCTTAGAGGCCTGATACAACTCATGATAGCCTAGTACACCATGCCAAAAATCGTGCAAGGCACAAAATGGCAAGGAAAATTTCAAAATTGAAAGTTTTTAAATGTGCTTGATTTTTGTTTTATCATGGCTTGATTACATGATTTCTTTCCATGTATATTGAGACATTTCCCTTCTCTATATAAGTAAAATCAAGTCAGGAGCAAAGGACATGAAAATATTGACTGAATAGCCTCTTGAAAAATCCATTAAAATTCAAAGAAATTGCAAAAATCCGTAGCCTAACTTCCAGCCACTCTCGCTTGAAACTAAGGCCAGTATTTGTTTCCTGAGGATCAAAGGAGTTGATCCAAGTCCATAACCGCATCTCTCAAGCACCAGAACACGATCTCTCCCTCATGTCGTTTGTCAAGTTTTGTAAATTTCTAAACCCTGATTTCTTGTATTTTTAGTCGTTACTAATTTGTTTGATCTTCTCATGTGCATCATTAGAACAAGATTGACGTGTTTCATGTGAAGTTTGACACAGAAATCGTGTTTCACCATTATTATGGACCAAGAACTGTTGAGTTTCGAATCTCACGACATAGAATTATTCGGGCCAAACTAACCTTACCATCAGATTCGCAAGGGTCCATTTATGTGATCTGAGTGGTTTGTTTCAATTAATTGATGTGTTTTTACAGGTTTTGGCATTTTTCCCATCGGAGAAGATGACCGAAGTGTTGACTCTGGCGTCACTTGGCCGATAGACCACGGTGACCTTATGTGGCTCCCCTTAATTCGCCCATTCAAAATACAGGGCCCACCTGTTTTTACTGTGTTTTAAAATTAAAAAAATTAATTTTTTTTATTATATATTTAATTATTTGTGTTTGTATTAACGGATGAAACACTCGTCCCAACGGTAGAAGCAAGCGCGCAAAGGCATTGGTATACCAGTGCACGGGTTCGATCCCTGCCCCTGGTATTTTTATTTTCCATGTTATTTCTCACATATTCAATGCAGGTCAGTCCAGCGCGCATGTTGTGCACCTGATCTCATCACCGGTGGATCTCCATAATCCATATCCAATGCTTCAGATGGCCATAACTATGATGCACCTCCTTAAATCAATCACATTGGATCACGCAGGCTGTTGGGCCTGCATATTTGGGACTAGAAATTTTGCTTTTCTCACACCCCCCAATCTTCTTCTATAACAGGCCCATTCCTTTTTTGTTTTAATTAATTATTTCCTTTTTAATAAATTTTATTAAATCACAAGAAATAACTAAAAATTAGATTTAGGTTTTGATTAATTAATTTAATTTTTGACAAATAAAAATTGATTTAATTTAATCACATTTTTATTTTATTTCTTAATTAATTTTTAAACTAATTAGAATTAGGTTTAATTATTATTTCATACTATAAAAATATTTTTCTAAACAAAACATTAAAAAAATATTTTCCTAACGCTTAGAACTTTTTAGGTTTTAATATCTTTCCCTTTTTCACAATCTTCGCGCGCTTATTTATTTTCGCATTATTATTTTCATAATTATGTAACTGTTAAGGGATGTAATAGATAAAGTAGGGTTTACTTTACTTTTTCCCCTATTTTGTGGTTTGTAACCCCCCTCCCCGAAACTCTGTAATAGTCTAGATTTATTTTTCCGTAATTTACTACTTTTGCTATTACTGCTAGTTTAATAGGATTGTATGGCAAAGACTAAAAGAAAACACTAGATAACTATAAATGCAAGATAAAATATTTGAATCAAAACACACTTGGCACACGCGCACCTCTAGGGTAACTTCACTTGTTACCTTGGGATAAAACAATCATGTCTCTCGAGCGTGGGACGCTTTATGAAAGACCATCGGTTAAAAGATCGTAGTCCCTCGATGACCCTTCGATGCTGCCTTCGGTAAATGATCTTAGTCCCTTAAGAAAAATTGCTAAAGTGTCCTACGAATTTTCTTTATGACTGTACGATGACCCGCGCCTGTCCCTCAAACATCCAACGATAGGGCTACCTACTAATTCATAGTAGGATAACAATATCTAAAGGAAGAGGAAAATAACACAAAAGACTTTTGAGTAGGTAGATAGCTCGTTGTCGCTTGCTCACAAACAAAAAACATTTTTCACACAAACACTCTTTTCTAAAATATTTTCAAAACAAACACTTTGTATGCGTTCTCAAAGATACGAGAATCATTACAAAGTGGCCGAACATTGGCATTTTTTAAAATATTTTCAAACTTACACATTCACAAAGCATTTTAAAAAGTGGGATAGCGATTAAGAGCCTGTAGATAACTACGGATGAAAAGGGTGCTAATACCTTCCCTTTTCATAACCTACCCCCCGAACTCAGAAAAGTTCTCAAAGGTCTTCCCTATTCTTTTCACCCTTTCCTTTATTGGATAAAAGAAAAGTTGGTGGCGACTCTTGCTATCCGCAACATTTGCAGTAAAACACAAAACCAAAAGTTAGTTCTCCCACCGTATTATAATAAGTATGCATATGTATTCCTCCAATTTTCTCCAAAAGTAGAAACTTTTCTCCACTCATCCCATGTGCCTGCCAGCTCATCCATTCACACTTATCCCTTGAGTTTTCCTCTCATCAAATTGCAGCCAGCATTGTATCTTTCACACTCAAAATGCAACATGCTTATTACACCACCTCACTCTTACCTTTTCCTGTTTTCCATTTTTATCATCAAGAAACTTCCTTAACACACTTTTTTTCTTCTATATAAACAAGCTCACCTCACTCTCATTGGATACACTTTCTCCTTAATCACAAGAGAAAAAAAAGAATTCTCTTTGCAAGCGTCTCTTTTCAAAGCTAATCTCTTTCTGGATCCAAAGCTTTCATCCTCACAATTTCATCTCCATTGAAGCTTGAAGCTGAAGAAGATTGAGTTTATTTCAATTTCAGAGGAATAGAGTGAATTTATTTTTCACTCGCTTGAGGTAAATGTTCTTGAGCTTCGATGTGCATTTTATGCTTGCATTCATTATGTAGATCTTGTATGATAGTGTAGTTGGCCAGATCTTAGATATGAAGTATATACATGTGAGTTTTGATGATGAATTCGTGCTCTGCAAGTTATTGGAAATTTTGTGTGAACCAGTGATTTCGTGCTTACATTTATGTTTGATCTTGCATGATCTGAAAAAATCATAAGCATCATTGTGTTCCTTGTTAACTTGTGATGAAATTTGATGTTAGGATTAAGCTATTTGGTTGAGAATCGAGTAATATATATGGATCTGAAAATTGTTTGATAGAATGCTTAACTTAAAATCGTATTCTTGCAGCAATTTTCGTGCCCTAATTCTCTATGATTCATGCATCATTTCATGAAATTCTTGATCCTATTGTGTTCTATGCATTTTAATCTTGAACTTTGTTGTTTACTGTGATACGGTGGGAGAACTGACTTGGGTGTTTTGCTTTTGATTGCAAATGTTGTGGTTAGCAAGAGTCGTCACCGACTTTTCTTTTATCCAAAAGCAAAGGTGAAAAAGCACAAGAAAGACCTTTGAGATTGTTTCTTGAGTTCGGGGGGTAGGTTATGAAAAGGGAAGGTATTAGCACCCTTTTCATCCATGGTTTTCCATGGGATCTTAGCTACTTGCTAGATCACTTGCTTTTGTTTGAAATTGTGCTTTTGTGTGGTTTTTGAAAGTACTTTGTAAAGAGGCAATTCTTTAGGCAAACTTTGTAATGATTCTTGTTCGTAAGAATGTATACAAAGGTGTTGATCTTTTGAAAATATTTTCAAGTTTGTAAGATGTTTTGAAAGTGTAGGGGTTTGTTTTGAAAATAGCAAGGATGTTTTGTTTTGAAAGTGAGCAAGTAATTAGAAGCATTCTACCTACTCAAAAGTCTTTCATGTTCATTTCCTCTTTCCTTTGACATTGTTATCTTACCATTCATTTGGTAAGTAACCCTATCTTTGGATGTAAACGGGACGGGCGTGGGTCATTGTATAACCATGATTAGAAATGTTGCAAGGTATCTTAGCATCTCTTGTAGGGACTAAGATCATTTGAAAGGCAACATAGATAGCGTCATCGAGGGACTATGATCTTATATTTTGCTTGTTTTGGCTAAGATACCTCACATGCGTAATATGGTCATTTTGTAAGGCAACCAAGTGGATTTTACCATAAGGGTGCTTGTGTGCAAGTGTATTGTTTTTCATGCTTGGTTTTGTCTTTGATTAGGGTTTTATAATTGATTGGTTTTAATCTTTCCATACAAACCCTAATTACTAGCATTTGCATATAAAGTGATAAATTGTGGAATTTAAAATTACTACGCTATTACAATACTTGTGGGAGGGGGTGTACTAATTACAAATGGGGATTGCTAGAAAATAAACCTATTTATCTATTACAACCATATTGAATTTGTACAAGAATTAAATAAATAATGTACAAAATGAATAAATATACAAGAATGTAAATGTAAAGAAAATGGATGTTTATTTAGATTTTTTTTAGGGAAAAAGGGGTTTTGTTTTAACCTAATTAACTAAAAGAAAAATAATTAAATAATTATTAAAAAGTAAAACCTAAATTTACTAGGAAAAGAGTTTAAATAAAACCCTAATCTATTAATTGATTAAAAAAGAAATTAAGTTTATAAGAAGAATATTTTTGGTATTTTTGTCGTAAAAATAATTTATAGTATTATAAAATATTTTTGGTCTTTTTATATTAAAATGATATATTTTAATTGTGTGAAAGAAAATAACTAAAAAAAACTAGTTTCTAAATTAAATTTACAAACCTATTAGTAAAATAAATAAAGTAATGATTAAATAAAATAATTTTTTTGTGTAAAAAATAAATAAACTATGTTAAAATATAAATCTAATGTTTTTATATTTTTTTCTGATTTTTTAATATTAGATAAAATATTTAAGAAAACAAATAAATAAAATTTGAGAAAAAGAAAATAAAATGGGCCAGGGTGTGAATAGCCAGCAGGGGGTTAGAAGTGAAAAAAAAAACGTAAGGCCCAAGGATGAGGCTCAGCGCTGCCAAAAAAGTCAGAATGTGAAAAATATGAAAAAAATCCAAACGGGTACCACTGGGGCTCGAGCCCAGGTCCCTATAGTCACAGGCGCGCGCTTCTACCACTGGGGTGGCTATACATCTGTTTATATAAATCAAACCATAAATATATGATAGTAAACAAGTCCATGGCCTGAACTTCATCTTCAACCTCACGCCCATCTAGAGTACCTGCATCTTGTTCATCTCTTATCCGTTTGCAAAAATGTAAACATGAATCTTGTAGCAAATTTCCTCACGATTTCAGAAATACAAAGTAATAAAATTATAGATCAAAGACAAGCATGCATTTTAATGGCCCTAATCTGAACCCTAAAAATTTCAGAAACTTCAATCCTAAAATTCTCTAAGCTCAAGCAATATAAATAAAAACTATGGACATGGTTAGCTTTAGGGCAATGATATCTACATTTTTCATTCACAAATAAACCATTAATGATGCTTGTATGAAGAGTTCAAAAGTCAGAAAACTTACCTTGCCAGAGGGTATCGTGTTTGGAGTTTGAGTAGCTTTTACTGAGTTCCAATGATTGGATTAGCTTCCTCAAGTTCCCAGGAAGCTAATGTGAGGCTTAGCTTGAGTTGAAAATGCATGAGGAGTTCTGGAGAAGTCAAGGTGCAAGGTGCTGTTTTTGAAAATGGTGGATGATGATGGAGGTGTTACAGTGGTGTTGCAGGTATTGGAATTGTCTGTGTATGTTAATTAGAAGCTTTTGAAAGTAAAAGTCCAAGAAATGCACGAGCAAATTTGGAGATTGGATTCAAAACTCAGAAATGGCAAGTTTTGAGGTGTTTTCGGTGATTCTGTGTTCTTGGTGTTTTCAGGGCGGAAGCATGCGTGTGATTTATGGAAAATGACTTGTGTATGTATAAGCAAAAGGTCTTGAGTGCTTTTGATAGTCAGAAGTACAAGTTACAAGCTAATTTCTATGTTACTTGATTTTCAACAAAAGTGGGAAAACTAGTTTCAAGAGGAAGTACAAGCATGGGTTGAGTGATTGTAAGTGTCTAAACAAGTTTATCTTGAGTAATAAGACATGTATGATCAGAAGAGAATAGGTGCAAGGCTCAAGAACAAGTTTTTGGAAAAAACTACTTTATCAAAATGGCATTGTGCACTTTCTTCCCAAAATAGATATAAAGCATGGACTTGCATTGAATGCTTGAATTGAGACCTCTAACAGTTGTGCAAGCAATTAATTATGGAGTGACTAACAAGTTTGATTCCTGCAAAGTAGAGGTTATGCAGCATAAGTTTGAATTTTGAATCTTGTTCATCACAAAATGACTTGTAATTCAAGGGTGAAAACCCTAACTTCATATCTTCGATTATCACTACTCAATAATGATCTCAAGGAGTTCTTGGACATTTTGGAAAGCTTGTAATTTTATCTACAACCCCTCTTTGAATCACTTTCTAAAATTACCCTTGGAACTATATGAAAAAGTGCCATGAAGTTAGGTCAAAATCTTGACCAAATTATGGCAAAATTTCACTAAGTGTTTTCTTTCATGACCGTGTATTCTTAAAATTATAACTTGAGATCCAAGCACTTTTGGAAGGAGTTGTGTAAAGAAATTTTGTATATTTAATGGAGATCTACAACTTTCATGTTGAAAGTTTCTTTTTAATCATCTTGCATCATGGTGAAAATTTTGCTCAAAGTTGTGAAAAAATAAGAAATTTTCAACACTTAGAAAAATTTCTAAGTTTAGAAATTTTAACTTTTTAAAATGAAATCTTGAATTTTTGATTTCTTGATGAATAAGTTTCATATGTTGACATGCTTTGATGAATTGTGATCTTTGACATTTGGTTTTGACCAAAAAGTCAAAGTTTGACTTTTTAGTATACAGTTGACTTTTGATCAGTTGACCGAAAATTCATCTGTCAATCCATTGGGCTTGAGCAATGTTTTGAGCCATGTAATTAGGTTAAAATTATGCAATTGGGATCTTGATATCATTCCTTAAACCAATTGATCATTTGCTAGGTCAAAAATCAGAAATTGCCCTTTCCTAGTCAAAACCCTAATTTTGACCATTTTGCCCTTTTGAAGATTTGATCAAATTTCTTGAGGAGTTGTGATCCAAACTTGATCAAATGATACATATGAGTTTAAAATGTTGATGTGGATAAAAAATTATGAAGTTTGACTGTAAATTGGCCACAATTGACTTTTTCCCCAATATCGTTGATTTTTAAGTCAACTGCTCAATTGACTGAGCAAAAGTGTGATCCAAAGCTTGAAACTTGACATGAGTAATCTTGAGGGTCCATAATGGTCCATGAAAGTCATATGGGGCATTGGAAGTTCAAATATCCTTGTGCAATCTAAAACCCTAATTTTGGTCATCAGTGCTTAAGGAGGTGTCTTGAGTTGATCAACCCTAGTGCAGTCTTGAGCCAAAGGAGATCTTGTGAGCAAATTATTGATAAATGATAGGGAAAATTTCGGGGTACAACAACTTCCCCTGCTCAATCTTCTTAAGCCAGAAGAGTTAGATTGTCGAGTTTTGCCATCCGTGACTCGAAGGTAGAAGATGATTGGACATTAGAGTGCCCAGAAATTTGCACTCGGTGGTGTGATGGTTGATGATATATGATATGGGCTTAAAGATACCATTTGGAGGGATAATGGAAATTGTTGGAGATGGTCTTGTAGATCCCATCCATAAATGATTGTTGAACTGTATCTATAAGCTGAAACTGAATGAAAATCAGAATGGCGTCTGTGTTTGGAGCGTATCTAAACTGTATCTGAAAGTTGAATATGAATGAGTATCAATATGGCATCCGTGTCAGGAGCGTATCTGAACTGTATCTGAAAGTTGAATCTGAATGAGTATCAGGATGGCATCCGTGTTTGGAGCGTATCTGAACTGTATCTGAGAGCTGAATCTGAATGAGTATCAGGATGACATCCGTATCTGGAGCGTATTTGAACTGTATCTGAAGATTGAATCTGAATGAGTATCAGGATGACATCCGTGTCTGGAGCGTATCTGAACTATATCTGAGAGCTGAATCTGAATGAGTATCAGGATGGCATCCGTGTCTGGAGCATATCTGAAATGTATCTGAGAGCAGAATCTGAATGAATATCAGGATGGAATCCGTGTTTGGAGCGTATCTAAATTGTATCTAAAGATTGAATCTAAATGAGTATCAGGATGTCATCCGTGTCTGGAGCGTATCTGAACTGTATCTGAAAAGCCTTTGAACACTGTTAATGGTGGCTATTGATTAACCTTATCCTGAAAAGGGTAAAATGTTAGCCAATATGCAATGTCGTGCTGTATTAAATGCATGGTGTAATGAGATTGCGATACATGCATTCGTGTTATCGATGTTTATGATATATGGATGCGATGTATGCGTATATGAGCTAGTCAGCTGCACTGCTTGTTGGATTTGGGGAAAATAAATCCCCGAATGCTGCTGAGGATACGGAGTGCAATTCTTCATGATTTGAAGTGTTGATGAATTTCCACTTAGAGAAATAAACCTTGTTGTAAGAGAAATGTCGTGTACTTCTTATAAAATCTTGTTGGGGAATCCTGAGAAATTTGGCGACTTCTAACGGGGAGTGATAACTGGAAGTTTTGTTCCGTTGGAGATTAAACTGCACACTACGGGGAATTTTATGGAAATAGCTTAGAGAGATTTCCCTATCTCTTAAAGCCATTAGTGATTGTATTTCTATTTTTTTCATTTGTAAATGGTAGTCATGTTCAAATGCATATGTTCAAAAATAAATCATTGGACGTTTTCGTAAACAAAACACAAGAGTAAAGAAAAACAGATAGTTTGGCACTTTCAAAGGGATATTTTTGTATTGACTTTGAGTAAGTATTTTTGTACACTGAGACAAACATTCTAGTAAGAGAATGCCGTCATAAAAATGAAAATTTGATACAAAGAAAAGATACCTATGTGAAATAATCCCATGGGGTTCCTATTCTGCTATAGCCTGTGTGTCTCTGAGCATCTTATCTATTTGTTGCCTTGTCCAAAGCTGATTAAATTAATTAGAACTGTCGAGTTTGCAGGTTGTTCATAAGGTGATCCAACAGGGACATAGTCATACAATTTTATTCCCTAACTTTTTCCTGGACCGCCCTTTCGGGTTTTCAGTCCACCGGGATACCCTTTTTTGCCCAAGCCACCCTTTTGGGTTTTCAGCTTTCCGGGTGTATAGATTTTTTTGTTTTATCCCTAATTTTTGCCCGAACCTTTTTTGGTTTGCCGGGATGCCCTTGTTTTGCCTAGGTGGGTCAACCTAGCGGGTCTCTTATGCGTAATATCTTTTGACTATGTCTGCATTCACAGGGTGTGGCAGGTCGTCGCCATCCATGGTGGTCAAGATCATTGCTCCACCAGAGAATATGCTTTTGATTACAAATGGTCCTTCGTATGTAGGAGTCCATTTGCCCCTGGGATCACCCTGTGGTAGTATGATATGTTTGATCACCAGATCCCTGACTTGATACACTTGGAATCTGACCTTTTTGTTGAAAGCCTTGATCATCCGTTTCTGATACATTTGACCATGATGGACAGCAGTAAGCCTTTTCTCATTAATTAAATTCAGCCGATCAAGTCAAGTATGGATCCAATCGTCTTCGTTTAGACCTGCATCCTTCATGATTCTCAGAGAGGGGATCTGGACCTCAATAGGCAAAATAAACTCCATGCCGTATACCAGAGAGTAGGGTGTTGCCCCAGTTGATGTGCGTGCCATGGTACGATAACCATGGAGAGAGAATGGTAGCATCTCATGCCAATCTTTGTATGTGACTGTCATTTTCTGTATGATCTTTTTGATGTTCTTATTTATGGATTCAACAACACCATTCATCTTTGGCCAGTAAGGGGAAGAATTGTGATGCTGGATCTTGAATTGCTCGCACAGGGCAATGATCATAGTATTGTTTAGATTTGTACCATTGTCTATGATGATCCTCTCTGGGGTACCATACCGACAGATGAGATTCTGTTTAATGAACTGGGCTACAACATTCTTGGTGACGGAAGCGAAAGAGGCTACCTCAACCCACTTTGTAAAATAGTCAATAGCCACTAAGATGAAGCAGTGTCCATTAGAGGCTATTGGTTTGATTTCCCCAATCATGTCGATACCCCACATAGCGAAGGGCCAAGGAGTCGTCAAGACATTCAAAAGAACCGGAGGTACGTGCACCTTGTCAGCATAAATCTGACACTTGTGGCAGGTTCGAGAGTGTTGATAACAATCTGCGTCCATGGTAGACCAGTAATAACCTGCCCGTAGGATTTTCTTTTCCATCGCATGCCCACTGGAATGGGTGCCAAAAGTGCCTTCATGTAGATCAGCCATGATCTTTTCTGCCTCAACCTTGTCTATGCAATGGATAAAAACAAAGTCATGGTTGCGTTTGTAGAGAATGCCATTACTAAGGAAGAATTTAGCAGAGAATCTCCTTAAGAACTTCTTATCATTGACTGAAGCTCCTTCCGGATATTCTTGAGCCTCGAGATACCTCTTGACTTCGTGAAACCAAGGCTGGTCCACTACTTCTTCAGTATTAATCTCATGACAGTGAGCTGGTTCATCCATTCGTTCAATGGTGATCTGGGGAGCCTCGTTATCCCATTTAAGTTTAAACATGGATGACATTGTGGCTAGTGCGTATGCTAGCTGATTTTCTTCTCGCGGCAAATGCTCAAAGGTAATCTTCTTAAAGTGTGAGATCAATGTCAACACATGTTATTTGTAAGGGATAAGGTTAGGGTGTTTGGTGTCCCATTCCCCTTTGATCTGGCTGATGACAAAAGCTGAATCTCCGAATACATTTAAGGATTTGATCCCTAGATCTATGGCAGCTTTGAGACTAAAAATGCACGCTTCGTATTCTGCCATGTTATTTGTACAATTGAAGAAAAGTCTTGCAGTAAAGGGGGTATGACATCCTTCAGGAGATATGAGTACAACACCTATACCATTGCCGAGTGTGTTGGACGCCCCATCAAAAACCATGGTCCATCAGGATCCTTGTTCAGGTCTGTCATATGGTCTGAATTCTTCATAGTTGTTTACCATTATGATGTCTTCATCTGGGAATTCGAACTTCATGGACTGGTAGTCCTCCACAGCTTGGTGATCCAGGTGATCAGCTAGTACACTGCCCTTTATTGCTTTCTGGGTAGTATACTGTATGTCCTATTCTGTCAGGATCATCTGCCATCTTGCTATTCTCCCAGAGAGGGTAGGTTTCTCGAAGATGTATTTTATTGGATCCATTTTAGATATCAATAATGTAGTATGGGTCAGCATATACTGTCTTAGCCAGCGAGCAGCCCATGCCAGAGTGTAGAAAGTTTTCTCAAGAAGTGAATATCTTGTTTCACAGTCAGACTCGTCATGCTGCCCCAGCACACACCCCATTGAATTTTCCAAAACAGATAGATACATGATCAAGGGTCTTCCCTCGACTGGTGGCATAAAAATCGGAGGCTCTTGCATGTACTATTTGATCTTGTCGAAGGCAGTTTGGCACTCATCATTCCATTTGAATACTTGATCTTTCTTCAGTAATTTGAAGACTAGTTCGCAAGTAGATGTCAGGTGAGAAATGAATCTGGAAATGTAGTTTAACCGTCCCAAGAATCCTCTGACTTCCTTCTCGGTACGAGGAGCAGACATTTCTTGTATTTCTTTCACCTTGGCAGAATCTACTTCAATACCTTTACCGCTGACGACAAAGCCTAAGAGTTTACTGAACCTCATTCCAAACGTGCATTTATTTGGGTTCAACCTTAGTTTGTATTTCTTTATCCTGTCAAATAATTTCTGTAAATGATTAAGATGCTCTTCTACTGTTTGAGATCTGGCTATCATGTCGTCCACATAGACCTCTATTTCGTGATGTATCATGTCGTGAAATAGGGCTACCATGGCACACTGATAGGTTGCCCAACATTCTTCAACCCGAATGGCATAACCTTATAGCAGAATATGCCCTACTGTGTGATAAAGGTTGTTTTCTCCATGTCCTCAGGCGCTATTTTGATTTGGTTGTAGCCTGAGAAATCGTCCATGAAGGAAAACACCTTATGCTGTGCCGTATTGTCAACTAGAATATCAATGTGGGGAAGTGGGGAACAATCCTTAGGGCTTGCCCTATTCAAATCTCTGTATTCCATGCACATTTGTACTTTTCCGTCCTTTTTAGGTACGGGAACAACATTGGCAACCCACTGTGGATAGGAAGTGGCGGCCAAGAATCCAGCGTTGAATTGTTTCATGACTTCTGTCTTGATCTTCTCTGACATGTCTGGTCGCATGCGACGGACCTTTTGTTTTACCATCGGGCAGCCTTCTTTTGTTGGTAGACGATGTACCACGATGTCTGCATCAAGTCATGGCATGTCTTTGTACGAAAGGGAAAAGACCTTAACATAATCATGTAGCAACTGAATCAGGCACTCTTTGACACTGGGTTCCAAATAGGAACCCACCTTGACTTCTCTCTTGTCTTCTTCGGTACCTAGGTTAATTGTTTCCATTGGTTCCTCGTGGGGTTGTATGGTCCTTTCTTCTTGTTGTAGTAATCTGGCAAGTTCCTATGGCACTTCACAATCTTCCTCACCTTCGTCTTCGGCTTGGTAGATTAGATTTTCAGAGTCACAAAAGGCCATAGAAGAATTGTTACACATGGGATCCCGAATGGATGTAGATCTGTAATTTGAATGTGAGTGTGTGTAAGAGTATAGCTATCTTTGAAACAAATGAAAATGTAAAAAATAAAAACAATGAGAACAAAGTTTGTATGAAAAAAAGTCCATGATCCATTGATGTCATATGGAAATGAGATAATAACCCTTACAAATGGACCATTGTGCCTCGAGTAAGACACAAGGTTTTAAGAGTCTGAATTGTTTAATATTATAGATCCGACAAAATTTAAAGACAAATTACTGTTGGATAAAAGTGATTGGGAAAAAATCTCTAGCTTCGCAGTTGCTGAGCCCTCCACTGACAGTTGGGAAAATCAAATCCTCCAGGTTATAGCTGTCTTCATCATCCTCCATTGTGTTGACTCTGTGATTGCTGATCTTCAAGGGTGGTCCTCCAGCACGAGAGTGACGTACAACTTTATGGGCTCCTGAAGTGAAACCCAAACCAAATTTGTCAGATTTGTATGGGATATCTGGGAGTTGTCCCCAAATAGTGCACCCACCTTCTTCTATCACTTCCTTGGAATCTTTCAAAGACGACATCTTGAGCGGAGGCCTTGTAATCTTTGGGACTTGAGAAACAACCTTGGTTACTGCCACAGTTTGCGGGACTTCTTCAAAGTGTTGGAATGGAGTTTCAATAAATTCACCATCTAATTCCACATATATGAAGGAATTTAGATGACTGACCATATACTCTTCTTCTCCATGAACAATGATGATTTTCCCCTGAATTGGATATTTCAGCATTTGATGCAACGTAGAGGTAACGACACCAGCATTGTGAATCCACGGTCGGCCTAATAAGCAGGAATATGAAAGGATAATATCCATTACATAAAAAGTTGAATCAAATGTTTGGGTTCCAACTTTTATGGGGATGTCCATTTCCCCATGCACCATCCTCTTTGAGCCGTCGAAGGCCCTCACTACTATGTTGTTAGGTTTCAAGGTCAATCCTTCACAGTCAAGCCTATCAAGAGCCTTTTTAGGAAACACAATCAGAGACGAACCAGTATCAACCAAGATATGAGCCAAAGTTGTGCCCCTACATTTGACTGAGACATGCAATGCCTCGTTATGCTTTCTCCCCCTTAGCGTTAAATCGGCATCCGAAAAACCTAAACCATTATCTGCGGTCAAGCTGGCTATGCAGTCTTGGAACTGACCGGCAAATGTTTCTTGGGGTACATGGGAAGTTTTAAGGAATTTTACCAAGGCCTTTGCATGAGCCTCGGAACACAACAATAAAGCCAGCATGGAAATTTTGGATTGAGTTTTCCCCAGTTGTTCGACTACATTGTAGTCGCTTATTTTTATAATCTTTAGAATTTCCTCCATCTCTTTTCGGGAGGTCTCAGGGATAGCTACTGATTGTGCCTTTGTCTGGACAGGCTCAACCAGAATACCTTTGCCTCGAGTCTCGGTTGACTCGGCAGTAGGAATGTTAGTAGGGGTGATAACAAGGACTGCAATAGTTTTGTCAACATGAGTATTAGCAGAGGTGATTGTAGGACTGGGAATATCCTTTGGAGGAGCAACAACAACAAGAATGATTACAGGTCCAGAAATAGATTTTGGAGGAGCAATTTTTGGAGAGAATACCCTTCCGCTTCGGGTTATCTTGCTAGTCCCTGCGATGTTACTGATATCAAAGTCAACTTTCTCAGAGCTTGAATTTTCTGTAACTGGCCAATCTTGCTTGATACCGTGATATTAGACATCACCTCCATAATTCCATGGGACGGTTTTGTCTGATGAATATGGGATTGGTCCAGGCATTATAATTATCAACGGAGCTACTTTAGAAACTGATGTAATTCTAACGGGTCTTTTGGTGGAGACCCTAGAAGAATTGGCAGAAATGGTCACTATGGAAACATCATTATAAGAAACAGTTGGAATAAAAGTCTTCTCGAACATAATCACCTTGTCATCTATTAGGCATTGAACGTCTGCTTTTAACAAATGACAGTTGGTTGGTGATGATGAACATAAATGACAGCTTTCATCATAGACTGGGAATACACCAACATTTAACAAGTTCTTTTTGATAGTCAGGAGTGGGGTCACAAGTTTATCAACCAAAGTAACAAACATATCTTCCTCAACGACGTTGACATCACGGCCGTGCTTGGGCATAGGGGCTGTGATAACTTTGGGAATTTTTGGCGCGTCGAATTCAATCTCTTTGGCTTCAAGAAGGTCTTGTACTTTGTTTTTCAGAGCCCAACAGTTGTTAGTGTCATGGTCGGGACTCTTAGAATGGTATATACAGCGGGCATTAGGATGATAATGAGGAGAGGTTGTGTTAGGATTCTTTGGAGCTTCTTAACAGATGTGGCAATACTTGAGATAGTGTCATATTAATTCAGGTAAACTGTCTGACTGGTCTTTCCGTTCTTAGCTGGTTGTTTCTTTGTTGAGCAGACGCAGGTTTAGGAATCATGACATCCCCCACCATTGGACGGCGTTCATCCATATATTGATTTCTCTGAGGATATACAACAACAACTTATTTTTTTTCCAATGAATGGTTTTCTTACAGCAACAGAGGATGCGTCTTTTTGAATCTTCCCATTCTTTATTCCGACTTCCACCCTTTCTCCGGTCAATATCGATTCGATAAAACCTGACGAGGAACTCCCAATTAAGTGATTAAAGAAAGGATTGGACAAGGTTCCCCAAAACATGTCTACTAGCTCTCTTTCAAATAGGGGAGGCTGGACTCTTCCTGCTAAATCCCTCCATTTTTACGCGTAGTCTTTGAAACCCTCACTTGAAACCATGGCCATACTCTGGAGTTGAGTACGGGTGGGAGCAAGGTCTGCATTGTATTGGTATTGTTTGTAAATGGCAGCGGCCAGATCTTCCCGATTATGAACATTAGCTCTTTCTAGCTGATAAAACCAATCAAGTTGAGTTATGAACATACTGTCTTGAAAGAAGTGTACCCATAAATCATTATCAGCAGTATGAGGCTGTATTTTCCTCACATAGGACCGAAGATGCATTTTGGGACACGAAACTCCGTCGTACTTGGCAAACAACGGTGCCTTGAATTTTTGAGGAATGACAATCACATATACCAACCCCAACTCCTCAAAGTCCAGTCCAGGCACTTTTTGAATTTCCATTTCACTTATCCGTTCTTCCAGATGCTTATACTTGTTGTCGACCGGAGGATATTGTTCTTCAGAATAATCTTCTTCTTCCACTTCCTCTTCTGAATTTGGCTGGGCCACTGTTTCATTGCCTTTTCCATCTTGATTGTCTTTCTCGCCAGATGACGTTGCAAAGTGTAGGGTCCTTCTTGCTTGTCCTTGGAATCTTCTTCCCATATTTAGAACTCAGGTTATTTTCTTTGTTTTCTTTTTCTTCTCTTCAACCAGCAAGGTCTTCAACTCTTCCTGTCCTTTGGCTAGAGTTAAGAACATCTATTGAAATTGAGAATTTTGTGCTTGGAGGTCCTTCACTGTATGCTCAAGATCCATCTTACTGAAATAAACAGTAGAAAGATGAGGAGGCTTGTTGCAAGAAACCTGCTTATGTTATTATGAGTGGTAAATGCATATGCAATGATTTCAAGAATTTTAAAGATTCAAATTTGTTTTAGACAAAGAAGGAAACACACGTTATATTAATAAATTAAAGCTTGAGCACATCAATGCCTTTTTGGGCAAAAAACAAAAACTCTAAGATAAAAAGGTTGTATGCATCCTCTTTGGTGCGATGTAGGCATTCAAAGTCCGCTCCTCATGAAGTTTCTTGGTGAGCTCTAAAACCTTTTTCTCGCCAGCATAGAATTGGGCCTCGAAAGTATCTCGCTCCCCCTTGAGTTATATCCAATCTTTTTGTAAGTCTTCAAGAGAGGTGGGCATGTCAGGATGTAGGATAGTGTATGGAACATCTCCTTCCATAACAGGCTCAATGATTACCAGGAGAATGGAGGGATAAGGCATCATAAGACTTTGAGCGCAAGCTCGTACCCATTTGAGGTAAGGCTCAAGAGGGATAGAGTTATTTTTCCCTAATGTATTTCTATCTACATTGTTCAACATCCTCCAAACTCAGATAAATCTCTGGCGATGACCTTGATCATGGTTCTCGTAGTCAAATACCAAACCTTGAATGAGCATCTCATGTGGGACATCTCTTCGGGCGTAAGCAAACTGTCTTAAGGCTAAGCAGGGGTTGTAGGTGATACCTCCCCTAATGCCAAGTAAAGGGACATTATGTAATTCTCCACAATGGCCGACGATGATAACATTCTCTATAGACCGGGAACACCAATGGATGTCTGAATGTTTGAGCGTCATCAACCTTTGTGACCACCTTGAACCTTGCTCATTCTTCAATACAGATTGGGGAAGATGTGAAATAAACCATCTTGCCAAAAGAGGAGTGCAACACATAAGGATACCTCTTTTCCTCATGGTGCAAGTGTGAAAGGAATTTAGGATGTCCCCTAGCAAAGTAGGCATCGGGTTGCAGGATATGAAGATCTTGACGGTGTTTATGTCTATGAGTTGGTTAGGATTTGGAAATAAAACCATCCCATGGATAAGGAGAGCCACAATTTCCTCAAAAGCTTGCAGATCCAAAGATTTCCAACAACTTTGGGCTTTCTCAAACAAGAACTTTAATAGGAAACCCTTGACACCAGTCCTTGTTTCCCAATTGGTTGTGATATCAGATGGTTGCAAGTGTAGAGCTTCAGTAATCTCTTCTGGCTTTGGATCTCTTTCCGTACCATTGAAAGGTAATTGATTGAGAATGGGAATCCTCAAGAGTTGGGAGAATTCTTCCAAAGCGGGCACAAGTTGATAATCAGGAAATGTGAAGCAATGGTGTAAAGGATCAAAGAATTGAAAGAGCACCTTCATCATGTCTTCATCAGTGTTGGAGGTGACCAAGTTTAGGAGACGACCATGTCCTTAAGTGAATGGAGAATTTTCAGGAATCCTTGAAGCTAGCTCTTCAAGTTGTGGAGGGATCCTTACAAGATTGCCTTGAATGGTTTTCCTGCAGATATAATCCATGTCCTGCAAAACAGAACAAAGATAAATCCCAAGATCCTTGAAATGGTTAGTGAATATGAGTATTATGTTATGATGTTTATGATGATCCTTAGGTTTAGGCTTGCATGGAGTCTCATAGATAAGTACCCTCTTAAAGTTTAGTTGGCTCAAACTTGTCCTAGCAATAGTAACCGGGTTCTAAGGAGCTCAATATCACTGGTTTGTTTCCTTGGTCATTGTTTCATCACAAGCCTCTTTAATGGCGACCAAAATATCCCAAAAAACCAAACCTCAATGAGTGTAGTATCGAGTATCTACCAACTTCGGGCTGCACCAAAGTCGGTCATCTCACTACGTCCTAATGGCCAAGTTGGTCAAGTAAAGGTTCTAAAAGTTCATTAGTGCTTTATGACATCACTCAGCGGCCCTGTATTCTCCTTGATTAACTCAAGGGATACTGATACCCATAAATATGTCACACTAACATAGCTATTGCTTAGACCATGTCGGTATACCCCGCACAGTTTCCACAACGTATTGCTACTTACCTATAAGGTATCCCAAATCCGGTAGAGGATTCAAACCCAAACAAAGAACCATAATGTAAAGCATACAAGTCAAACAATGAAAGCAAATAAATGTGATCTAACCCTAAGGTAACCCTACTTTTCCATAAAATCCCCAACAGAGTCGCCAGTTCTGTGATACGGTGGGAGAACTGACTTGGGTGTTTTGCGTTTGATCGCAAATGTTGCGGTTAGCAAGAGTCACCATCGACTTTTCTTTTATCCAAAAGGAAAAGTGAAAAAGCACAAGAAAGACCTTTGAGATTGTTTCTTGAGTTCGGGGGGTAGATTATGAAAAGGGAAGGTATTAGCACCCTTTTCATCCATGGTTTTCCATGGGCTCTTAGCTACTTGCTAAATCACTTGCTTTTGTTTGAAATTGTGCTTTTGTGTGGTTTTCGAAAGTATTTTGTAAAGAGGCCATTGTTTAGGCAAACTTTGTAATGATTCTTGTTCGTAAGAATGTATACAAAGGTGTTGATCTTTTGAAAATGTTTTCAAGTTTGTAAGATGTTTTAAAAGTGTAGGGGTTTGTTTTTAAAATAGAAAGGATGTTATGTTTTGAAAGTGAGCAAGTAATTAGAAGCATTCTACCTACTCAAAAGTTTTTCATGTTCATTTCCTCTTTCCTTTGACATTGTTATCTTACCATTGATTTGGTAAGTAACCCTATCTTTGGATATAAATGGTACGGGCGTGTGTCATCATATAACCATGATTAGAAATGTTGCAAGGTATATTAGCATTCTCTTGTTGGGACTAAGATCATTTGAAAGGCAACATAGATAGCGTCATCGAGGGACTATGATCTTATATTTTGCTTGTTTTTGCTAAGATACCTCACATGCGTAATATCGCCATTTTGTAAGGAAACCAAGTGGATTTTACCCTAAGGGTGCTTGTGTGCAAGTGTATTGTTTTTCATGCTTGGTTTTGTCTTTGATTAGGGTTTTCTAATTGATTGGTTTTAATCTTTCCATACAAACCCTAATTACTAGCATTTGTATATAAAGCGATAAATTGTGGAATTTAAAATTACTACGCTATTACAATACTTGTGGGAGAGGGTGTACAAATTACAAATGGAGATTGCTAGAAAATAAACCTATTTATCTATTACAACCATATTGAATTTGTACAAGAATTAAATAAATAATGTACAAAATGAATAAATATACAAGAATGTAAATGTAAAGAAAATGGATGTTTATTTGGATTTTTTTAGGGAAAAAAGGGTTTTGTTTTAACCTAATTAACTAAAAGAAAAATAATTAAATAAATTAGTAAAAAGTAAAACCTAAATTTACTAGGAAAATAGTTTAAATAAAACCCTAATCTATTAATTGATTAAAAAAGAAATTAAGTTTATAAGAAGAATATTTTTGGTATTTTTATCTTAAAAATAATTTATAGTATTATAAAATATTTTTGGTCTTTTTATATTAAAATGATATATTTTAATTGTGTGAAAGAAAATAACTAAAAAAAACTAGTTTCTAAATTAAATTACAAACCTATCAGTAAAATAAATAAAGTAATGATTAAATAAAATAATTTTTTGTGTAAAAAATAAATAAACTATGTCAAAATATAAATCTAATGTTTTTATTTTTTTCTTCTGATTTTTTAATATTAGATAAAATATTTAAGAAAACAAATAAATAAAATTTGAGAAAAAGAAAATAAAATGGGCCAGGGTGTGAATAGCCAGCAGGGGGGTTAGAAGTGAAAAAACGTAAGGCCCAAGGATGAGGCCCAGCGCTTCCAAAAAAGTCAGAATGTGAAAAATATGAAAAAAAAATCCAAAAGGGTACCACTGGGGCTCGAACCCTGGTCCCTATAGTCACAGGCGCACGCTTCTACCACTAGGGTGACTATACATCCGTTTATATAATTCAAACCATAAATATATGATAGTAAACAAGTCCATGGTCTGAACTTCATCTTCAACCTCACGCCTAGCGAGAGTACCTACATCTTGTTCATCTCTTATCCATTTGCAAAAATGTAAACATGAATCTTGTAGCAAATTTCTTCACGATTTCAGAAATGCAAAGTAATAAAATTATATATAAAAGACAAGCATGAATTTTAATGGCCCTAATCTGAACCTTAAAAATTTCGGAAACTTCAATACTAAATATATCTAAGCTCAAGCAATATAATTGAAAACTATGGACATGGTTAGCTTTAGGGCAATGATATCTACATTTTTCATTCACAAATAAACCATTAATAATGCCTGTATGAAGAGTTCAAAAGTCAGAAAACTTACCTTGCAAGAGGGTATCGTGTTTGGAGTTTGAGTAGCTTAAGGAGTTCCAATGATTGGATTAACGTCCTAAATTTCCCAGGAAGCTAATGTGATGCTTAGCTTGATCTGAAAGTGCCTATGGAGTTCTGGAGAAGTCAAGGTGCAAGGTGTTGTTTTTGAAAATGGTGGATGATGATGGAGGTGTTACAGTGGTGTTGCAGGTGTTGGAATTGTTTGTGCATGTTATTTAGAATCTTTTGAAAGTAAAAGGCCAAGAAACGCACGAGCAAATTTGGAGATTGAATTCAAAACTCAGAAATGGCAAGTTTTGAGGTGTTTTTGGTAATTGTGTTCTTGGTGTTTTCAGGGCTCAAGCATGCGTGTGATTTATGGAAAATGACTTGTGTATGTATAAGCAAAAGGTCTTGAGTGCTTTTGATAGTCAGAAGTACAAGTTACTAGCTAATTGCTATGTTACTTGATTTTCAAGAAAAGTGGGAAAACAAGTTTCAAGAGGAAGTACAAGCATGTGCTGAGAGATTATAAGTGTTTAACAAGTTTCTCTTGAGTTATAAGACATGTATGATCAGAAGAGAACAGGTGCAAGGCTCAAGAACAAGTTTTGTGCAAAAAGCTACTTTATCAAAATGGGATTGTGCACTTTCTTCCCAAAATGGATATAAAGCATGGCCTTGCATTGAATGCTTGAATTGAGACCTCTAACAGCTATGCAAGCAATTAACTATGGAGTGCCTAACAAGTTTGAGGCCTGTAAAGTATGGGTTATACAACATAAGTTTGAATTTTGAATCTTGTTCATCACAAAATGACTTGTAATTCAAGTGTGAAAACCCTAACTTCATCTCTTCGATTCTCCCTACTCAAAAATGATCTCAATGTTTTCTTGGACATTTTGGAAAGCTTGTAATGTGATATACAGCCCCTCTTTGAATAAATTTTAAAAATTCCCCTTGGAACTATATGAAAAAGTGCCATGAAGTTAGGGCAAAATCCTTACCAAATTAGGGCAAAATTTCACAAAGTGTTTTGTTTCATGACCATGTATTCTTAAAATTATAACTTGAGATCCAAGAACTTTTGGAAGGAGTTGTGTAAAACAATGTTGTATATTTCATGGAGATCTACAACTTTCATGTTGAAAGTTTCTTTTGAATCATCTTGCATCATGGTGAAAATTTTGCTCAAAGTTGTGAAAAACTAAGAAATTTCCAACACTTAGAAAAATTTCTAAGTTTAGAAATTTTAACTTTTCAAAATGAAATCTTGAATATTTGATTTCTTGATGAATAAGTTTCATATTTTGACATGCTTTGATGAATTGTGATCTTTGACATTTGACTTTGACCAAAAAGTCAAAGTTTGACTTTTTAGTATACAGTTGACTTTTGATCAGTTGACTGGAAATTCATCTATCAATCTATTGGGCTTGAGCAATGTTTTGAGCCATTTCATTAGGTCAAAATGATGCAATTGGGCTCTTGAGATCATGCCTTAAACAAATTGATTATTTGCTAGGTCAAAAATCAGAAATTGCCCTTTCCCAATCAAAACCCTAATTTTGACCATTTTGCCCTTTTGAAGATTTGATCAAATTTCTTGAGGAATTTGAAGATGTGAAAAACACAAGAAGGGAGGGTGAATTGTAAACTTGAATCTAAATGCTTAATGACACAATATTTTTATCCTGGTTCGTTTGATCTCAAACTACTCCAGTCCACCCGTCAAGGTGATTTCGCCTCTCTCTAACGAGGTCTTAATCCACTAACTCAACAAGATTACAAAAGCTACTTTAACAACTGTTAAAGTCTTCTTGAGTACAACCACAGTCCGGTTAATCTCAAGGAACACTGTTTCAATAATATACAATATGTGTGTTGTTGTTTTCTAACAAAAAAAAACTGTTTATCACAACTGTGATAAGTTACACAGAATTATAGCTTAGAAAAGTAAAGTAAAATTACTTGCAGCTTTGAAATACGTGATTGATAATATGGCAAAATCGTTGCTTGATTTTGAAAGCTGACTTTGTTTATATAGGCAGTGGAATGACGTTTGATCATAAAGCATGTTTAATGTCATTAACACACTTTCCTTTTGGAGAATATCCTGTCTGAAAGAAGCCGTTGGAATTGATGTTGTCTTGAATGATCAGTAACGCTTCAGAATCTTATCTCCTTTCTTGCTGATGAAGCTTCAGAATACTGATGACTTGGATTAATATGTTCTTTTTCAGATTCAGAGTTTACTTTAATTAAGCGCAGGTTCTGGTCATCAATCTTCAGCGTATGTTCTGATTGCTTCAGTATGTAGCACTTATGGCTTTTCTTCTGATGCTGATATGATCAGAACTTCTGCATACATAAAACATAATTTTTAAGGTGCATATTTGTTCTTTGTATTTATTTATTCTTTGTATTTGTTATCATCAAAACTCTAACCAAGGTTTGTAGAATCAAACTATGTTCTAACAATCTCCCCCTTTTTGATGATGACAAAAACTAGATTTTTCAATTAAAAAAAAGGTTTAGAAGAAAACTCCCCCTGAGTTGATTACTTCCCTTAAGTTCCTTGAGCATCAAAGTTTAACTGCATCTTTCGTCAGAGTTTGTACCTGTTCAAGATTTTTAGAAGATAGATGTTAAGTAGTCCAGAATGTTTGAGACTTCTGTCTCAGTATACCGTTATTGAAAATATCTTACTTTCTCCCCCTTTTTGTCAGTTATCAAAAAGGCAGTATAATCAGAGCCAAAATAGTTAAATCATATTAAAAACAAGAAACAATGATAAGTTCCATAACAGAAGTGGAAAAAACATTACAGATAAAAAAATTTAAAACAAAAAAGAATCTAAGAGGGAGGAGGAAGACGTGTGAACAAAGCTTCCAGCAAGACCTTGATCTGGGTATTAGATTCTTCTTGTTTGCCCAAGATGCTCTTGATCTATTTGTTTGTGTCCTCCTGCTTATCCAACCTTTCCTGGATAATAGCATTTGCTCTCTTCAACTTTTCCAGAGTTTGCATGACTGAGGAAGGTGCTGCAAATTCTTCAGTAGTTGGACGCTTCTCAGAGCATTCTGCAGCTTGTTCACAGTGAACTATATCCTCTGCTGTGATCATCTCTTCTGGAGCAGCAATCAGGGAGAGACCTTCTGATTCTGGTTGAACTTCATCTGAGGGATGATGCTCTGACTAGGGAGCATTATCCAGAGGGAGTATATCCTTCTTGCACAGATGGCTCAGAACTTGGTCTTCAAAAGTCTTTAGCATCGCACTGAAGTTTTGTTGAACCTGTTCATAGCTTTGTTCCTTTAGCTTTAGTGTTTCAGAGGTCAGCCAGTTTCTGAATCTTGCCCATATATAATCAGAAGCAGCAGGATCAATCATCTCTAGACTAGCATACTTCAAGGAATTTATCCATTCCTGAACCCATGTTTCAAAAATCAACAAATTTGTACCAACAAATGATGTGGTTTCAGTTGGTTTTGGTATGGGAATGGCAGTTTTGTGAGAGATAGCAGCTAGTCTTTCCAGCGCAATTGGATCAATGACAAGTTTTAAGTTGTCAGCTAGACTGCTATTGGGTGAAGGAGTGGGAGAGTCAGGTATGATGATTGGACTTGTAGGGGAGTTTGGTGGTGTGGATTCCAGCGATGAAGGAATTTATGGAATGTCGTTGATGGTGAGAGGCATGCGGATGGCAAGTGGTTCAGTGATTCCAGGTATTGGGATTATATCAGAATCTGAATGAGGTTCTTCAGATTGGTTTGTTGAAACATGGTGATGTTCTGGTTCATGGAGATCAGAGGATTGATTCTCAGAAGGTTGAGCTTCTGGTTGTTGTTGTGCAGGTTGAGGTGATGGTGGATGAGGAATATCTTGTTGTGGAGAGAGAGGTTGTGGAATATTTGGTGTGGTATCAGAGTTTGGATTATCAGGGAGTTGAGGATTTGGATTTTATGGTATAGGATCTGAAAGGTCTTGGTCAAATGAATCAATATCAAACAGAACTTTGGCAAGTTTTGGTTGAGTTTGTTCAGGGTTTGGATTATGAGAAATGGGGTGAGTTTGGTTCAGACTTAGAGTTTCTGATGGATCAAACCCTATGTCAAAGTCTTCAAATTTTTGTGGGGTTGGATGTTCTGGTTGAGTAGTTATGGTTTCAGATGTTGATAAATTAATTGATTCTAAAACAGGAACAGAGGAAGGATTACCTTTCTTTTTGGCAGCTTTTAAAGTCCTCTGAGATGGTCCTTCAGCTGTAGCTTTCCTTTTCTCTATTTTCTTCAGAACAACTTCTGGAGCAGCCTAATGCAAGTCCTGGATATTTATTTCAGGTGCAGTACCATCTACCTTACATGCATCCATATATCTGACAATTATCTCTGGCTTGGAGTCAATCTCAGAGAAAAGAGGAAAATCATCCAGAGGAATTCTTCTTGAAGTGATGGTTGCAAAAGAAGTAACGTTGGGTTCCTTCTTGATATTCTCAATTATTTTCATCTTCTTCAGATTTTGTGTTAAGAGGCTTCCCAGCAGTTGCTTCTAGTGAGCTGATTTTCTGAGCTTCAGTCAAATGTTCTATCAGCCTATTCTCTGTCAGAATATCTGATATGAGTCTTCCTAGGGGTATCCAGTCCCTTTTGGTACGTTCATCTTCTCTAGTTTCCTTCACACTAGTTCTAAGATGATTAAACAACAAGTGTGGGAGGTTTACCTTAGTCTTCTTGGAAATAAAATAGATCAGAAACTGCTGATTAATGTTTATGTAATCAGGAGAGCTAGTTGGCTTCCTGTGGTTGATACACCCCAGAATTATTTTAGCCCAAATTCTGTGATGATCCTTCAGATCTCTGATCTTGCTGGAGGGAAGTCCAAGAGTAAATATTTCCCTTGCAATAGAGGCTACATCAAAGCATCTTTCAGCCATGTCAACACATCTGACACCTCCACCATTGTAACCAATAAGCCTTGAAATTAGGTCTTCTGTAATGACAATTTTCTTCCCCATGACATAAGAGGTAACTTGATGATTCGAATAAGAAGCATGTATCCAGAATTCTTTGACAAGAATTGGAAATGTTGGCCCTAGAAGACGGTTAAAGTATCTGTTCCAACCTTGAGCATTGACGTCTTCATACAGATTGAAGCCATTTTCTTGCAAGCTTTCAAAGTCAATAATCAGTTCTGAAAGAACTTCCAGATTATCAATGGGAGTGAGTAGCATTCTGTAAGATTCTTCGTACTGTTCCATTGAAGCAGATTCCTGAGATCTGATGTTTTGGACGCTTGAGGAAGCCATTGTTCACACAATATTTGAGAAAGATGAAAGGGTTTTTGAAAGTACGAACTAGAAATGATAGAAACTATTGAGAGAGTAAAAGTGAAAAAATGTAAAGATTGAAATTTGAGTTTAAATAGTTTTTCTTGAAAGAATAAATAATAAGAAAGAGAAATAATTAGTAATGATTATAAGCATTAATGACAGTTGAAATTAGGGGATTCAGAAAGATACTGGAACAGTTACCCATGACGTGTGTCTCAATGCACCCAATCAGCGCTTTTGACCTTTCAGAAAAGTGAACGCGTGTTCAGCCTCAGAAAGTAGCTGATGAATGGATGACAACTGTTTGCTTATGTGAACAACACACTTCTATCCTTGAAATGAAACATTCAGATCTTCATGGATAGATTCTGATGCAATCTGTACTTCTAAAACTCTGAAGATAGGTTCATCAGTAGTTCACAGAAAATAACAAAGTTCTGAAGGTTAAGATATGTAAATAAAATAATTTATTCTGGGCATAGCTTCATGCTGAGATGTTTCAGAATGAAGTTAAACCTATCTTCAGAAAGAGGTTTTGTAAAGACATCAGCCCATTGATGGTCTGTGTCAATGAATTTTAAGTTAAGAATCCCTTTCTAAATATAGTCCCTAATAAAATGGTGTTTTATTTCTATATGCCTAGCCCTAGAATGCAAAATAGGATTTTTGCTGAGACAAATAGCAGAAGTATTGTCACAAAGGATATGAATGTTACTCTCAAATATATTGAAGTCTTCAAGTTGACTTTTCATCCAGAGCATTTGCGTACTACATCCAGCAGCTGCTATATATTCAGCTTTTGCTATTGATAGTGCCATTGTAGATTGTCTCTTGCTGGACCATGAGATCAGATTTTCTCCCAGAAACTGGCAGCTTCTAGAAGTGCTTTTACGTTCTACTCTGTCTCCAGTGAAGTCAGCATCACAATATCCTACTAAGCTGTAACCATTTGAATTTCTATAAAACAAACCCATATTAGCAGTACCTTGCAGATACTTGAAAATTCGCTTAACTGCATTTAAGTGAGATTCTCTAGGATCTGATTGGAATCTAGCACAAATGCAAACACTAAATAAAATTTCAGGCCTTGAAGTCGTCAGATAGAGAAGAGAACCAATCATACCTCTGTAGACCTTCTGTGCTACCTTTTTACTTACCTCTTCCTTTTCCAGAATGCACGTGGGATGCATTGGAATATTTGAGGGCTTACATTCTGAGAGATCAAATTTCTTCAGAAGTTCTCTGACATATTTACTCTGATGAATGTAAGTTCCTTCTGGAGTTTGGTTTATCTGAATGCCCAGAAAGAATTTGAGTTCCCTCATTAGGCTCATCTCAAACTCTGCCTGCATACATTCAGCAAACTCTCTTCCCAGAGAGGGTTTAGTAGATCCAAATATAATGTCATCAACATAAATATGACATACTAACATGTCATTCTTAACTATTTTACAACATAAAGTTGTGTCCACTTTTCCTCTGGTGAATTCCTTTTCTAACAGGAAGTTACTTAGTCTTTCATACCAAGCTCTAGGAGCTTGTTTCAGACCATAGAGTGACTTCTTTAGTTTGAAAACATATTCTGGATTTCTGGAATTCTGAAAACCAGGAGGTTAGTGCACATATACCTCTTCATCTATATATCCATTTAAGAATGCGCTTTTGACATCCATCTGATACTGAGTGATGCCTTTATAAACAGCAAATGATATTAAAAGTCCGATAGATTCTAACCTAGCGACTGGAGCAAAGGTTTATGTATAGTCTATCCCCTCTTGCTGACTATAACCTTGTGCTACCAGTCGTGCTTTGTTTCTGATGACTTCACCTTGCTCGTTCAGTTTGTTTCTGAACACCCATTTTGTACCAATGACGTTGAATCCTTTTGGTTTGGGAACCAGATCCCATACGTCATTTCTGGTGAATTGATTTAGTTCCTCTTGCATTGCCAAAATCCAGTCATTGTTCAGAAGTGCTTCATCAATTGTTGTTGGTTCAATCAGAGAGACTAGCTCCATGAGGGATTCTTCAGAGTTTCTGAATGTTGATCTTGTTCTGATTGGATCTTCCTTCCTTCCCAGTATTGTATCTTCTGGGTGTTCAATGCTGCTTCTGGATAGTCTTTTCTGGAGTTGATCAACAGACGGTGCTGGATTGCTTGCAGTGACTCTTTCTGATGTTGAGGGAGAATCTTTGTTGAGAACTTGTGATGAATTATCTTCAGTACCTGTGAGTTCAACTTCCATGCCTGCAAGGAGTTCATTCTGCTTTGACTTTTGAGGGTCAAGCTTATCATCAAACCTAACACTGATTGACTCTTCAACAATCTGTGTTTCTGTATTGTATACTTTGTACCCTCTTGAGCATTAAAAGTACCCTAACATAATATACTTTTGTGCTTTAGAGTCAAACTTGTTCAAATAATTTTTTGTATTCAGAATAAAACATGTACATCCAAATGGATGAAAATAAGAAATGTTGGGCTTTCTATTCTTCCATAGTTCATATGGAGTCTTTTCCAGAATAGGTCTTATGGAGATTCTATTCTGAATGTAACACGCTGTGTTAATTGCCTCTGCCCAGAAAATCTTAGCAACGTTGGTCTCGTTGATCATGGTTCTGGCCATTTCTTGCAATGTTCTGTTCTTTCGTTCTACAACTCCATTTTGCTGGGGAGTTCTAGGACAAGAGAAGTCATGCAAAATTCCTTTTTCATTAAAGAATAATTCAAAATTTTTATTTTCAAATTCTCCACCATGATCACTTCTGACTTTGACGGTTCTAAGATCCTTTTCATTCTGAACTTGGTTGCAGAAGGTAACAAACACATAGTGTGACTCGTCCTTGTGTCTTAATAACTTTACCCATGTCCATCTGCTATAGTCATCTACGATTACTAACCCATACTTATTGCCCCTGACTGAAGCAGTCTTTACTGGTCCAAATAAGTCAATATGCAGAAGTTCTAATGGCTTAGAGGTGGAAACAACATTTTTGGATTTAAAAGCAGGTTTTGCAAATTTGCCTTTTTGATATGCTTCACACATAACATCTGAGTTGAGCTTCAAATTAGGAAGTCCTCTGACCAGATTGAGTTTGTTGATCTGAGATATTCTTCTCATACTAACATGCCCCAATCTTCTGTGCCAGACCCATTGCTTGTTGTTAACAGAAAGTAGACATTTTACATTCTGACTCTTTAGTTCATAAAGTTTTATTTTATAAATGTTGTTTTTCCTCTTTCCATTAAATAGGATAGTCCCATCTTTCTGACTAACAGCTTTGCATGAATTTTGATTGAAGATTATATCATAACCATTATCACTTAATTGACTTATGGATAACAGGTTATGCATTAATCCATCAACTAATAAAACATTACTTATAGAGGGAAGATTTCCATTACCTACTGTTCCAGAGCCAATGATCTTTCCTCTCTGATTTCCTCCAAAGCCCACGTGGCCTCAAGGCTTAAGTTCCAGGCTTTGGAACATATGCCTTCTTCCCGTCATGTGTCGCGAGCATCCAGAGTCCAGGTACCATGATTGGTGTCTTAGCCTTGCTGCTAAAGATATCTGCCACATGTATGATTTTATCCTTAGGTACCCATATTTTCTTGGGTCCTGATTTGTTAGTTTTACCAAAATTCTGATTGAATTTTGGTTTGACAGAATAATCACTACTTATATATTTTATGTCATGTGTGTGCCCATATATAAAATGTGAATTGAGTGGTGTGCGTTTTATAACTAAGTCCATGGTATTTTTTGGTGTAGATACCTTACCTTGATATCCTATCCCTTTTCTGCCATTTCTGCTAACTCCATAGATCATTGAAGCCATCTTGCTTCTGTCTATATTTTTAGCTAGAAACTTCTGAAAGTTGTGATCATACTATTTGATGATCTCATCAGCATTACTGGGAGTTTCAGAGATTGTTTCCTTCTGAGAGTTTTGCAAATCATTTTCTAATTTTGAAATTTTTTCTCTTAACTCAGAATTCTCCAATCTGAGACTCTCGGTCTTTTCAGAGTCAGAGGCAAGATTCCTTTTCAGGTTCCTGAATTTGACTCTAATTTGCTGATACCTTTCCAGAATTTCATTTAGACTTTCTGCAAGTTCAGCCTTAGTAAAGTTTATGGTAAAGTCAGGGAATACCTCTTCAGTGTCTGATTCTGAGTCTGAACCAGAAGCTTCACTGTCTTTTGATACGTTTTCCATGAGAGCTATGTTTGTTGTTTCATCATCTGATTCTGAGTCAGCTTCAGATGTGTCAGAATCATCCCATGTAGCCATGAGGCTTTTCTTCTTTTCCTTGAGAAACTTCTTTTTGGGCTTTTCCTTCTGAAGCTTTGGGAAGTCACTTTTGTAGTGCCCTTGCTCGTTACATTCATAGCAAATGATGTCCTTGTTGTTTGGTTTTCTGTATCCTGAAGAACCTTTAGATCTTTTGTGTCCAGAGGAGGACTCAGACTTTCTGTATCTGGAAGAGGATTCATTCTGATTCTCTGATCTTCTGGGATTTCTGAACTTCCTTTGTCTCTGCTTCCATAGTTGGTTCACCCTTCTGGACAGGAGAGACAGTTCATCTTCTTCTGATGAGGATCCATCAGAAGTTTCTTCCACAGCCTGCAAAACCTTGGAGTCAGATTTTCTGTTAAATTTTAACGCTAATGTCTTACCTTGCTTTTGAGGCTCATCTTCTTCTAGCTCTATCTCATGACTTCTGAGGGAGCTAACAAGTTCCTCTAGAAATTTTTTGTTGAGATCTTTGGCTAGCTTAAGTGTTGTAACCATTGGCCTCATTGTTTGGGCAAGCTTCTGATGATCTTCTTAACATGATCAGCAGTAGAATATCCTTTGTCAAGAACCTTTAGTCTAGCAACAAGAATTTGAAATCTTGAAACATAGTTTTTATTGATTCACTATCTTCCATCTTGAATGCCTCATACTTATGAATGAGCGCAAGGGCCTTGGTTTCTTTGACTTGAATGTTGCCTTCAGGCGTCATTCTCAGAGAGTCAAACATATTCTTGGCAGTTTTTCTGTTTGATATTTTCTCATATTCTGAATATGAGATGGCGTTGAGGAGAATTGTTCTGGCCTTGTGGTGGTTTATGAATTCACACTTTTGCTGATCATACATCATTTTCCTGTCTATCTTCTGATCACGTCTATCCATAGGATGCATGTATCCATCAGTCACCATGTCCCACAGATCAGCATCATGAGCCAGAAAGAAACTCTCAATTTTGTCTTTCCAGTAGTCAAAGTTTTCTCCATCAAAGACTGCAGGTTTGCCACTGAATTTGTCCTCGTCTTCATGGTTGTCATTGCTGTGTTTTGGCTTGGTCCCACCATAGTGTTTTTCTGATGCTTGGATCTTGTACTGACACGGTTAAGTGTTTAAGCTCAGAACCAGGCGCTCTGATACCAATTGAAGATGTGAAAAACACAAGAAGGGGGGGGGGGGGGGGGGTTGAATTGAAAACTTGAATCTAAATGCTTAATGACACAGTATTTTATCCTGGTTCGTTTGATCTCAAACTACTCTAGTCCACCCGTCAAGGTGATTTCGCCTCTCTCCAATGAGGTCTTAATCCACTAACTCAATAAGATTATAAAAGCTACTTTAACAACTATTAAAGTCTTCTTGAGTACAACCACAGTTCGGTTAATCTCAAGGAACACTGTTTCAATAATACACAATATGTGTGTTGTTGTTTTTCTAACAAAAAAAATTGTTTATCACAACTGTGATAAGTTACACAGAATTATAGCTTAGAAAAGTAAACTGAAATTACTTGTAGCTTTGAAATACATGATTGATAATATAGCAAAATCGTTGTTTGATTTTGAAAGCTGACTTTGTTTATATAGGCAGTGGAATGACGTTTGATCATAAAGCATGTTTAATGTCATTAACACACTTTCCTTTTGGAGAAGATCCTGTCTGAAAGAAGCCGTTGGAATTGATGCTGTCTTGAATGATCAGTAACGCTTCAGAATCTTATCTCCTTTCTTGCTGATGAAGCTTCAGAATACTGATGACTTGGATTAATATGTTCTTGTTCAGAATCAGAGTTTACTTTGATTAAGCGCAGGTTCTGGTCATCAATCTTCAGCGTATGTTCTGATTGCTTCAGCGTGTAGCACTTATGGCTTATCTTCTGATGCTGATATGATCAGAACTTCTGCATACATAAAACATAATTTTTAAGGTGCATATTTGTTCTTTGTATTTATTTATTCTTTGTATTTGTTATCATCAAAACTATAACCAAGGTTTGTAGAATCAAACTATGTTATAACAGATATGTGATCCAAACTTGATCAAATGATACATATGAGTTTAAAATGTTGATGTGGATAAAAAATTATGAAGTTTTACTGTAAATTGGCCACAATTGACTTTTCCCCTAATACAACTGATATTTAGGTCAACTGCTCAATTGACTGAGCAAAAGTGTGATCCAAAGCTTGAAACTTGACATGAGTAATATTGAGGGTCCATAATGGTCCATGAAAGTCATATGGGGCATTGGAAGTTCAAATATCCCTGTGCAATCTCAAACCCTAATTTTGGTCATCAGTGCTTAAGGAGGTGTCTTGAGCTGATCAACCATAGTGTAGTCTTTAGCCAAAGGAGATCTTGTGAGCAAATTCTTGATAAATGAACGGGCAACTTTTGGGGTATAACATTTACATTTTGAACTTTCATGGAGAAATGAGGAAAATATTGTGTCCTGAATATTGGGTGTTGAAATTGTTATTGCGTTAGGGTTTTCGTGTTTTGGTAGTGAAGCTACTGGTAAAAAACAAAGAGCTACCACTGAACATTATTTATCCCAAAGGAAGGCGAAATATCGAGAAAACCACAAGAGGATGGATAAGATGGTCTTGCAACCAAAATAGAGGGTAAGGAAGTCAATTATGCAAGGGAAAGGTATTAGCACCCCTCACATTTGTTGTACTCAACGAGATCCATTTTGATTATTTGCTTCTAAGGGTGTGTTTATCTATAACTATACTTGCTAAGGGAAATGGAATGGTTTTTTATTAGCACGTTTGTGAGGGTCTCGCAACCCTTTGCCTATGTATCCAGTAAAGGAATCAGAACACCGTGGTTCTTCTAGAAAATGTTGGTTTGTTGGTGTTTTTTAGTGGGCGACGTTAATGCACGCATTCTAGTAATAGGCACGACCAGTATCGCGGTAGAACGAAGATAACATGCCCTTTTGAGGAAATTTTTGATTTGTTGAATGTTTTGTTAAATGTGAATGAGTTTGAATAATGATTAAGTGTTTTTGGTTTTTTTATTAGAGAAAGAAGTTTTAATTTTAGATTAGGAAATATGCAATGCAAAAGAAAAGTCTAAGGGAGACTAAATTAGTTCTAGCCCTAGTGTTATCGTACAATGATGGCCCTAAGGTTAGGTTTGAAAGGGAAAATTCTATCTAAGTTAGCATGCATTGATAAGAACCTAATGTCTAATTAGTTCACATCTTAAATAATATGAAATTAACATCCTAAGGGAGCATGTTATAAGCATCAAGCAAAATGAGAGTGTTTGTGAAGGGTGATCATGGCAAAAGTGACGACAAAATGAGTAGTATCATGAAAGGCATAAATGAAATGTTTGGTATATGGGAATTGAATCGGGTTATGATTATCCAAGGGGTGCACTTGATTAATCTCGTGAGAGTAGGTGCTCATTCCCTCAACCATGAGACCCTTGGTGCATGGAAACACTTGGTATACAGACCAAAGTGATTGATTCGGGTTATGATTAATCAAGGGAAAAACTTGATTAACCTCGTGAGAATGGTCATGCCCAAACTCAACTATGAGACCCTTTAAGAAAAGTTTGGTATGTGGACTAAGAAAAGATATAGGGAATTTGCTTCAATGCATAAGATAGAAATTAAAATCCCATACAAGGTGGCCATATGCATGCTCTTAGAAAGTGGGACTAGCATGTTGCTAGTATTCTAAACAACCAATTGAAACAATCGATTGAATACTTGCCACCGTAGGAAAGCCCATGACCAAGCTATGAATGTGTGCGAGTGTGCTTTTGTAAGTGTATATCTTTTCATTGATGATGAGCCCAAGAGGAGGCCATGTGTCTTAATTGGACGAATAAAGCATAATAGCAATAATTGAAACACACAAAGTAATAAACCCTAAGCTATTACAAACCATATGGTAATGGGGGTACAAGTTTACGAATGGGGATGTATCGAATCGAAAGTCCAAATAAACAAGCAATAAAACTAAATGAATTAAATAACTAATTAAATTAAACAAATTTATTTAATAAAATTAATTAATAAATTAATTAATTATATTAAATATAACTCTTCAAAATAATTATTTGTTTAAATATATCAAAATATATGTTTGTATTTTTAGAAAAGTGAAAGCAAAATAATGAAATAAAGAGAAATAGAAAGCAATTCAATGGGCCAGAAATTGACGTAAAAGACAGAGTGTAATTAGCAGAAGTGCCTAGGCCCAGTAAGCAAATTCATAGATCCAGTAAGAACCATTCCAGGGAGTCCATGGTGAATTGCACATTCTTCAGTGTTGGATCATATTTGTGAAGATGTGATGGTGAAAATTGATGGTGTATCAAAATCTATGATGAGGGGATGCACGTGAGATCTGAAACCTGTTTATCTCTTAATCACCATGTTAACTCAAAATTATCCACATCTTAACACAGATTAACAATGGTCAATCAAAACTCAAATTATCTTAAACCTATTTCTATATATAAGATTTAAAACAAAACCAAAAAAACACATTAACATAAACAAATTTATTAAAATAAAATTTGAACCAACATAAACCTAATTGTTTGTGTTATTCATATCACTCTCTTCTCTCAAACATGTTCCTCTTCTTTCTTGCGCCGCTACTGTATTCTCTATCCTTCTGGGTTTCACATGGTTGTGTTGTGATCTATGATTATATCTTCTCTCTCTCTCTCTCTCTCTCTCTCTCTCTCTCTCTCTCTTATATAAGAAAAGATGATGTTGGTGATATGGTGTGGTGGCGCGCCAAGCCTACGGCGGTGCCACCCTAATTCTACGACTTTCCTCTCTGATTTCTTTGATTTCTTTTATGATTTCAAGTGATCTTGCTTAGTTATTGTATTTTACTAACCGTTTATTGTTTGATTTATAGAAAAAATGCGAAGATTTGTGAAAGGGGTAAAAACCCTAATGTTACGAAATCGCGATGTATGACAAAAATACAAAAAGAGAAAGGATAAAAGGAGGGAGAAAGAAAGAGAGGCCGTGATTTTCGATTACCACTCCGGTGAGATCTTTCTGAGTCCTTCTTTTTTTGTGTTCTTCGAACGTCTCTGAAATTCTTGCGAAAATATTTCTTTCTTCTTCTGCTTTATGATTCAAAACTCGTGATTCCTTTACCTTACAATTTCGGAAGGGTTTAGCGTAAAGGAAGATGATGATAAATTTTATGGTTTGGATCTTTTTGGTTGCTACGGTTCTATGTGATATTCTGAACAGTATTCTCTTTTTCCATTTTTTGAAAGGGTTTTGTGTAAGGAAAAGGATGAAGGGGTATCCAGGTTTATGGTTTGAGCTGCTGCCCTGTGTTGTTGTGAACAGTTGCCCCCTGGTTTTCTCTTTCTGTCCTTGTTATATCCTCAGAAAAAAGGTTTTGGGGGGAAAGATAACATGGCTTTTGAATTGTTTTGGTATGTTGTATGAACGCCTTTTTAATGCAGTTCTTGTTAGCCATTTGTGTACAATGTTGACAGGTTTTGGAGGGGAGTGGACAGGTTTTTTGGCCTGTTTCTACAGGCTAGTAGTAGCTGGCTTTAGGATAGCATAAGAGGTTGTCTTTGTAGGGGCTATTTGGGACTGTTTTGGCTTGTTGTATTTAGTTTTATAGTAGAGTGGACTTTTTGCAGTAGGGCTGAGCTTTTGACAATGCTTTTTTTGTTGAATTTTTTACTGCAATAACTTTTTTTAATGAAATGTGTGAATCTTTTTCTGATTTTTTATACTTGAGGTTTGCATCTGTTATTGTATGTTGGGCTGAAACCTGAATTTTGCGTGTGGGCTTTATGTCAACTTTTGTGATATGATGATTCTTCTGATATGAAAACATGCTTGTTGGGCTGGAAATGCAACTTTTGTTTGCATTCTATTTTACTTGTAGGGACTTTATTTTTTCTTTATTTGTGAACCAAAAATAACCTTTTGTGATTTGCAATAGGAGATAAGGCCCATGATTGATCTTTTGAATTCTGATTTTTTATTTGCAAGATAATGAGGCCTTTGTTGGGCTTTGGCACATGATTTAATTCAAACCCCCTATTCTGATTCCTTCACAAAATCGCTAATTATGAGATTAGAAGAAAACTTTGCTTGAAAACTTCTTGTTTAAATTTCATTGTTTTGATGATGATTTTTCTAACCAATACCTTGTTTGTTTTCATATGACATTGATGGAAGGTGAAGAAGGCAAGGCAAGATTGAAGACTTTAAGAAGAAGTTATAGCAAGGAATGAGAACAAGTCGCTTGATGATGGAGCAAGGAAATTTGAATAATAATTATCTTTTCTTTGTATCTTTAGAACAAATAAGAAACTTGTAACTTGCATTTTAAATTTGTAATTGAAATTTGTATGACTTGAAGACTTAGAACTATGAAACTCACATTCTTCTTGTAAATTAAATAATCTTGAGAAATTTAGGCCATGTTCATTTGGGAAATTCTTGTAAATTAGTGAAGTACTTGGCCTTTGAAACTCCAATTATACTTTGTAACTTGAAACCTCTTGAATGTTGAATTGGTAATCATGATGTTGAAAGAGAATTCAAAAGTTCCAACTTGTTTGGAAAAATAACGAAGTGATGTCTTGAAAGAATGAGAAACTTGGGCATTCTTGCATTTTCCAATGGCGAAACTTGAAATCTAGGCCATAGAGACTTGAATCATACTTGCATATTGAAAACAAATCTTGGAACAACAACTTGCCGAATTATGAAATTAAGTTCTATTTGAAAAACTTCTTGAGTGAAGATTTAATGAAAGTCAAAGTCTGGATCATTATGATGTCCTAAAATTCTTTAAAGATTCAATTGACGAAAACAAACTTGAAAATCACAAGAAATAATACCAATTTATATCTAAATAGGACTTTTGAAAGAGAATAGATATCAAGACTTGAACTCGAACTCTTAAATGCCCAAAAATGATGCACTCCAAAAGCCTAAAGATCTTCAACAACTCTTGCATAATAGACTTCAATATTCCTCTTTAAAAGGATGACCCAAGAAGTAATCCAAAAAATCAATCGGTCGTAGAAATCCAGTCTTGATGAAAATGAAGCTCCCCACTTAAAAGGGGCCAAAACCCTAATTTCTGACTGAACAACTTAGGAGATGGTAACTGAGGAGAAAACCCTGATTTTTTAATCACACATAGGGAAATAAACTCTAATCCAAGATCCTGGTGAGTCATGAATGAGAAAAAGCCTTGTACATGGATGGACAAGAAACTCATGATAACCATACTTCAAAACCCTTATTCACTTAGTCCACTGCTCAAGAGAAGAACCAAGGAAACCAATTGTACTGAGTGTAGAAGCCTCAAACCAATAGAAACCCTAATTAGCACAACCTCTGATTATGAACCCCTGCTTTATTGAATAAAGGAATGATGTGTGATTGACCTAATGAAAACGATACACATGAAATGTAAAGCCTAAGCCAGATAAAAGCAAAATGGGTAGGACAAATTTGGGGTATGATAGCCTCCCCTATTTAATCGTCTTAAACCTGAAAGTGAGATTGGCGGTCGCCTTTCGATCATTTAAGGTAGAAGAAGATTAAATACCAAGACCTGAAATTTGTAATGGAGAGATGGTGTGAGTGTTATTATTTGTGATGTCTACTGGGGATATGAAAATGAATTTTCTGGTGAACCGGTCATGATGGATAAATGTGTTTGAGTAGTGATAGCTTGTAACGGGGTAACGGTGCCAATACAAGGTTCTCAGGGAAGTGAGCGTTAAGGTGATTGAAAAGATATGGTTGATGATGTCGTGGTGACTGAAAATATGATTAATGACAACATGATAATTTAAAGACGATGGGTAGAACTCGATGATAGTGGAGAATATATCGTGTAGGATTCACGATCCAAAAGAAAGGTAAGGACAATGGGTAAAGATCGGAGTATGATCTATGACCTAAGAGAAAGGTAAAGATAATGGGTAAAGATCGGCGTATGATCTATGACCCAATAAGTGATAACGTGAGGGTAAGACCTGCGAGAGACCTACGACCTTAGAAAAGATAACATGAGGGTAAGATCTACGGACCACCTACGATCTAGGAAAAGATAACATGAGGGTAAGACCTACAGGCGAACTATGACCCTAGAAAAGACAACATGAGGGTAAGAACTGCGAGAGACCTACGACCCTAGAAAATACAACATGAGGGTAAGATCTACGAGCGACCTACGACCTTATAAAAGATAACGTGAGGGTAAGACTTACAAGTGACCTACGACCCTATAAAAGATAACATGAGGGTAAGATCTACGAGCGACCTATGATCCAGGAAAAGATAACATGAGGGTAAGACCTGCGAGTTGTCACAACTGGATTTTTAATCAGAGTCGCCACTATTAGTTTTATCCTAGGAAAGGGAATCTAACAGAAAACCCTAATTCGCAGAAAAAGATTCTAGGTTTCAGACTTCTTTAGACGAAAGGAAGGTGTTATGCACCTTTCATCTACCTTATTCACAAGGATACTAGGTTTTAGGTTTGAGTTGGGGAAACAGGATTCAAATTTTATTAGGGGAAATTGTTTAAATTTTTTATAGGGGAAGGTTTGTTTTTTTTATAGGAGAAAGGGTTTAAATTTTTTATAGGGGAACTCGCTAGGATTTTGATCGTATGCCTACGTATCCTCTTATGAGGAATCAGAGTCCTAATTCGTAGTTCGTATGGGGTTGGTGTTTTTTTAGGGGTTGCAAACATATTTTGAATCACCTTGCACTTGGCTGGGGATAGTGATTGTGGAGATTTTGACTGAATACGCAGTTAGTCAAAACCAGTTTGAAACCCTTTTGCAAAAACAATTGATTAGTTTAGTTTATTGCGAAAAATAGTTTGATGATTTGTTTGTGTTTTTTTAATCGTATTAATTGCAAATATCTTGATTAATGCATGATTTGGAAATATTTTAATGCAAATAATATATAAAATAATATATAAAATAATATATGCAATTTTGATATAAAATAATTTACTTGATCATATAATAGTAATATTTAAATAGTAAATAAAATATATTAATAATAATATTTACATAAAAAGGGATTATAAGTAATAAAAGATAATTATAAATAATAATAAAAAGTTAAATAATTATAACAATATATAATAATAATATCAAAATATAATAATAATAATAAAAAAATCACTATTTGATAATAATAATAATAATAATAATAATAATAATAATAATAATAATTGTAAATAAATAATATATATCTATATTTATAAAAATTATAAATGATAATTGAATTATATAATAAATAATAAATTAAATTCAGGGGGGTGTAAATTCTAATTAACAAGTAAAATACGGGGGTGTTAAAAAACCATGTAGGGCTAGGCCCAAAATGAATCTTGGACAGGGGGTGTATTGTGTTTTGTGTTTTAGTAAAACTAGAGAAAGGGGGTGTAGAGAGTTATTGGGCTTGGCCCAAACGCAGTAAGAAGGGGTTCAAGGAATTTGTGTGTAGTGCGGTGCACGTTAGTTACCATGCAGATTTGGCCTAGCGGCCGTCTGATTGCAATCACGCGGAGGATAACGAGGGAGTATGACAATTAACGTGGGTATGCGTACATGGGATCCAAATGGAATACATATTCTTTTGTTTTATTCATTATTCACATTTTCACTACTACCTTATTTTTGTTACAGTAAGTCTCTGCCTCTCTCTTTCGCTCAATCTTCATCTTCTCAACCCTAACCTTAAAACTACCGGCGGCGGCACAACCGGCCAAAATACAAAATAACAACAACAAGAAAAATGCTAAGTTTATTTTACCCTTTTGCGATTTCCTCTGATTCTGATTCGAATTCCACTCGATCTTGATCTTCTATTCTTTTTGTGATTCACAGGTCCCGGCGGTGCTCGAAGAGAACGACGATGGATGATGGAAGCGGCGGTGGTGACGACGATGGAAAAGCTGGCGGCTAGCGTTTAGCAAGGGAGACCTATTAGGGTTTCGGAAATCAAAACCCCAATCGATGCTAAATTCTTCTTCTTTTCTATAATCCAGCCCTCTCTGGTTCTTCCCCCTCGCGATGATGTTCTTCCCGTCTTCAAGGTTTTCTGTCCCTTTTTCTTTTTTCTGTTAATTTCTTCTGTCAAAAACCCCCGCCTCTTCTGTATATTTTTTCACTGTAAAAAATCCCCCCTTTTTGTATTCTGATTTCTTTTTATTTATACTGTTTAGTATTTAGGGTTTGTTAGAACTGTTATAGATTATTAGAGAAGATTAGGGGTGTTTTTTAGCTGTTTAGGGATTGTAGTTGATTGATTCTGAGATTGTAATAGCAAGATTTGATTTGCTGTAATTTTCTGGACTTTGTTTAGATTTGGATTTGATTTTGTAAATAAAGATTAATTTTGTAATGTTTGTAATCTGATTTGATTTTTGCAATATATGAATTCTGGATTTGTATTAATGCAGATTTGATTTAATTACTTTTTAGATTTCTATAGTAAATGTTTAATGTCACAAAACGCTTTAATTTAGATACGATTGATACAGTAGCTGTTTTTCAACATGGGCCTTGCGTTTTTTTTATTTATCTTATCCAGAATGCAATTTTTTGTTTAGCCAAAAAAGTTTTTCCAATTGGGCTTTGCAGATGCGTTTTTGGTCCAACATGCTTATTGCTTGCAAACAAAAGCTTTTTTGTCTGGACTGGGCCTAAATCTTATTTTCACAACATTTGATCCAAAGAGAAACTTTTGTAACAAACATTCCCTTAATAAGTTATATAAGTAATATTTAACCTAAGATCTATTAATAAGAAGAAAGAACATTGTTATAATAACAGAGTTTATCAGCAATAATACATCACGTTTTCTTTTATAATAATAATAAACGATTTTCCCTTAAAAATAATGACAATAACCATTTTTTCCTTTTTAATAATAATACTTTTCCAAAAAACAACATATGGATCCATTAAAAGCCTAATGGGCTTAGTTAAAATTTAATTTTCCCTCCGCCTTTTCTAATAACTACTGTTCAATAATTAAGAACTTAAGAGTTACTCGAATATTTTTTATTTTTGAATTGCATGGGCCCTTAGCCAACACGCCTCGCAAACATTCACGGATACATGAGTCTTTCTGATTTAGAAAGCCCCGCTCTCCTGGATTTAAAATACACCCCCCAGTCTTGGATAAAAATAGGCCATCAGATATTGTTGTACCATCTTTAATTAATTATTTCTTCTATTTTAATCTCTAAAAATAAAATTATCGAGGTAGGACAAATTAGGGGTACGACAGCTTCCCCTATTCAATTATCTTCCAATCGAATAGCGTGAGAAAACGCGAGTCTTATGCATTCTGATTGGGAGTTTATTGAATACCTGGAATACCCCAAAATTTGTCTGACAAATATAAGGTTACACTTATATAGCATACCTTTACGAGTCTTTGGGAAAGTAGGTAAAGCGGACGATATATCGCTTACCAAGGTTTGATTATCGAGGAAGATGGTTTTACGAGCGTAATTTCATATGTCTTGGTTTGGTTTTTGATTACTTATCCATTTGGGGGATGAATACAACAATGATGGATGATGCATGGATGCTTGAAGACTGAGGCCATGGGCTAGAGTTTTGTTTTCTTTTGAGCATCGCAGCATGAAGTCTGAGGCGATGATCAGTGTTTATGGAATAACGAAACGTATTTCTGCATGAAGTCTGATGCAATGGGTTAAAGTGTTTTTCTTCAGAGCATCGCAGCATGAAGTATGAGGAGATGGTTTGTGTACGGTGTAAACAAATGTACATTGCTGCATGAAGTCTGAGGCAATGAGTTTGGTTCACAAATCGTTGTGTGAAGTCTGATGTGATAGGCTGGATTTTGTGGGATAAAGAAACACATTGCTGCATGAAGACTAAGGTAATGGGTTAGGTTCGCAAATCACTGTGTGAAGTATGATATGATAAGCTAAATTTGGTTTCAAACATCGCTGCATGAAGCCTGAGATGATGGTCTGGAGTTTGGAACACATTGCTGCATGAAGTTTGAGGCAATGGGTTTGGTCCGCGAATCACTGCGTGAAGTCTGATGTGATAAGCTAAATTTGGTTTCAAACATCCCTGTATGATGTATGAGACGATGGTCTGGAGTTTGGAACACATTGCTGCATGAAGTCTGAGGCAATGGGTTAGGTCCGCGAATCACTGGGTGGAGTCTGATGTGACAAGCTAAATTTGGTTTCGAACATTGCTGCATGAAGTTTGAGGTAATAATCTGTGTCGCAGAATAAGAAACATATTGATGCATGAAGTTTAAGGCAATGGGTTAAGTTTGCAAATCACTTCGTGAAGTCTGAGGCGATAAGCTAAATTCGATTTTCAAACATCACTGCCTGAAGTTTAAGGCGATGGTCTAGGCTTTGCGAATACACTGCGGCTTAGAGGCAATGTAATGGGTCTTGAGAATTCATTGCGGCTTAGAGTAAATGTAGTGAGTTTTGAGAATACATTGCGGCTTAGAGGAAACATAGTGAGTTTTGAGAATACATTGCGGCTTAGAGGCAATGTGCTAGGCTTGTAAGGAACTCATCACTACGGGAAGACTTAGGTGATGGGCTAAACGTGTCACGACATGAAGACTGAGGTGACAGGTTGAATCGTAGGAGAAGTATTACGTTGGTCGACCCTTAGATAGTTGAATCGAGGGTGAAATTATTTGTATGTTTGCTATGTGATATATGTGTATGCATGCGTATTGGTTGTTGTATGTATGCGAAATGTATGATGCTTGACATTGATATTGAACCCTGAGTGTATTGAATATTGAAATGTATAGGGTATGTATGCTTTAGATATGAAAAATGTATGTGAGAAATATGTGTAAGATGCGTATATGCCTTGAAATGTTATGAAGAGCATTTATGGAATTCTCTCATTTAAACCATTGGCTTAGAGTTACCAATTCCTGGCGTTGTATGTGGTGTCGTCGTAGCATTGTTGAACTTGAACGCGGTGGGCAATGTTAGAAAAAGTTGAGCATTGATGTTGTATTGTGAGCGAGGGTGTAGACGTAGACGTAGACGTAGGTAATGGCCTATGTGTGGTCTCTGTAAGCGCAGGCGTAAGCATAGACGTAAGTAGGTTCGTATGCTGTAGGCGTAGGCGTAAGCATAGACGTATGTAGATTCGTATGTCGTAGGCGCAGGCGTAAGCGTAGACGTATGTATAGAATTGATAGGAGTACACATGTGCGTGGATGCATGTGCAGACATATACTTTGTGTTGTAAGTGTAGGCATAGGCACTGACATGTATATGGACGTAGACTTTGTGTACGGACGCATAGACGTATATATGCATAGATTTTGTATTGTTGAGTGCAAGCATAGGCACATACGCACTTGTAGGCGTAGACTTTTTTGCATCGTGAGCATAGATATAGACGTAGACATGTATATAGATTTTTGTGTTGCAAGATGTAGGAGTAGCCGTGTGTGTGGACGTGTGTATAGCCCTCGTATTGTGAGCATGGGCATAGCCATGTGCGTGTGCGATATGGTGGCAAAACCGAATGTTATATATTGGTTTTGCATTTTTTGTTTACAAATGTCGCGGTAAGCAAGATTCGCCACCGTCTTTTCTTTTATCTAACAAAGGAAAGGGTGAAAAGAACAGAAAAAGACCTTTTCGAGAGTTTTCTGAGTAAAGGGGTAGATTATGGAAAGGGAAGGTGTTAGCACCCTTTCAATCCGTGGTTTTCCACGGGCTCTTAGAGGTTTGCCCATTTTGCAATACCTTTGTGCTTTGTGTGTTTGAAAATGTTTGGAAAACTGCCTTAGTGCGGCGATTTGCTTTGTGTTTAACTCTTGTATCAGTCATCAAGAGTGTTAACAACGCAAATGTTTTTGAAACTTGTTTTTGAAAAGTAGTATTTGTGTAAGTGCAAAAAGTATTTTTGAGCAAACTTCTAACAACTATCTACTTTTATACTCGAAAAGGGTCATTCTTTTCCTCCTATCCTTTAGACAGCATTATCCTACTATTAGTGAGTAGGTAGCCCTATCGTTGGATCTTGAGGGACATTCGAAGGTACATTTTACAGTCATAAAGGCGACATACGAAGACGCTTTAGAAAGTTTTGTTTAAGGGACGAGATCATTTACTGAAGGGCAACACTGTAAGGGTCATCGAGGGACTATGATCTTTTGATTTTACGGGTCTTTGCTAAAGCGTCCCCATTCTCAAGGGACATGACTGCTTTATTGAAGGCAACCAAAGTGGGCGTACCTTAGAGGTGTATATGTGCAAGTGTGTTCAATTCAGTTATTTATCTTTAAACATTTAGGTGTTCTACCATTTGTTTTCAGATCTTGTCATGTAATCCTAGTTAGCATACATCTAAGCAGTTAATATATGTACAGGAATTTAAAGTGCAGGAATTGTAAATCCTACGCTATTACAAGGTTTCGGGAGGGGGATTATTTACATGTCCAAAATTGGGGGAATAAAGCAGTAAAGTGCAAAAGTCCTAATTAAGCTATTACAAACCAGTAGGCAGTTATAATAAAATAAATGCGCGCGAATTTGAAAATAACGTCTAAAAATCCTAAGAATAAAATCTTTTTGTTGTTTTATTTTATTTTGGGAAAATGATCTAAATCTTCTTAATTTTAGTTTTGAGAAAATGTTAAGATAATTAAATGATTAATTAACCAAATTAATTTAATAGAAAAAACTAGCCTAATGTTTTTGTGCTTTTTTTATTGATTTTATGTTGATTAAAAAAAAGAAATAGAATAGTCAAAACAAAGTTGCAATCGAAGGAACAAGCAGTAAATCGAAGAAGGAGTAATTCTGGAGGCCTGTATTGAAAGAGGCTTGGGCTGTCTTACGATCCAGCGAAGAGGCTTGATCTAAGGTGCATGAGGGGCTGCACTTGGGGGTGTTCGATTTGGATATGTCATCCTTCGATCTGGGAACCCTGGATCCAGTTCGAAGATAAGCTGCTTCTAAGCTCTGAACAAGTTTCTGAAAAGATGTTTCTTGCAAAACAAAACAAATGGTAGAGATCCAAGGGGGACTTTACCCCCCTGATTCGAATCTCCTCCCAATTTGAATCCTTCCTCAATTCGAATCTTCTGAGTCTGGGTTTGTTTTGTCCTGAGGCTCGAAGGAACAACATAGATCGTGCCCCAGCAATGGCACGGTCCCATCTTTTGGCTTTAGCTTACATGAAACATAATCAGTAATAACAAGAATATATCTGCAATGTGTATTTAAATGTCATGAAGGTGCAATTTTGGTTTTTCAAATCCTTACCAATAAAAGATGTATGATCTGTGGCTCTGGGTGTGGAGATGTTTGCTTAGAAGTTGGGGTGGACTCCTGGATGAGGGAACCTGCAAAAGGTGTTTTGATTGGGAGGCTTTTGGGATTTGTAAGCAGTGTGTGTGTAGTCTCTTCGTGTGCAGTATGTAGGCATGGTCTCTCTTTCTTCCCCCCTTGGTACTGTGTCCTTGCCTTTGTATTTATAGGAGTGTGATGGTCCAGTAACGGAAAGAGACGACCATTTAACCAGGCCTCTAAAGCCATGAGACAAGAATCAGACAAATTAAAAGCATTCCTTTTTGAAACATTCATGTCTCTTTGGAAATCTTGAATGAACCTGGACACTTGACTCCTTCGAACACCCTCCAGTGTTCCTCTTTGATTGGCCTATGAGTTGCCTCCTTCGAATGGACTTCTTATGCACCCTTCGAATGGGCCTTCTGAATGCATCTTCAAATGGACTTCTTATGCACCCTTCGAATGGGCCTTCTGAATAAATCTTTGAATGGACTTCTTATGCACCCTTCGAATGCGCCTTCTGAATGCTTCTTCAAATGGACCTTTACATATTCTTCGAATGAGTCATTGTTACTTCCTTCGAATGGCTTTCTTTGCCAGCCTCAAAGTCCAATTCGAATCTATTCAAAACATTTCCTATTAGACAACTTCGACCAACCCTTGGCCGTATGATGAGTCTAAGTTATGATTTGAAGTGTTCAGAACCTCCTTCATCAGAGAATTTTAGATTAAGACAAACTCTGCACTGAAATGCCATTCGAAGGTCATTTCATTTTGATGTTCTGATTGAGGGAAACTCTGATATTCCAATCGAAGGACCTTCTGAAGTTCCATTCGAAGGACTTTTTGGAATGCCAATCGAAGGGCCTTTGTCCATACCAATCGAAGGCCTTGTTGAAATTCCAATCGAAGTACCTTGTTGACCAATCGAAAACTTCGTTTTACTCTCTTCGATTTCTTTCAGTTTGGACCAATCGAAGTGACGTTAAAATGCCAATCGAAGACGCCTTTGTTTAGATGCCCATCGAAAGACATTATTAAGATGCCAATCAAAAGACACCTTGTTCAGATTCCAAATGAAAGACATTTTATTGACATGCCTTCGAAGTACACCCCATCCAAGGACACTTTGACCAACTTCAAAATTTGTTATTTTTCTTCAAGCAAGTTTTTGTAATGACCCATGTAAGAGAAGATCTTGTAAAAAGTGGGAGGGAAAATTTTGGGGCACAATAATTTCCCCTGTTCAATCTTCTTAAACCTGAAGATTAGATTGGCTTGTCTGCCTTTCGTGATCTGAAGGTAGAAGATGATTGAACACTGGAGTGCCCAGAAATTTGCACTCGTCTGAAGTGACATTCTTGGTGAATAGTAACAGGAATGGGCTTACATATGCCATTTGGAAAAGATGATCATCCATAGAACATGACAGATAACCATCAGAGATGGGCTTAAAGATGCCATCCAGAAGACTATTGATTTCATGAGATATTCCTTTGTGGGAATTCTTGTTCCTGCTGTTAGAGAGGAATCCGCTGAGAAATGTTGGTCTCTATCTTGGAACATAGAGTTTAGGAGCTTCAGTTGTCCGTTACTCTACTGGGAAGCCATCACTTGATTGAAGAGACGGAAGTGGACTACTATCTGGTCATAATCCAGGCTTCACAGTGACTTACTAGGGAAACGAGATTAAACTGTTAAGAAATCATCAACGAATCAATGGTCGATTTAAACTGAACCAGCGGAGGTCTTGAATTAACTTTGACTGGATAAGAATCAGAAAAATCTTAGGATCGATTTAACTGAACCAGTAAATTTCTACCAGAAAAGAATCAGTAACAAATCAATGGTCGACTCAAATTGAACCAACAGAGGTCTTGGTTTATCTTTGACTGGATAAGAATCAGAGAAATCTTAGGACTGATTTAATTAAATAGCCAAAAGTCTTTGGGTATCTTCAACTGGAATAAGAATCAGAGAGATCTTAGTGTCGATCTGATTGAACCAGAGAAGTTCTTGAACTAACTTTGACTGGATAAGAATCAGAAAAATCTTAGGATCGATTTAACTGAACCAGACAAAAGTATTGGAATATCTTCAACTTGAATAAGAATCAGAGAGATCTTAGTGTCGATCTGACTGAACCAGAGAAGGTCTTGGAATAACTTTGACTGGATAAGAATAAGAAAAATCTTAGTATCGATTTAACTGAACCAGAAGAAAGTCTTGGAATATCTTGAACTGGAATAAGAATCATGGAGATCTAAGTGTCGATCTTACTGAACCAGAAAAGGTCTTGGAATAAATTTGAGTGGATAAGAAACAGAAAAATCTTAGGATCGATTTAACTGAACCAGATGAAAGTCTTAGAATATCTTCGACTGGAATAAGAATCAGAGAGATCTTAGTGTCGATCTGACTGAACTAGAGAAGGTCTTGGAATAACTTTGACTGGATAAGAATCAGAAAAATCTTAGGATCGATTTAACTGAACCAGATGAAAGTCTTGGAATATCTTCAACAGAAATAAGAATCAGAGAGATCTTAGTATCGATCTGACTGAACCAGAGAAGGTCTTGGAATAACTTTGACTGGATAAGAATTAGAAAAATCTTAGGATCGATTTAACTGAACCAGACGAAAGTCTTGAAATATCTTCAACTGGAATAAGAATCAGAGAGATCTTAGTATTGATCTGGCTGAACCAGAGAAGGTCTTCTGAGAACGTTGTTTCGAGGAAGATGATGAAATATCCTTTCATCAGGCGTAGATTTTGAGAAGACTATCAGGTTACGTAAGTAGCCAACAGAGTTTGTTGATTTGTCTTTCCCTGAAAAGGTAAAGAGTTAGTCATATGCAATATCCTGATGTATGAAAATTGGATGTTATCGCGATATTCTTGTCTGGGAAAATAAATCCCTAACTGCTGTTGGAGAGTATAAGGAGGTTGAATCCTTCATTTCCGTTGGGGGTGATGAATGGATATGATTTGTCGGGGATTTCCTCTTTCTACTTGAGGATATTCTGCTGGGGATTGATTCTGCTTGAGAATTGATTCTGCTTGAGAATAACTCTATGGAGAGAGATGCTTGTTGGAAGATTCTGTCGATGTAGAGAAATAAACTCTGTTAGGGAATGAGCTTCTGCAATTTGAGAAATAAACTCTACTCGGGAGGAGGTTTTATAAACTATTTAAGGTTATAAAGCTCGGCTGGGGAACACAGATTTCAGCTCTCTGTTGGAGGAAGCTTGTTGGAGGAGACAATTCCTGCTTGGGGATGAAGGAGATCAGAACTCTGGTTTTTTCTGCTCTGTGGGGAAGGAAAGCCCCGTGAACTGAACTGTTGCTAGAAGACTGTCTGGAATAAGTATCAGGATGATATCCGCCTCTGGATCGTACCTGAACCATTTATAGAAGATGATTTGAATAAGTATCAGGATGATATCTATCTCTAGATCGTACCTGAACTATTTCTAGAAGATAGTCTGGAATAAGTATCAGGATGACATCCGTTTTTGGATCGTACCTAAACCGTTTCTAGATGAGAATCTAGAGTAAGTGTCAGGATGACATCCGTATTTGGATCATACCTGAACCGTTTCTAGATGAGAATCTGGAGTAAGTGTCAAGATGACATCCGTCTTTGGATCGTACCTGAACCATTTCTAGATGAGAATCTGGAGTAAGTGTCAGGATGACATCCGTTCTTGGATCTTACCTGAACCGTTTCTAGATGACAATCTGGAGTAAGCGTCAGGATGACATCTGTTCTTGGATCGTACCTGAATTGTTTATAGATGAGAATCTGGAGTAAGTTTCAGGATGACATCCGTTCTTGGATCGTACCTGAACTGTTTCTAGATGACAATCTGCTTTATTCAGAATGTGTCTGTTGGGGAAAGGAAACTCCGTAATCCGCTTGGGGAATCCTGAGAAGCTTGGCGACTTCACGGGGGAGTTTTCGTAGGAGCAATAACTTGGAGGTTTTTCTCTAACGAGGGTACGAGAACACCTGACATCAATAGGTTGTAAGTTGAGAATATGGCAGTGACCTTGTATTAGAATGCCCCTGTCTTGATACTTGTTATAGAAAATATCAACCGGGGATTTTGTAGATGGTTTGACTGTTACCCCAACTCTTTGAGTCCTTGATGAATGCAGATTAGGGTAATAAACCTTCTATTTATTAGACAAGTGATAAGATAATGGGACATAGTCGTACGCTTTAATCCCTAACTTTTGCCTGGACTGTCTTTTCAGATTTTCAGTCCACCGTGATACCCTTTTTTGCTCAAGCTGCCTTTTCAGGTTTTCGACTTGCCGGGCGTACATATTTTTTTTGTTTTTATCCCTAATTTTTTCTCAAACCCTTTTGGTTCGTCGGGATTCCCTTATTTTTACCTAGGCCAGTCAACCTAGCGGGTCTTTGTTCATGCGTAGTATTTTCCGACTATGTCCACGTTCACCGGGTACAGAGAATTGTCACTGTCCATAGTAGTAAGTGTTGCCACACTGCCAGAAGATGTTTGTTTGATCGTACAGGATTCGTTGTTGGAATTCATTCCCAATGCCCCAAGTGATTCAGATGGAGATCTGCCCCTGGCTATTTGGCATTTTTGAGAGACTCCTTGAACCTTGACTTGGCTGCCCCAGGTCATCTGGACACCATGTCATGCCCCTTGATTATGAAAGGCCTATCAATGAAATATCTTTCCATCTGAGGTGATTATGTCCATTGAGAAGATTTCTGTTCATCAAATATCCTTCGTGCGAATTTCTTGTTGTTGAAAAAATTGTCATATGCAAACAATGGTATTTTAAGAATGCAAAGCTTATGTCTGTCTTGAAGTTTTTGAAAATTAATTTTTTAGTAAAATAAATTTTGCAAGAGAGTGTTATCAACTCAAGATTTATAGCAAGTCCTACAGGAGTCAGGATACCTTTTGTAACAGTATGCTTCCGAACTAACCTATGCTTCAGTTAGGACTTTTAAGGGTTGTAGTGTGGCCTTGTTCATGATTTAAGAAACAAAGGATAAAGGGTCAAATTTTGTTTGTACCCAACCCGCTCTTCGTGACGTTCTTCAGTCCTATGCTCAGTTAATTGTGCATTTAAATCCCGATTGAGTTTGGCATCTTGTCCTTGATGTTTTGGTGATGGTTCGGAAGCTGACAGTTTATTTTGGATAGGCAATCATTTTTATGATCTTTTTTGTCGGGGATTTGTAGTAACCTCTTTTTTGTTTTCTTTATCCCTTATTTTTCCTGAACTGTTTCTTTTTGTGATTACAGGCAGCGGAATGCCCCAGGTTTTTCTTAAGTCTCCTTCATAGGTTTTGACTTAGCGGGATTTTATTGCGAGAGATAATGACTGCTTGTCTTGAAGATTATGCGGAACCATCACCATCTTTTGGATTGGAAGGATGTCTTCGATGCCATTCATTGCGTACAAAGCGTAATATTATGACTGAATGCGCATCTGAATTAACTGAGAAAGCTACCCTGCCCCAACTTATGATTAAGGGTTTTAATTTGTGTGAAAATAAAAAATCCTACTTCTTTGGCTCAAATGGGTTGAATAGGGATTATCTTCCTTATAACTCCACTGTTTGGGATTTGAAACAACGCCTGTACATCGTCAGCAAGGTCTATTCGAAAGCACACTGTATGGATTATGGTATCATTTTCGTCATCCTTCCTCTAAAGGCTCAGAGCTTTTGATTGAGAGTTGAGTATCACAAAAAGGAAAGTAACTTAAATATAATGAATACAAATGAATTGATTCAAAACAGACATATGCAATGCATTGATAATGTAACAAAGTTTGACATGAATAAATGTTCGAACAAATCAAAAGACAATTACAACTTGAAAATTCTAATGGACAAAAAGCCTTCTTGTCAGAACTCGTCACTTCAGATGGTGTGCCTTGGAGGGATGATGGAAAAATTCCAGTTGACCATCTTGTGTTAATTCCAATTCTCCTTCATCAATCAGGTCTTGAATTTTGTATTTCAACATCCAACAGTTATCAGTGTCATGCCCCATACTGTTGGAGTGATATGCACATATTGCATCAGGATTGTAAGTAGGAGTGGAAGTATTAGGATTCGTAGGAGGATCCCTCAACGTGACCAAATTCAACTTCAACATGTGTTGCAGGACTTGCAACATTGGTATGCTGAGTTTGGTATATTTCCTAGTGAATGAATCTCTCTTACACCGATTACCCTATGGTTGTTGGTGAAGTTGTGGTTGAACCCTTGGCGTAACAGCCGTCTGGAAAGGCCTACTCTCCGAGCTAACTTTTTGTCTTGTCAGGGGTTGATTAATGACTTGATCCCCAGCCTCGACCGTTTGTTTCACACGGTTGCATCCGTCTTGAGGAAGTTTGCTGATAAGGAGTCTTAACTCTTCTTTCCCCCGAGCCAAGCCTTGGATAAGGGCCATCTGACTACTCATCTGGATTCTCATCCTTTCCATTTCAACTTGCATTTGTTCCAACTGGTCATCCTTATTGTCTTCAGGATTTTTCTTGGCTAGGTTCTCAGCAAGGAGTGCCTTCAACTCTTCCTGCCCATTGGCTAGACTCAGGAACATTTCTTTGAATTTAGCATCTTGAGTTTGGAGATCTCTGTTGTCTTGTTTGAGAGCCATTGCTGAAATAAACAGCGAGAACATGAGATACATGTACTGGAGACTACCTGTTATGCAATGACATGTATGTATGCAAATATTTTCAAGGATCTCGTGGAGTAAATAAGAAAAATGTTAAGCGTTGAACTTGCAACTTTGATTGAAGAAACTTCGTATCATTGAAGGTCCTTCTTCGAGAGTCAAGCTCACCATATCAAGTGGATCATAGCCCCTGACTTAAGTTGTCATGTTTTGGTTTTTTGACGGCATTGGCTAGAGGAAAATAAATCCCCTTCCCCTTGCTAGACGTCTGATTTATCACAACTTGCATCACAAACCTTTGAGATCCTTGAAATGGTTAAGGAAATGTTGCAGCATGATGTTATGATGTGCATGCTTTGCTTCAAGCAAACATACAGGGTGATGAAGACAAGTATGTCTTGCAAGAAAACCAGTTTATTAGATAATGACTGTAAACAAATCCTGCAAGGAAAACATGTTTTTAGATAATAAAACCCTGCAAGTAGTTCAAGTTGAAAACAAACAAGTCACACAAGCAACAATAGGTTTAGGCTTGCATAAGGTTTGTAGGTAAGTACCCTCTTGAATGTTCAGTTGGCTTAACCTGTCCTAATAATAGTAACTGGGTTCTAAGGAGCCTCAATATCACTGACCTTCCCTTCAGAAATTGTTTCAGCTCTGCACCAAAGTATTGCGACCAAAAAATACTGAAAGTCCAGCCTCAATGAGTTTAGTATCGAGTATCAACGAATCTTCGGTCGGAACCAAAGCCGGTTATCTCACTACTTCCTAATGTCTAGGATGAGTCAATTAAAGGTTCTAAAGGTCAGTTAGTGCTTAGTGACACTATGAGGAAGCATAATGTTATCCTTAACTTACTCAAGGAACATCAGTACAATCCAAAGTATTGCGCTAACGTAGCCACCACTTTGTCTGTATCGGTCTACGTTGTACAACCTTCATGGTTTATTTCTACTTACCTAATAAGGTTCCCCAGATCTAGGTGTAGGATATTTTAGTAACAACCCAAGAAAACCATTAAAGATAAAGCAAGCAAACACACAATAAATCTTTTAAAATGATGAACTAAAACTCTAAGGTAACCCCACTTTTTAATCATATCCCCAACAGAGTCGCCAGTTCTGTGATACGGTGGAAGAACCGACTGTTATATACTGGTTTTTCATTTTTTGTTCGCATATGTCGCGGTAAGCAAGAGTCGCCACCGTCTTTTCTTTTATCCAACAAAGGAAAGGGTGAAAAGAGCATAAAAAGACCTTTTCGAGAGTTTTCTGAGTAAGGGTGGTAGATTATGGAAAGGGAAGTTGTTAGCACCCTTTCCATTCGTGGTTTTCCACGGGCTCTTAGAGGTTTTCTAATTTTGAAATACCTTTGTGCTCTGTGTGTTTGAAAATATTTGAAAAAATGCCTTAGTGCGGCGATTTACTTTGTGTTTAACTCTTGTATCAGTCCTCAAGAGTGTTAACAAAGCAAATGTTTTTTAAACTTGTTTTTGAAAAGTAGTATTTGTGTAAGTGCAAAAAGTATTTTTGAGCAAACTTCTAACAACTATGTACTTTTATACTCGAAAAGGGTCGTTCTTTTCCTCCTATCCTTTAGACAGCGCTATCCTACTATTAGTGAGTAGGTAGCCCTATCGTTGAATGTTGAGGGACATTCGAAGGGACGTTTTATAGTCATAAAGGAAACATACGGAGACGCTTTAGCAACTTTTGTTTAAGGGACGTTTTATAATCATAAAGGAAACATACGGAGACGCTTTAGCAACTTTTGTTTAAGGGACGATATCATTTACCAAAGGGAAACACTGTAAGGGTCATCGAGGGAATATGATCTTTTGATTTTATGGGTCTTTGCTAAAGCATCCCCATTCTCGAGGGACATGACTGCTTTATTGAAGGCAACCAAAGTGGGCGTACCTTAGAGGTGTATATGTGCAAGTGTGTTCAATTCATTTATTTATCTTTAAACATTTAGGTGTTCTACCGTTTGTTTTCAGATCTTGTCATGTAATCCTAGTTAGCATACATCTAAGCAGTTAATATATGTACAGGAATTTAAAGTGCGGGAATTGTAAATCCTACGCTATTACAAGAGTTTGGGGAGGGGGATTATTTACATGTCCAAAATTGGGGGAATAAAGAAGTAAAGTGTAAAAGTCCTAATAAGCTATTACAAACCTGTAGGCAGTTATAATAAAATAAACGTGCGCGAATTAGAAAATAACGTCTAAAAATCCTAAGAATAAAATCTTTTTGTTGTTTTACTTTATTTTGGGAAAATGATCTAAATCTTCTTGATTTTAGTTTTGAGAAAATGTTAAGATAATTAAATGATTAATTAACCAAACTAATTTAATAGAAAAAACTATCCTAATGTTTTTGTGGGTTTTTGATTGATTTTATGTTGATTCAGAAAAAGAAATAGAATAGTCAAAACAAAGCTGCAATCGAAGGAATAAGCAGTAAATCAAAGAAGGAGTAATTCTGGAGGCCTGGATTGAAAGAGGCTTGGCCTGTCTTTCGATCCAGCGAAGAGGCTTGATCGAAGTTGCATGAGGGGTTGCACTTTGGGGGTGTTCGATCTGGATATGTCATCCTTCGATCTAGGAACCCTGGATCCAGTTCGAAGCTGAGCTGCTTCGAAGCTCTGAACAAGATTATGAAAAGATATTTCCTACAAAATGAAACAAATGTTAGAGATCCAAGGGGGACTTTACCCCCTGATTCAATTCTCCTCCCAATTCGAATCCTTCCTCAATTCGAATCTGCTGAGTCTGGGTCTAGGTTTGTTTTATCCTGGGGTTCGAAGGAACAACTTAGATCGTGCCCCAGAAATGGCATGATCCCATCTCTGCGCTTTAACTTACATGCAGTATAATCAGTAATAACAAGAATATATATGCAATGTGTATTTAAATGTTATGAAGGTGCAATTTTGGTTTTGCAAACCCTTAGTAATCGAAGATGTATGATCAGTGGCTCTGAGTGTGGAGAAGTTTGCTTAGAAGTTGGTGTGGACTCCTGGATGAGGGGGCCTGCAAAAGGTGTTTCGATTGGGAGGCTTTTGGGATTTTTAAGCAGTGCGTATGTGTAATCTCTTTGTGCGCAGTATGTATGCGTGGTCTCTATTTCATCCCCTCTTAGTACTGTGTCATTGCCCTTGTATTTATAGGAGCGTGATGGTCCAGTAAATGCAAGAGACAACCATTTAACCAAGCCTTTAAAGCCATGAGACAAGAATCAGACAAATTAAAAGCATTCCTTTTTGAAACATTCATGTCTCTTTAGAAATCTTGAATGAACCTGGACACTTGATTCCTTTGAACACCCTTCAGCGTTCCTCTTCGATTGGTCTATTAGTTTCCTCCTTCGAATGGACTTCTTATTCACCCTTCGGATAGGCCTTCTGAATGCATCTTCGAATGGACTTCTTATGCCCCCTTCGAATGGGCCTTCTGAATTCATATTTGAATGGACTTCTTATGCACCTTTCGAATGTGCCTTCTGAATGCTTCTTTGAATGAACCTTTACATGTTCTTCGAATGATTCATTGTTACTTCCTTCGAATAACTTTCTTTGCCAGCCTCAAAGTCCAATTTGAATATATTCAAAACATTCCCTAATAGACAACTTCAACCAGCCCTTGGCCTTGTGATGAGTCTAAGTTCTGACTCGAAGTGTTCAGAACCTCCTTCATCAGAGCATCTTAGATTAAGACAAACTCTACACTGAAATTCCATTCGAAGGTCATTTCATTCTTATGTTCTGATTGAGGGAAACTCTGAAATTCCAGTCGAAGGACCTTCTGAAGTTCCAGTCAAAGGAATTTTTGGAATGCCAATCGAAGGGCCTTTGTCCATACCAATCGAAGGCCTTGTTGAAATGCTAATTGAAGTACCTTATTGACCGATCGAAAACTTTGTTCTGCTCTCTTCGATTTCTTTCAGTTTTGACTAATCGAAGTGACGTTAAAATGCCAATTGAAGACGCCTTTGTTCAAATTCCCATCAAAAGACATTGTTAAGATGCCAATCAAAAGACACCTTGTTCAGATTCCAAATGAAAGACATTTTGTTGACATTCCTTTGAAGTACACCCCATCGAAGGACACTTTGACCAACTTCTTAAATTTGTTATTTTTCTTCAAGCAAGTGTTTATAACCACCAATGTAAGAGAAGATCTTGTAAAAAGTGAGAGGGAAAATTTTGGGGTACAACAGCATGGATGTAGACATGGATTTTCTTTCAATATTTTTCTAACCAAAAGGTTTTTCCGATGTTTTGTCGAATGCTTTTATTTTATTAATCCCTCGAAATGCTTTCAAGACAATATTCACAAGTAATGATTGTAGTATTTTGTAAACAAGTCTGAGAAAAAGAAAAATTCAATTTGAAAGATGCAAAGAAAGAAAATGTTTTATTGATATGCCTCTGAAGAGGCGAGAGTACATGGTGCAATTCCTAGAAAGAGGTAATTGCAGAAAGTTTTAAAACTTTAAATGGAAATGAAAAATGATAATGGCTACTGCTGTTCCCCAATATCCTTTTAATGATCTTATCTCCTTTGCTTCTGAGTTGAGTGATTCAGATCTATCTCTCCCTTCGTGGTTCGTAGTCGCAGTTCTTAGATCACAATCTTTTTGTTCTTTATTTTTTTGTATGAAATCCCTAACTTTTGCCTGGATTGCCCTTTCGGTTTTTCAATCCACCAGGATAATTTTTTTGTTTATATGCCCCTAATTTTTGCCTGGATCACCCTTTATGGTTTTCGATCCACCGGGACGCTCCTTTTTTCCTAAGTCGGCCGTTTAGGGTTCGATCTTAGCGAGCTTCTTATACATAGTATTTATGACTGCATCTGAATTTTCCGGATGTGGTAGTTCTTCCCCATCCATTGTTGTGAGGATAATATTACCACCGGAGGATGCAGTTTTGACTACGTACAGACCTTCGTAATTGGGGGTCCGTTTACCCCGTGAGTCGAGGCGAGGTAGTAGAATCTTCTGGAGCACTAGACCATGTTGTGGTCCATCTCGTGCAGTATACTGTTACTCATAAAGAATTTCGAGGCTAATTTTCATAGAGTTATCTTGCCAATGCTAGAAGCATTTTCTGGATTTCCTTGTTTTTCCAGGTACTCCTTGATGTCATAAAACCAAGGCTTGTCATCCGGTCTTTCTTTGGTAGCAAGATAAAGTGCGGGCTCTTGGTAGTGTCTGTTTGTGATGCGCGATTCGTGGTTTGACCAAGTTACTCTGAATATACACGATATAGTTGCCAGGGCGTCTATCATTTTATTTCCTTTTCGTGGGACATGACTGAAAATGATTTTTGTGAATTCCGCAGTCAGCTTTCAAAACATGATCCCGATATGGAACTAGTTTTGGATGTTTAGTATCCCGTTCACCATTGACTTGGCAAATAGCTTGTGATCATTATCTGGAGAAGTCAATATTGCCCCTATATTGTTCCCCGATGCATTTGAAGCCTCGTCGAACATGGATACCCAACATGCCCCTGGCTCGGGTTCTTCATCAGATCTTGGTATTTTGTAGCTGCTTATTTTTACAACACTTTGTATTTGGCCTTGGCCTGTTTCTGTAGATATGCGCAATAACTTGACCTGCTTCTTTGTGGCTCTGCTCTAACATTTCCCCTTATCTTGGTTTCTCCCGGGTCTTCCCATGTGCTCAGATTAGTGGTCTTAATAGCCTCTTGATATGGTTGCGTATTGTTAGCTTTTCTTTTTATTTCCCTCGCCATTTTCTCAGAGAGTTCAAGATCTTTATAATCTTCCTCTTTAGCTTGGCTGATAGGAGCATCAAAATTATATCGGGTCGCAGCAGTAACATTATCGGTGGCTTTGGGTATGAACTTGCACACTTATCATGTTTCGGTGCAGATTTAGTATATGAAATTTGAAAATGCATATGCAGAGAAAGTATTGCCATTTTTTTTAATTTAAGATATAAATGCAAGAGAAAGACAAGGATCTTAATTGTAAACAAAATATAACTTTTATTAATCATAAATATTGTCTGAAACAAAACAGGTAAACCCTTACAAGCAACCCATATGCCTCGGACTTGACATGGGTTCTTTCAAAAACAAGAAAAATTAATTAGGAAAGAAAAAGATCTCAGAAATCTCCATGACCGTCCATCTTTTGAGTTTTCCTCCTGGGGTGCATTCTCGGATGAATTCAGTTGCCCCTTTGGTGTTGGCCTTGTTGGATATCGTCGCCACTTTTCCGCCATGCACTACTCCATTGTTGACAAAGGTCTCTTGGATTGAAGGAAAATGTGCTTCGCCCTTCAGAGTAGCTTTATATTCTTCTTCAAGGTATTATTCGAACTGGACTATCCCCTGGTCCCCTAGACTTTGTAGAGATCTTTTGAAAGCTTCATTGTGTCCTAGCGGGAGTCTGCATTCCAACAGATATTCTTTCAACGAGTTCATCAGGGTTTTTACTTGTCTTCTTGCCCCATAGTCAGTGACTACTTTGATTGCATTTATTGTTAGCCCATCGTGCAACGGTGTAAGGTCTGATGTGATGTTGGGATTCTCGAAAGTGATGTCTTGAGAATCCAAAAAATCTTGTACCTTGTGTTTGAAAGGCCAACACTGTTCTATGGTATGTCCAGGAGAATTAGCATGATACTCGCATCTAGCGTTGGCATCGTATCTTCATGGGAGTGGCCCGACTGGAGGAGCTAGAGGCTTGAGTTCCACTAAGGATGCCTTAACTAGCTGTTGCAATAACTGGCTAGATGGCATAGGGAGTGGATCAAATTTCTTGGGTGGCCTTCTGCCTTGCTGCTTCCCTAGTGGGATCACTAATGGTTGTTGTACCCTGGGTTGTGACGCTGCAGTATTAATTTCTCCCTCTTTTCCTTTGGCAAAGTTTGAAGCTTGTAGGGAGCATTTGATGGTCCCCCTGATATCCTCCCACTTTTTATCCTAGTCTCGATTCTTTCTCCGTTGGTTACTAGGTCTGAGAACCCCGAAGAGATACTTCCAACCATCATCTCATAATACAACCTGTGAAAAGTTCTCATGAACGTGTCTACTAACTCCTTCTCTAACAGTGGTGGTTGCACACAGGATGCCAACTCCCTCCATCTTTGAGCATACTCCTTGAAGGACTCTTCTTTCTTCTAGGACAAATTCAGGAGTTGCTTGCGGGTAGGTGCCATGTCCATGTTATATTTGTAATGCTTTAGGAAAGCATTAGCAAGATCTACCCAGGTTCGAATATGTGTTCTCTCCAGTTACATATATCAGTCTGAAGATGCCCCACTCAGGCTATCTTGAAAATAGTGAATCGTCAGCTTCTGATCATGGGCATTGGCATGCATCTTCCTGCAATACATACGAAGATGATTTCTTGGACAAGTGAGCCCTTTATATTTTTCAAAGTCAGGTACTTTGAACTTTGGTGGAATCACCACATCAGGAACTAGGCCCATTTTGAGAGCGTCTACTTCGAAAGCATCGAAACCCTCCACAGCTTTTAGTCTTTCCTCCAGAGCTTTGTACTGATTCATCTCCAGTGGATTATTAACAGTGTGAGTACCAGTCGTCTTTAATGGCTCTTGGTTGGAATCCTCTGGGTCATGGTCTCCGTATTGCATGTCCTAGTAGTTGTCTGCATTATTAGTTGGAATCTGTAGGGTACGAGATGCCCCTACTTTTGGCGGCGGTGGGACAAACCCTTTAGTTTCAGCTTCTTGTTTGGCCATGACGGACTTCTGGAGTCCTACCTCTGACTCTTTCCTTAGTTGGTAACCGCTTGATGCACCAATAGTTCGGGCTACTTCTTCGAAAGCTGCCCTGGGAATCTAGTCTTACATGTCAATAATGTTCTTCAAAGCTAGGAGAACTTGACTCAGATCTCCTTTCATTGAAGTGACATCACCCTTTACTTGGTCGAGAGCCTCTTTGAACGCAGCTTGAGTTTCCTCAATTTTCTCCATTGCTTTTTGTTGATAGGCCCTGGTTTGATATGGAGGCTAAGGAAGTGGCAGTCTTTTTCTACCAATGGTTCAGCTGGAGAGATGTTTGTGAAAAATGAGTTTTGACATGCTATGCAGGTGTTCGTGAATGCATGCGTGCGAATGAATGTGTATGAATACGAAAGGGGTTAAATGTCTTATTCACTTGGGTATGTATTTGTCTTCTGCTTATTATTTTACTTAGCGACTATCTTTAAAATAGATATGCAAACAGGATGTGGAAACAAGATGCCTTTACTGAAGGTAAGATAATTAAGATATTGAAAAATATTACAATCTTAAACCAAAATTTTATTTGCATGAAATCAAGCAAAAAGGAAATAAGTCTTCTAGGTGCGCCTGCGGACATCTGATCTTGAAACTATCCCCTATTACTGGACAAAACTTGAGAAAGTCTTCAGCATATTATTTTCCTTTTGTGGCCTTGATTTCAGGCATGTTTGGCGTGTTGACGTGGGCAAGTTGTTTCCTTTGGTATCCATTTTAAAAGACAGTCACCGAGATCTTGAGTTTATTACTATATTTTATACCCCATGCGAATAAGACAAATGTAGGATGACGAATATATGAAATGCATGAATGCATGGGTGTCAGGTTGAGTGACGAGATTTTGTGATAAGTACCCCTAGAAGGTAAGTTCCTTAATTTTGACCTACGATTGGTTTACCCTCCAAAAGGTGACTTCCTTAAGGGTGTCATGAATAACACAGAGGGAAAGGGCACAAGGGCCTCCCTTAGGTGGAGCCTCTTTATGGACTGAGACTTTCGTCTCAAAGTCGTGAAAGGTCTCGTCATGAGATTTTAGGTTAAGGCTGTTACAAAGAGTCATGGTGACCTTCCAAAGTCCTACTCTTCAAGAGGATATCTCTCAATAAGTATTCCTTTTTCGGAAGTCCACCGACTCTAGGCGAAGTCGTCACATAAACTCGTAGGGGTGATGTACCCCCTAAGCTAATAGACGAACCTTCTTTCTAAGGGTTATATGGAAAATATTTTTGAGATAGAAAATCCCGCCACGCAGTAAATATATGATGATAAGAGAAATTGACAATAAATAAATAAATGTGATAAATGTAAATAAATAAATAAATCAAATAAAAATAAAAACCCAAAAATACCTAAACCTATGGTTAAGGAGAGTCGCCAGCTGTCGTAACTGGATTTTTAATCAGAGTCTCGACTATTAGTTTTTATCCTAGGGAAGGGAATCTAACAGAAAACCCTAATTCACAGACAGAGATTCTAGGTTTCGGATTTCTTTAGACGAAATGAAGGTGTTAGGCACCTTTCATCTACCTTGTTCACAAGGATACTAGGTTTTAGGTTTGAGTTGGGGAAACAGGATTTAAATTTTATTAGGGGAAAGGGTTTAAATTTTTTATAGGGGAAGGGTTTGTTTTTTTTATAAGAGAAAGGTTTTAAATTTTTTATAGGGGAACTCGCTACAATTTTGATCGTATGCCTATGTATCCTCTTATGAGGAATCAGAGTCCCAATTCGTAGTTCGTATGAGGTTGGTGTTTTTTTAGGGGTTGCAAACATATTTTGAATCACCTCGCACTTGGTCGAGGATAGTGATTGCGGAGATTTTGACTGAATGTGCAGTAAGTCAAAACCAGTTTGAAACCCTTTTGCAAAAACAGTTGATTAGTTTAGTTTACTGCGAAAAATAGTTTGATGATTTGTTTGTGTTTTTTAAACGTATTAATTGCAAAGATCTTGATTAATGCATGATTAGGAAATATTTTAATGCAAATAATATATAAAATAATATATGCAATTTTGATATAAAATAATTTATTTGATCATATAATAGTAATATTTAAATAGTAAATAAAATATATTAATAATAATATTTACATAAAAAGGGATTATAAATAATAAATGATAATTATAAATGATAATTATAAATAATAATAAATAAAAAAATAAGTAATTATAACAATATAAAATAATAATATCAAAATATAATAATAATAATAATAATAATAATAATAATAATAATAATAATAATAATAATAATAAAATCACTATTTGATAATAATAATTATTATTGTAAATAAATAATATATATGTATATTTATAAAAATTATAAATGATAATTGAATTATATAAAAAAAATTAAATCTAGGGGGTGTAAATTCTAATTAACAAATAAAACAGGGGGATGTTAAAAAACCATACAGGCTAGGCCCAAAATGAATCCTGGACAGGGGGTGTATTGTGTTTTGTGTTTTAGTAAAACTAGAGAAAGCGGGGTGTAGAGAGTTATTGGGCCTGGCCCAAATGCAGTAAGAAGGGGTTCAAGGAATTTGTGTGTAGTGTGATACACGTTAATTATCATGCAGACTTGGCCTAGCGACCATTTGGTTGCATCATGCGGAGGCTAACGAGGGAGTATGACAATTAACATGGGCGTGCATACATAGGATACAAACGGAATACATATTCTTTTGTTTTATTCATTATTCACTCTTTCATTACAATCCTATTTTTGTTACAGCAAGTCTTCGCCCCTCTCTTTTGCTCAATCTTCATCTTCTCAACCCTAACCTTAAAATTATCGTGGCGGCGCATGTATCCAACCTGGTACCCTTCTATAAACTAGCTAAAATACAAAACAACAACAACAAGAATAATGCTAAGTCTATTTTACCCCTTTGCGATTACCTCTGATTCTGATTCCACTCGATAAGGATCTTCTATTCTTTTTGTGATTTACAGGTCCCGGCGGTGCTCGAAGAGAGTGATGATGGATGATTCGAGCGGCGGTGGTGACGATGATGGCAAGGCTGACAGCTAGCGGTTAGAAAGGGAGACCTATTAGGGTTTCGGAAATCGAAACCCCAATCGGAGCTAAATTTTTCTTCTTTTCTGTAATCCAGCACTCTCTGGTTCTTCCCCCTCGCGATGTTGTTCTTCCCGTCTTCAAGGTTTTCTGTCCCTTTTTCTTTTTTCTGTTAATTTCTTCTGTCAAATTCCCCCTGCCTCTTATATATATTTTTTCACTGTAAAAAATCCCCCCTTTCTGTATTCTGATTTCTTTTTATTTATATTGTTTAGTATTTAGGGTTTATTAGAACCGTTATAGATTATTAGCGAAGATTAGGGGTATTGTTTAGCTGTTTAGGGATTGTAGTTGATTGATTCTGAGATTGTAATAGCAAGATTCGATTTTCTGTAATTTTCTGGACTTTGTTTAGATTTGGATTTTATTTTGTAAATAAAGATTGATTCTGTAATGTTTGTAATCTGATTTGATTTTTGCAATATATGAATTCTGGATTTGTATTAATGCAGATTTGATTTAATTAGTTTTTTTAGATTTCTACAGTAAATGTTTAATGGCACAAACACTTTAATTTATATACGATTGATACATAAGCTATTTTTCAACATGGGCCTTATGTTTTTTTTATTTATCTTATCCAGCATGCATTTTTTTGTTTAGCCAAAAAAGTGTTTCCAATTGGGCTTTGCAGATGCGTTTTCGGTCCAGCAAGCTTATTGCTAGCAAACAATAGCTTTTTTGTATGGAATGGGCCTAAATCTTCTTTTTACAACATTTGATCCAAAGAGAAACTTTCATAACAAACATTCCCTTAATAAGTTATATAATTAATATTTAACCTAACATCTTTTAATAAGAAGATTAAACATTATTATAATAACAGAGTTTATCAGCAATAATACATCACGTTTTCTTTAATAATAATAAACGATTTTCCCTTAAAAATAATGACAGTAACATTTTTTTCCTTTTTAATAATAATACTATTTTCCAAAAAAAAAACATATGGATCCATTAAAAGCCTAATGGGCTTAGTTAAAATTTAATTTTCCCTCCGCCTTTTCTAATAACTATTGTTCAATAATTAAGAACTTAAGAGTTACTCGAATATTTTTTATTTTCGATTTGCATGGGCCCTTGGCCAACATGCCTCGCAAACGTTCACAGATACACTAGTCTTTCTGATTTAGGAAGCCCCGCTCTCCTGGATTTAAAATACACCCCCGGTCTTGGATGAAGATAGGCCATCAGATATTGTTGTACCATCTTTAATTAAGTATTTCTTCTATTTTAATCTCGAAAAATAAAATTATCGAGGTAGGACAAATTAGGGGTACAACACGAGCGACCTACGACCCTAGACAAGACAACGTGGGGGTAATACCTGCGAGTGAACTACGACCCTAGAAAAGACAACGTGAGGGTAAGGCCTACGAGCAACCTATGACCCTCGAAAAGATAACATGAGAGTAATATCTACAAGCGACCTACGACCCTAGAAAGGATAACGTGATGGTAATACCTATAGACGACCTACGACCCTAGAAAAGATAACATGAGGGTAAGACCTACGGGCGACCTACGATCCTATAAAAGATAACGTGAGGGTAAGATATACGAGCGACCTATATCCCTAGGAAAGATAACATGAGGGTAAGACCTGCAAGCGGCCTACGACCCTAGAAAAGATAACATGATGGTAATACCTACGGGCGACCTACGACCCTATAAAATATAACGTGAGGGTAAGATCTACGAGTGACCTACGACCCTAGAAAAGATAACGTGAGGGTAAGACCTGCAAGCGACCTACGACCTTAGAAAGGATAACGTTAGTATTAATATTTGGGGAGTACAATGTACTGGAACCATGGCTTGTTTTGGTTGGTAGTGTAATGACGAATTTCAACTGGGAATTAGGAGGTCGATATTCTTTGTGGGGATGTTTTACTATTTTGAGGATTGATTTGGGGCTTTCATGCAAGGTACCAAATCTGGCTCATGCTTTATATGCATTTTGAAGTGTGGCGTGATGATCCATTTCAATGGATATGTTATGCATTTGAAGATGCAATGTAATATGAAATGATGATTACTATATGTAGAGCACAAGCGATTGGGCTCAATGGGGTCCGTTTCCCATTGTCTTGAGATGCCAATACAGATTAGTGCTTGAAAACTTCGAGAATTGAGTTATAGCCTTATGGAGGATGAATTGCAATCTTGCTAGGGATGAGTAGCTTGATCTGAATTTCCCTACATTCTGGACTTCTTATGGATGACTGAGTAGAGACATGGATCTCATCAAATTCCCCAAGTTTCTCGGTGTTAGAGAAACCGATGTTCAACCGTCTGTAAGGAGGTGTCGATGATGAAAGCTTGGTTGAGGTGACTGTTACGACTTGCTACCTGCATAGAAAAACAACATTTGAATGCCATGACATTCCCTTGGAATGCCTTCATGTTCATGTAACGTCGTGTTTCACATCTTAGCTTGTGATTATTATTGTCTTCTTGTTTTCAATGCAATGCTTAATAAAGAATTTAAATCACAATTCGCATATGAAAAATAAAGTAAAAAGGACATAACAATGACTTTTTGGTGGAAGGGAAAATTTTTATTAATGATTTTGGCCTGTGAGTAGGCATTCATACATGGAAACAACTCCAAAATGAGGAGGTTGCGAAGAAAAGACAAAATACAACAGGTAAAATGGCAATAAGAAAATCTTAAACTTCCATTAAAACTGATATTTTTATAGTTCCCATATCCTTGATCGTCCTAGTGTTGTGCTTCAGAAGGATAATAGTTGAATTGATCCATCCAATGTTAGGAGGGTATACTTGTTATTCGTGAAGAATTTTTCAGTCTCTCATTTTTTGTCCCTACTTTTTGCCTGGACCGCCCTTTCGAGTTTTCAATCCACAGGGATACCCATTTTTGCCTAAGCCGCCCTTTCGGGTTTTCTACTTAGCATGTTATTCTATTTTTCTTTTTCTTTTTTAACCCTAACTTTTTCCTAAGCCTCCCTTTCGGGTTTTCGACTTAGCGGGTCTTTTATGCGTAGTATTTTTTGACTGAGTCTGAATTGACTGAAAGTGGAACGTCTTCCCCATCCATGTCTGTCAGGATTAGAGCACCTCCTGAGAAAGCTTTCTTCATGATGTATGGCCCATCATAGTCAGGATTCCACTTGCCTCTTGGATCAGAGTGAATTAGGATAATCTTTCTTAAGACCAGGTCACTTGTATGGAACTCTCGAGGTCGAATATTCTTGTCAAATGCTCTCTTGAGACGCTATTGATATAATTGACCATGAAAAATGGCTGTTAGGAATTTCTATTCGATGAGATTGAGTTGGTCTAGCCTTGTTTGAATCCATTCAGCTTCATCAAGCTTAGTATCCATCAAAACCCTTAATGAAGGAATTTCCACTTCGATTGGGAGCACCACATCCATACCATAGACTAGTGAAAAAGGAGTTGCCGTAGTATAAGTACGTACTGAAGTTTGATTGTCGTGTAGAGCAAAGGGAAACATCTCTGCCAATCTTTGTATGTTCTCACCATTTTCTGGACGATCTTATTTATGTTCTTGTTAGGTGCTTCGACTGCACCATTCATCTTTGGCCGATAGGGTAATAAATTATGGTGCTCAATCTTGAATTCTTCACACATTTCCTTCATTATTTTGTTGTTGAGATTCAACCCGTTATTAGTGATAATCTTGTTAGGAGTTCCATAACGACATATGATTTCTTTCTTGATCAAGCGGGTGACAAATTACTTGGTCACATTCTTGTATGAAGCTGCTTCCACCCATTTGGTGAAGTAGTCAATAGCAACGAGATTAAACCTTTATCCATTTGAAGCGCTTGGCTCAATCCGTCCAATCATACCAATTCCCAAAATTGCAAAGGGACATGGTGAAGTCATCATATTCAAAGGAGTGGGAGGAATATGTATCCTGTTTGCGTAAACTTGACATTTGTGGCACATCTTCGCATATACACAACAATCACTTTCCATCGTCATCCAGAAATAACTTGCTCGTAGGATTTTCTTGGCCATGGCATACCCACTAGCATGAGTCTCAAAAGAGCCCTCGTGAATTTCTCGTATGATGGATTCTACTTCGTGTCTATCCATGCATCTAAGCAGAACCGAATCATAGTTTCTTTTGTACATAACGTCTCCTGATAGTAAAAACTTGGATGCTAATCTTCTAAGAGTCCTCTTATCATAAATCGTGGCACCCTCGGGATACTCTTCCTTCTCAAGATATCTTTTGATGTCGAAATACTATGGCTTTTCATCCAACACGTCTTCAGTTGTGAGACAATAAGCAGGGAAAATATGTGTTGGCTCCTTGTAATGAAGGATTCTTATATTAGGTGCACGATTTGGATAATTGACTTTAAACATTGCTGCTAAAGTATCTAGAACATATGCCAACTGATTTACTTCTCTAGGGATGTGCTCAAAGGTGATCTCTTCAAAAGCGGGCAACAACTCTAATATGTAATCCCGGTATGGAACTAAATTAGGGATTCGTGTAACCCAATAACCTCGTACTTGATATATTATTAAATCAGAATCCCCATAAACTTCAAGAATCTTTATCTTCAAATCAATGGTTGCTTCAAGGCCCATTACACAAGCTTCGTATTCTGCGAAATTATTCGTACAATCAAAACATAGCCTGGATATGAAAGGTATGTGAGTATTGCATAGAGAAGTTAGAGCTGCCCCAATACCATGGCCCATGGAATTTGATGCACCGTCGAACGTGAGAGTCCATCTCTGCCCTGGTTCGGGTCATTCTTTATCATCAAGTTTCATAACATCCTCCTCTGGGAAATCGAACTTCATTGACTGATACTCTTCCAATGGCTGGTGGGCAAGATGATCTACAAGAATTATACCTTTGATAGCCTTTTGTGTGACGTACTAGATGTCATACTCAGACAAAAGAATTTGCCACTGGGACAATCTTCCTGTAAGTGTTGGTTTCTCGAACATGTACTTTCTCAAACGTCGAGCTGCCCACGTAAGAGCACAACAAGTCTTCTCAAGTAATGAATACCTTGATTCGCAATCAGTAAACTTTTTTCTCAGGTAATAAATGGCGTGTTCTTTTCGTCCATAATCATCATGTTGTCCGAGCACACAACCCATAGATACTTCAAGCACAGTCAAATACATAATGAGAGCTCTCCCTGGAACTATAGGTATGAGTATTGGTGGTTACTGAAGGTACTATTTAATCTTTTCGAAGGCCTCTTGACAACTATCATTCTAATGGACATCTTGATTCTTGCGCAACAATTTAAAGATGGGTTCACAGGTAGCCGTAAGATGAGAAATGAACCTGGCTATGTAATTCAACCTTCCAAGGAACCCACATACTTATTTTTCATTTTTCGGTGCCGACATATCATGTATTTCTCTTACTTTGTCAAGATCTACTTTAATCCCTTGCTGACTTATGATAAAACCAAGTAACTTGCCCGATCGGACCCCAAAGGTGCACTTGTTGGGATTAAGCCTTAACATAAACTTTTGTAGATGATCAAACAACTTCTGCAAATGGACCAAATGTTCTTCCTCAGTTTGTGATTTTGCAATCATATCGTCCACATACACCTCGATCTCTTTATGAATCATATCAAGAGAGAGTCAACATAGCTTGTTGATATGTTGCACCAACATTTTTAAGACCAAAAGGCGTGACCTTATAGCTAAAAGTACCCCCACGGAGTTGTAAAAGTTGTTTTATCCATGTCTTCAGGAGCCATCTTTATCTGATTGTAACCTGAGAATCCATCCATGAAGGAGAACACTGAAGACTGGGTAGTATTATCAACCAATACATCAATATGAGGCAACGGGAAATCATTCTTTGGGCTTGCTCTATTCAAATATTAGTAGTTAACACACATACGTACCTTACCATCTTTCTTATGTATAGGCACAATGTTAGAAATCTAAGGTGGATAATTTATTACAGATAAGAAACCCGCATCAAGTTGTTTCTAAACTTCTTCTTTGATCTTCAAAGCCATGTCAAGTCTGCTCCTTCACGGCTTCTAATTTACAGGAGGGCATTCTGGCTTGAGTAGAAATATGTGCCTCACTATATCAGTATCTAAACCAGGCATGTCTTCATACGACGATGCGAAGATGTCAGCATACTCTCGAAGCAACTCAATCAACCCCTTCTTTTCTTCACTTGCAAGGCAGCACCTATCTTGACTTCTCTCTTTACCTCTTCAGTACCGAGATTGATAACTTCTATATCTTCTTAATATAGTTGGATGACCTTCTCTTCTTGTCTCAATAGTCTCGCCAGTTCTTCAGGGACTTCACAATCTTCCCCACTATCCTTGTTAGCATGGTCAACTGAATTCTCAAGGATATTAGGAACCATAGCGCTATCATTTTCGATGGAAGTCGAGACGAATCTGCATGATTGATGATTTTATATTTTATTTTAGAAAGTGCGAGAAAATATTTAGAATATGAAAAGAAAAGCATTGCCATTTTATTTTGAAAAGTAAAAGTAAAAGAAAAGACAGGGAACAAAATTGTATGCGAAAGTGTGATTTTCATTCAATTTTAAATGGATATTAAAACATAAGGGGCCCCTTCTACAAGTTGTTTTTATGCCTTGGGATGGGCATAAGACTTAATGGAAATAGAAAATTACACATCAAGGAAAACAACTTCAGGGATGTCTGCGGCAGTCCAATTACCGAGCTCCTGGTCCGGCGCAACCTGATAGATAAATTTGGAAACATCTTCATTGTCACCTTCATCATCTGTTATGAACACTTGTCCTTCTTTGCTTGTAGCAATACTGATGAACACTTTAGAAATTGGGAGAACCTTCTTTCCTTTGAAAGAAACCAAACTAGCTTGCATAGAGGAAGGTGGCTGATATCCAAGACTAGAGCGATCTTTCTTCTAGGGTACCTCAATCAATTTACCCCAACCATCATGGGGAGAACTAGCTTCCATGAGGGCTTTGGCATCATTCAAAGAGGCCACGGGTGCTTCATACTTCTTACCTTCCACGACGGGAAACCTGTCAACAGAAATAATCTCCAGAGCTTGAAAGGGCAACTCATGCACCTCACCTTCCACTTCCACATAACGGTAGGTTGTCAGATTATTAATCACTACATATTCTTCTCCACAAACAATAACAACTTTTTTGTTTACAATGAACTACAAGCGTTGGTGAAGGCTAGATGTCACAGCTCCTGCTACATGGATCCATGGGCAAACCAAAAGGCAAGTATAAGATGGACAAATATCCATAATATAGAATGACAGATAGCAATTGTGGGGACCAATCTTGAAAGGCAAGTCCACTTCTCCTTGAACCATCAAATGCTCTAACACTTAAGGTGGAAGGCCTTATCATTACCCCATTCATATTCAGCTTAAGTAGAGTAGCCTTAGGCATCACATTGAGTGAAGAACCTGTATCTACCAAAACTTAAGACAAAAACATATCCAAACACTTCATGGAAATGTGCAGCACTTTGTTGTGAGCTCTGCCTTCAACTGGGAGCTCATCATCATAGAAACCCTAACAATTTCCTACAACAATATTGGTCACGATCCCTTCAAACTGGGCCACAAAAATGTCTTGCATAACATGTGAAGAACACAAAATCTTTAGTAAGGCATTACGGTGGGTCTCTGAACAAAAGAGAAGAGTCAAGATTGAGATCTTGGACAGTGTCTTATTGAGTTGATCCACCACTTTGTAATCACTTCACTTAAGAATCCTCAAAAGCTGCTATACTTCTTGCCCTACAGAAGGTTCAGGCTGGCTATCAACCACTTGCTTGCCCCTAGCCTTGGCTAGAGAATCACTGTTGGTTTCTTTGGGAGACGGTGGTGGGGGAAGAAAGACCCTGCCACTACGAGTCATGTTACTGGTTCCTGCGATATTGGTAATACTCTTGTCACCCAACAGGGGACACTCATATTTCTTCCCAAGAATATAGACCATATTATACTCCCACGGAACTGCCTTTGAGTTGTCACACAGAGGAGGAATAGGAGCTTGAGCTGCCGCGAGGGTAACTGGAGCTTTAATCATTAGTGGGGTAGCAGGAGCCTGAATTGTCAATGGGGTTCCTGGTGTTACTGAGACGTTTCTCGGATAATAAGGAATTTCTAAGACATCAATCTCTTCTTTTAGAAATATCTTCTCCACATGTAGGACACCTTCATCCATTAGCTGTTGGATAGTCGTCTTCAAACTAGCACACTATTCAAGTTTAGAGGAACATATTTAGCAAAAATCATGGAGTTCTTGTAGAACCTCGTGCCTCAACAAATGTTCTCTAATAGTCCCCAGTGACATCTTGATCTCGTCAACCTTGGTTATCAGAATCTTCTCACTAATTTCTTCAATAGCATTGACGAATTCCCCTAGGTGAGGAGGCATGGGATTATTCTGGATATTAGGACCAACACGGTTGAAGTTTATGATCTTTGCATCGAGGAGGTCTTGAACTTTACATTTAAATGCTCTACAATTCTCAATGGTATGGCCTGGGGCTCCAGAATGAAATTCACAATGAGCATAAATATCATACCCCCTGGGAGAGGATTTGGTGGTGGACCAAGTTCACGCAGTTGAACCAACTGATTCGCAAGTAATTGAGGGAGAAGTTGAGCATAGGACATAGGAATGGGATCAAATCTCCTCTCGGGAGCTCTTTGTCTTTGTTGAGCTCTCGAACCTTGAGGTTACTGATTCTGTTATTGATAATTCAAGGGTGGTGCAATTTGTTGTTGTGGAAGATACTGTGGTTGAGGAGCGAAAGGTTGTTGTTGGGCCATCCAAGGTGCTGGAGTTGTAGCAGAATACACTTGAGGAACATATTGATTAGGAACAATAGTAGGTGTTGGGAAATAAGGAAATCGAACTTGAGGATATGCAGAAGCTTTTCCTTGTTTGATTGGGACAACACTAGTCTCACCCTCTTTCTTCTTGACAAAACCAAAAAATGGCTTCCTACCAATGCCAGTATTGTTGTTGGTATTGTTAGGGATACCTTGAATCGTTCCAGCCTTAATACAAGTTTCAACATGTTCTCCAATAATGACCATACCGGAGAAAGAAGTAGAGGTACTATTGAGCATGTGTTGGAGATAAGGACCTCGTAGAGTACCCATGAACAAATCAATCCGTTCACGATCTAAGAGAGGAGGTTGGACCCTTGCAGCCAATTTACCTCACCTTTGGGCGTACTCTTTAAACGACTCTTCATATTTTTGTGTCATCCCTCGAAGCTGAGTGTGGCTAGGAGCCATGGCAGTATTATAATGGTAATGTTTCAAAAAGGCGTCAACAAGCTCTCCCCAAGTACTGACATGAGTTCTTTCTAGTTGCATATACCAGTCCAATAGTGCCCCTGTCAAGCTATCTTGGAAGAAGTGCATGAGTAACGATTCATTTTCAGCATAGGCTGCCATCTTGCGATAGTAGGAATGAAGATAAGTCTCTGGGAAGGAGGTTCCTTTGTATTTGTCAAAATCAGGAACCTTGAATTTGGGAGGGATAACTACCCCTGGCACGAGACACATTGCAGCAGTATTGAATCTCGGAGTCTTGATACCCTCCATGGCTTTGAGACGCTATTCAAGAGCATGGTACATCTTTACAGTTTCAGGAACTCCAGTGGAGAGATTCGCGTGGGGCTCATGAAGATCAATGACGTCATGATGATCATCGACATCATTCCGAGGAACTCCTGTACGGGTCTCAACATTTGCATTATTATTCCCTCCATTTGGAGAAGTGGAGGGGCAACAGTGGCAAGCTTGGCAACACTTTGATGTAGCTCTTCTTGACCCTTGATAATAACATGAAGAGTTTCCATAAGTTGATCCATTTGGGTACCCATGGTGTCCATATCTCGACGGAGAGCATTATGATTTTCTTCGAAAAGATCCATAAAGTCTTTATTGGTTGCTTCTTGTACGATAGGGATGTAGGGAAGTCCTCTTTATTGTTCATTGAAGTATGATTGAAAAGGGACCCCAATAAGTTCTTGTTGTGAATAATGAATGCATGATAATATGAATGAATGTTTTATCTTCATTTCCGAGGAAATCTAAAGACTTGTCTATCTTTTAAAAAATTTGTTTTCATTTTTGAAGAGCTCAACCAACGAGACTTGTCTTTGGAATTCCTTAGATATGATGGTATGATGTCATGGTATGCTATGGCATGAGATCTCAGATCCACATATTCTGGATAACCACTGTGTAGTCCTTTGCATAAGCTGAAAGTAATATGATCAAAGGTCCAACGTCACAAGCACGGAGTCAAAGTAACCACCCATAAGGTGTGTACTAGGGGTTTATCACCTGCCGAACAAGGTTCTAGGGAATCTCAGAGTCTATGCTCTTCCTTTGGATATTACCAACGTCCCAATTACTCGGTAATTAGTAATATTCGCAGGAAAAACTCTTCCATGTGCAGCATCGCATGACAACTACTTCCGAATTACTCCGTCATAGTCTCCGCACTACACCTAAAAAGGTCGGGATGAGTTAATGGTTCTACGGCTCTCAGCTTCTCTGGCTCCCAGGTCGAAAGCAACAATGTCTTCTTGATTACTCGGAAAATAACGCCACATTCAAGGGGACCTCCACTAAGTGGGGTATCTCATGCCTCTTTTTTCGGGATTACTCCCTCAAAGTTAAAATGACTATACCGCTCGTCCTAATCTTAAATGTAACCCCAAGTCTGGGTATAGGACTTATCAAATGTAATCACCCAACCCATCATCACAAAAGATACAACATATCTAGAATATGTGAGTAGCAACAGTATAATACAATATATATAAAAGAAAGCAATAAAGCAATAAATAAACAGTAAAGAAAATAAAGTAAATAAATAAACACCCAAAGAGACAAATAAACAAAACTAGGATAGACTCGCAAAGCGTCCCCATTTAACACTTAGATAAATTTTCAACATATTTTGTTCAGGATTTTATCCCAACTTCTTGGAATTTTTTCACATAGTTACAAGATGATTTTGTCAAAATGGCTAACATGAAAGTTATAGAGGATGTTTCAAGCTTTCCAAAACATCCAAGAGCATGAATTTATCATACTTGAGCTAGGAGATTCAAGGGCTTGAAGTTGGGCATCCATCGTTGAATTGCAAGTCATTCTAGTGAAGAACGCATAACAAAACTCTCATGATTTGCTGCATAATTTTTATGTTGCAGGCTTCTTTGCTTGCAAACCTCATCATAATTTAATGCTTACACCCACTCTTGAGCTATTACCCAAGTGTTTAAACCATTGTCCAAAATTTCTTTCCATTTATGGCATAAAGGCACCATTGCTATTCTTGAAAAGCAAGTTTTTTGTACAAAGTTTGTCTTGAGCCCATACCTTGCTGGTTGCTAATTATACTCCACCATAAATCATGGAAAGTAGCTCCTCAATACCAGCAACTTTGGTACTTCACCTTGGGACTATGGAGTACTTGACTTAGTTTGATCTTTGTAATCCAACCAAACCATAACATGTTGTTTTGAAAACCTAATCAGCTCATATGCACAAACCCCTTGCCTATAAATAGAAGAAGCATTTACAAGAGGAAGAAGTTAGAAAAAATAGAGAGAAAAGCCAGAAGTTTTGTTGTAAACTAGTCATCAAGATCCCATACTCTCCAAAAAGCCATAACTGTCCAAAAAAAAGCTTCCACTCTTGAGTTTTAAAGTCCAAATATTTGGAACTCTGACACCTTGAAAACTCTGCCCAAACATCTAAGCACCTCAGATACATCACCTAGAATTTGTTCAAACTCAAGAACAAGTTTCTACAACACCTCTGTTTTCTTTTCCAAGTTCAAGAATAGTCAAGACAATAACTCAATCTCAGAGTATAAGATCCAGCTCCAAGGTAAGTTTCTTGACTTTAGTTCTTCATTTCAAGCATCATTAGTAATTCATTTTTGAAGACAAAGTGTAGTAACCTTTATTCTTGAAGCTAACCTTTTGTTTATCTTCCATTATTTTCATTATGTGTTGAGAACTAACCCATGTATGCAGCAAAGCAACATTGAAGTAGAAAAAATAATTGTATGAGTCGACACATAGCCTTATGAGTCGATACATACTACTTTACTGGACCAAAACAGAAGGGAAAAGAGTGTATGAGTCGACACAAAGCATGTATGAGTCGACACATGCAGTGTATGAGTCGACACATACCATTATGTATCGACTCATACTGAGTTGATTTGGAAATACAGGGGCAAGGAAAGTTATGTGTCGATGCATAGGAGCTTGTGTCGACACATAATAGTTCAAAATGCATTTTTTTCCCTTCTTTTTTACACTGTTTTTACATTTCCTTCATTGTTATTTGATATGGTTGTAATATTTAAGTTCCTATTTCATCCCCATTTGTAAATTGCACCCCCATCCCCTAAACGATGTAATAGCGTAGGACTTTATTTTCCGCAATTTAATGCTTTCAAATACAAATGCTAGTAATTAGGGTTTTGTATGGAAAGACTAAAACCAATCAATAGAAAACCCTAATCAAAGATAAACAAGCATGTAAATCAATACACTTGCACACAAACACCCCTAGGGTGAATCCACTTGGTTGCCTTATGAAAATGGCCATGTTACGCATGTGGGGTATCTTAGCAAAGACGAGCAAAATACAAGATCATAGCCTCTCGATGACGCTACCTATGTTGCCTTTCAAAATGATCTTAGTCCCTAAAGAAAAATGCTAAGATACCTTGCAATATTGCTAATCATGGTTATACGATGACCCACGCCCGTCCCTTTTACATCCAAAGATAGGGTTACTTACCAAATCAATGGTAAGATAACAATGTCAAGGGAAAGAGGAAATAAACAAGAAAGACTTTTGAGTAGGTAAAATGTTCCTAGTTGCTTGCTCATTTTTAAACCAAAACATCCTTGCTATTTTCAAAATAAACACCAACACTTTCAAAAATATATTTCAAACTTGAAAACATTTTCAAAAGATTAACACTTTGTATACATTCTTACGAACGAGAATCATTACAAAGTTTGCCTAAACGATGGCATATTTACAAAATACTTTCAAAAAACAACACAAAGCACATTTTCAAACAAAAAAGCAAGTGATCTACCAAGCAACTAAGAGCCCATAGATAACTATGGATGAAAAGGGTGCTAATACCATCCATTTTCATAACCTACCCCCTGAACTCAAGAAAGAATCTTTAAAGGTCTTTCCTGTTCTTTTCAGCCTTTCCTTTTGGATAAAAGAAAAGTCGGTGGCGACTCTTGCTAACCGCAACATTTGCGATAAAACGCAAAACCTTCAAGTCAGTTCTCCCACCGTATCACAGAACTGGCGACTCTGCTAGGGAAGATTCTAAAAGTGGGGTTACCTTAGGGTTAGATCACATTTACTTGCTTTCTTTGTTTGACTTGTATGCTTTACATTTTGGTTCTTTGTTTGGGTTTGAATCCTCTACCTGGATTTGAGATACCTTATAGGTAAGTAGCAATACATTGTGGAAACTTTGTGGGGTATACCGACACGATCTAAGAAATAGCTACGTTAGTGCGACATATTTATGGGTACCGGTAGCCCTTGAGTAGTCAAGGAGAATACGGGGCCGCTGAGTGATGTCATGAAGCACTAATGAACTTTTAGAACCTTTACTTGACCAACTTGGCCTTTAGGATGCAGTGAGATGACCGGCTTTGGTGCAGTCCGAAGTTGGTAGATACTCGATACTACACTCATTGAGGTTTGGTTTTTTGGGATATTTCGGTCGCCATTTAAGAGGCTTGCGCTGAAACAATGCCCGAGAAAAAAAATCAGTGATATTGAGCTCCTTAGAACCCGGTTACTATTAATAGGACAGGTTTGAGCCAACTAAACTTCAAGAGGGTACTTACCTATGAGACTCCATGCAAGCCTAAACCTAAGGACTTGTTTGTTTTGTTTGTATATATATACTTGTACACAACATCATAAAAATCATAACATCATACTCATACTCACTAACCATTTCAAGGATTTTTGGGATTTATCTTTGTTTTATTTTGTAGGACATGGATTCTATTCGCAGGAAAACCATTCAAGTCAATCTCGTAAGGATCCCTCCTCAACTCAAAGAGCTAGCATCAAGGATCCCTGAAAAATTCTCCATTTACCGAAATACATGGTCGCTTACTAAACTTGGTTACCTCTAACACTGATGAGGATATGATGAAGGTGCTCTTCCAATTCTTTGATCTTCTACACCATTGCTTCACTTTTCCCGATTATTAACTTGTGCCGACTTTGGAAGAATTCTCCCAACTCTTGTGGATTCCCATTCTCAATCAACTACCTTTCAACGGTATGGAAATATATCCAAAGCCAGAAGAGATTGCTCAAGCTCTACACTTGCAACCATCTGATATCACAACTAGTTGGGAAACAAGGAGCGGTGTCAAAGGTTTCCTAGAAAAGTTCTTGTTTGAGAAAGCCCAAAATTGTTGGAACTCTTTGGATTTACAAGCCTTTGAGGAAATTGTGGCTCTCCTCATCTATGGGATGGTTTTGTTCCCAAGTCATGACCAACTCATAGATGTGAACACCGTCAAAATCTTCATGTCTCATAATCCGGTGCCTACTTTGCTAGGGGCCATCCTACATTCCTTTCACACTCGCACTATGTGGAAAAGAGGTATCCTTATGTGTTGTACTCCTCTCTTGGAAAGATGGTTTATTTCGCATCTCCCCCAATCTATATTGAAGAATGAGCAAGGTTCAAGATGGTCTCATAGGTTGATGACACTCAAACTTTCAGATATTCATTGGTGTTCCCGCTCTTTGGAGAATGTTACTATTGTCGACCGTTATGGAGAATTTCCTAATGTCCCTTTGCTTGGCATTAGAGGAGTTATCACCTACAACCCTTGCTTAGCCTTAAGACAATTTGGTTACGCCCAAAGGGATGATCCACACGAGATGCTTATTCAAGGTTTGGTATTTGACTACGAGAGTGACGATCAAGGTCACCTCCAGAGATTTATCCAAGCTTGGAGGATGTTGAACAAGGTGGGTAGCAAGACGCAAGGACACAAGAATTCCATTCCCCTCGAGCCTTACCTTAAATGGGTACGAGCTCGTGCTCAGAAACTTGTGATGCCTTATCCCTCTATCTTACCACTCATTGTGGAGCCTGTGGTTGAAGGAGATGTTGCTTACACTATCCTCCATCCCGACATGCCTACCTCTCTCGAAGACTTGCAAAAGGGTTGGATCCAGCTGAAGGGAGAATAAGATACTTTCGAGGCTCAATTCTATGCTAGTGAAAAGAGGTTATTAGAGCTTATGAAGAAACTACAAGAAGAGTAAAGTGTGAATGCTTATCTCGCACCGAAGAGGATGCGTTCAGTCTTTTTATCTTAGAAAGTTATTTTGTAAGCCCAAGAGGCATGATGTAATCTTTCTTGTTTTGTCTAATAAGAATTAATGTTTGTTCATTTCTTTTGTCTATACAAATTTAAACTTCATTAATCCTTGAAATCATTTGCATGTACATATTCCATGCATTATAACATGACAGGTTCTCGCATAACAGGTTTCCTTATCTTTCTGATGTTTATTTCAGCAAGATGGATCTAGAGAAAACTGTGAAAGATCTCCAAGCCCAAAATTCTCAGTTTCAAGAGACTCTACTAGCCCTAGCCAAGGGGCAGAAAGATATGATGGCTTTGTTGGCTATTAAGAAGAAGCCAGAGAAGAAAGCTCTACTCAACATGGGTAGAAGGTTCAAGGAGACAGACCATCAAATCCCAGTAGGAGGAGATTCATCTGAAGAGGACGAGAACTAGATCAGTGAGGTCAAGAGTACTCAGGCTGATTGTATCAATGATCAAGTATCTAATAATGATTATTTCAACGAGCAGTATCCATCCGCTGATATCAAATACAAGCAGTTAGAAGACAGATTGAAAGATGTTGAAATCCAAGTCGTCCCCGGTTTAGATTTTGATGATTTGGGTTTGATCTCTGGAGTAGTCATTCCCCATAAATTCAAAATACCAATCTTTGCAAAGTACGATGGGGTTTCTTGTCCAAAACTCCATTTGAAATCTTATGTGCGCAAGATACAGCCGCACACTACTGATAAGAAGCTTTGGGTTCACTTTTCCAAGAGAGTTTGGCTGGAACACAACTTGAATGATTTTATCATTTAGATGGTTCTCGTATCAATACTTGGGAGGATTTAGCTACTGCTTTCTACCATCAGTATCAGTACAACGCCGACTTGGCACCAACGAGGGTTCAGTTGCAAGATATGACCATGGGGAAGAATAAAGGATTTAAGTAATGTTGTACCCCAAAATTTGTCCTCCCATATTTCTCAAAACATTTCAAGAAAGATTCACAAGTCCAACCCAACGCGTCATATTTAGGTGTTCTTTCGCCAAGATATCTCTGATAACGTATTCTCAAATTTAGGTTCAGCTCAAGAGTCAATTCTTTAAAGAAGGTATCCGAATGTGTGAGTTTTCTCGAAGAAATATGGTGAAAAGTGTGCTGAAAGTGCAGTTTTTACGCGCTAAAAAATTCATAACTTGAAGATCGTGGCTTGTTTTGAACCCGTTCCGTTGGCCAAAATTCCGTCTTGACATTATCTACATTTTCATCTCTCACGGCTGGAAGCCAATTTCGATCAGAAGGTTTTCAAAAATGTGGATTTATCAAGTATTTTTGTACAGAAAATTTGTGACCGAAGTTTATTTGCGTCATGTTCAGAAAATCATAACTTGGTCGATTTTCATCGTATCGAGCTGGTTCTGGCGCCAAAATTTCACAAATTTAGTTGGCTACATTTTCACAGAAGATATTAAGTTAAAACGGTATTCAAAAGGCCTTCATTTTTTGCTCAGAGTGTGCGTGACGCGCCGAAAATCCTGAATGCTGAATATTATTTTATCTGGGTCGAAACTTCGAAAATTCATAACTCGGTCAATTTTTATCGGATTGGGCTCATATTTTTACACAAGGTCACTGACTCAGATATCTACAACTTTTCTTTAAAAGTCGAGACCGAATTATGCTCCGATCAATACTAGTTTTTTATTGAAGAACGTGTCAGAGTCGACACTGGAGCCCAAAATAAGTTTGTCTGAGCTGAAACTTTAAAAATTCATAACTAATTCACTGTTTATCCGATTGAGACGATTTTCGGACAGGAGTTAGTTATCGATGTCGGCTACATTTTGTTTTCACATTTCAACTCCAAAAATTACACTTAAGCCCCTGTGATTTAGCCTGCAACGTGACGAATTCAAGTGAACATTGGAGGCCTAATTGTACATTCAAAGCCCATTTTCTTTGCTCTAATTTCCATTATATAATCTCATTCTTTTCACACAAACAGGGAGGAGAGAAAAAAAAAACCTTGCCACAACGCTGTCAGAATATCAAATTCTTTCAAGAACCCTAAAACCTTGAAACCCTTATTACAAATCTCCCTCTCACTACAAACAAGCCATTCCGGTTACAAACCAACATCTCACTACAAACAAGCCATCCCGGTTACAAACCAACATTTCACTACTTCTCCAGTAAGAGTAAGGCTGGCTTGATCTCTATGATCAAAAGGGCATAAAAGTATTCCCGGTTACAAACCAACATCTCACTACTTCTCCAGTAAGGGTAAGGCTGACTTGATCTCCATGATCAAAAGGGCATAAAAGCATTCATATTACTACTTCTCCAGTAAGGGTAAGGCTGATTTGATCTCCATGATCAAAAGGGTATAATCATTCATATATGCCATATTGGCCTAAACATTAAATTTCTTCATATATTGGCTTTATTTGTATTTTATGATATATAGTAATTTATTTAATGTGTTCATGAGATTCAACACTGCAGATTTAGACAGGATCTCATGCAGGTTCATTAAGGAATGTTGAGGCCAAAACACAAATGGCCAAAAGCCAAAACACAAATGGCCAAAACAGAACAGCTTACACATCACACCAATATATGGCGAGGCAGACATCCTGAAAAGGTTAAGGAACGCTGAGGCCAAAACACAAATGGCCAAAAGACAAAACACAAATGGCCAAAACAGAATAGCTTACACATGACACCAACAATTGTTGCACCCTAAAATCAGGTCCATTTCTCACTCTTTATTTCTTTTTTCTATATTTTTCTTTAAGTAATTTATTTATTATTTTTACTAACAATTAATTAATCTTCTTTTCATCAAAAAAATCACAAAAATATTTTATGTCCAATTAAATTTCAGAATTTTATTTTTTTATTAATAAATATTAATTAATTTAATTAGGATATTAATGTTAGATAACTTTAAATGATTTTTTACAAATATTTAAAATTAATTAGAAATTAATAGGTTTTTAACACTAATTTAATCATTTTATTTTCTTTCCTAAATTAACAAAACTCCAAAAATATGTCATTTAATATTTTTCATTAATTAATTTATTTAATAATTAATTTAGCATTTAATTTTTAGGACTTAATTTCTTTTCTTAAAAAAAATAAATAAAAACAACAAAATATTTTCTTTATCAAATTAAATTCTAACTTTTATTTTTGTTAATAAACATTAATTAATTGATTTAGAATTTTAATTAGAATAACTTTCACATTTTTGTAAAATAATTAAAATTAACTTAGATATAATTAGGTTTTTATTAACATTGATTAATTTTATTTTCTTTCTTTAAATATCAAAAACCCAAAAAATATTTTTATTAATTAATTTAATAATTACCCTAGATTAATTTCTTTCTTAATTAAAAAATAACCAAAAAAATCTTTTCTTTAAATAACAAAGGGTCAAAACCCTAAAAACTTGCGCCCGATTTAATTTCCCGCACGCGATCCATTTTATCATATTATTGTATTTGTTTCCCGGAATATAATAGTTTAATTGGACTTTAAATACTTTTATCGCTTTATTTACTTTCTGCATTTTAATTTCAAGGGTTGCTTTTGGCGATGTAAATACCCGACGCCTTGTAATAGTTAGTTTAATTCCCGCAATTTAATTTCCGCAACTTATAAACTATTAGATGTTTGATAATAGAGAATGCATGACAAGATCAAATGTTTAAACCTAAAATAAACGTAGATAACCATTGACATGTACAAAGACAAATTAACTGAAAACAACACACTCGCACATGCGCACTCTTAGGGTACACCCCACTTGATTGCCTTCGTACGCGGTCATTGAGTATAGCAAGTTTTAGAGGTCGCCCTCTTGTCCAAAGATCATAAGTTGCCTCGAAACGGTTGCCTCGGAAAAATGATCTAAGACATTAGGGTTACCGCTAAGGCGTTCTAACATTGCTTTAGTGACCACACGTCCCTTAATCGAATTGACCCTTAAAACTCCAACGACGACGCTACCTACTCATCAATAGTAGGATAGCATTGTCTAAAGGACATTAGCACATATTGATTCCTTTTTCGAGTAGATAGATGGTTCTTAAGTACTCGCTCACTCAAAACAAAATAAAACTTTTCGCACTTACACTTTTCAAACAAAAACTTCTTTCAAACCCACAAACACAAAGAAAAGCAATTTTTGAAAACACTTTGAGCAAGTACCTAAGAGCCCGTGGATAACCACGGATAGAAAGGGTGCTAACACCTTCCCTTTCTATAATCTATCCCCCGAACCCGAGAAACATCTTGAAAAAGGAATTTTTCTGTGCTTTTTTCCTTTCCTTGTTGGATAAAATAAAAGACGGTGGCGACTCTTGCTTACCGCGACATTTTTGTGAAAACAAACGCAAAATGCGAACCAGCATTCCAAAAATAGTCAGTTCTCTCCCACCGTATCACAAGTAATATGCGCAAAAGTGGAGAGACCTTGCTAGTAAGTTCTAACCTCCCTTGACTGATAGGGAGAACATAGACATGTTCATGGGCACTTCATTTGGTCCTTTCTTTAATCTGTTGGTTGGATGCTCTTGTTATGGTTTCACCGAATTGATCTTAACCGGCGAAAGAGTTAAAAGTGGCATCAAAAGTGGGAAGATCTAGGTGGCATCTATCTCCACTCCCAATCCTATCAAGAAACCTTTTACTGCAAAGAAGGAAGTCAATGTTGTGTACGGGGCAAGGGCCCATACCAAGAAGAACGATCACCCGTCTGTCAATGTTGTCTGAATCTCCAACCCAACTCCTACTCTAAGACCATCTGCAAATCATCAATGTTTTATAACTCGAAGAAGACAGTTTACAAGGTTAGGCATGTAATTGTCTCAAGCCCTTCGACATTTTCTCAAAGCTAATTTAGTGACATTACGCGATTCTCCCGCCAACCCTGACACTGCGTCACCAAAGTATAATCCAAACGCTAAGTGTGCTTACCATTCAAACAGCCCCGGGAACGAGACTGACCAGTGCTGGGCCTTGAAGAACAAAATCTAGTATTTGATTGACAACAATACTATTGAGTTTGTACTCTTCCAACACCGAATGTAATTACCGCTCCGATGCTGAAGCATGACAAGAATGTTAATGTTGTTGAAGATACAATTTTTGTTGTCTCTGTTGAAGAATTGACCACTCTGCTGAATGTAATCAAGAATAATCTGTTGAAAGTTGGGATCTTCCCTGGATGTGAAAAAGACTGTGTGTGCTGTACAAGGCAACTCAATGGATGTGGGGGCTGAAGAAAGGCATTCAACGCTTGATGGATAGCCACAAAATTTTATTTGAGAAAACCCCACTTGCCAAAAGTTTGATTGACAAATGTGAAGACCTCTCCATTATTACCATCTCCAGTAAGCCTCTTAGGATCACCTCCAAAGGTTCTATTAGGATTTCAAATGAACCCACTGTTGCTCCCTTAATAATTACCAATCCCGGACCGATTCCTTATTCTTCAAATAAAGCAGTACCATGGGATTACGGTGCTGAAGTGTTCTATCATGGGATTAAACAAGATGCCTAGATCAAGGAAGAAAAAGATGACAATGTTGGAAACATAGTTGGCTCAAGCAAAGTAACTAGAACTGGGAGAATATTTTCACCCAATATCTCACCACCAGTTGTTACAAGGACGCCCATCTGCATTACCGCCGCCAAGCCAGGTACTGACACAAGAGGGAAAGAGAAGGTTATTGAGCCTGTTGTGTATGAAGTACCCTCCAAGGACGTAGTTGATGAAGAACCCTCTGCTCGTGAGATGGACGAGATTTTGAAGATCATAAAAAGAAGAGACTTCAAGATTGTAGAACAGTTAGGGCAAATCCCTTCTAAGATTTCTATATTTTCATTGCTGCTTTGCTCCGATGCATATGCACAGACATTAATCAAGTTCCTGAAAAAGGCTCATGTCCCCCATGAGACAACAACAGACCAATTTGAGAATTGCGTATCTAGCCTGACAGCTGATAATGGCTTGGGATTTTCAGATGCTGACTTAACACCTCTCAGGAAGAATCACAACAAAGCTTTACATGTTTCTATCGAGTGCAAAGGGACAACCTTAGCACATGTGCTAGTCAATGTTGGTTCTTCTTTGAATGTATTACCCAAGGGGGCGTTAGACCGTCTTGACTATGAAGATTTAGTCTTGAAGCCAAGCGATATCATTGTAAGGGCATTTGACAGATCAAAGAGGACTGTTCATGGGGAGGTAGATCTTCCAATCAAAGTGGGCTCCCAAATCTTCAACTCCACCTTCTATATTATGGATATTCGTCCGGCATATTCTTGTCTGTTAGGTCACCCGTGGATCCATAAAGCTGGGGCAGTTACCTCAACCCTCCATCAAAAACTCAAATATCTAGTCAAGGGCAGAATAGTCACCGTCTGTGGGTAAGAAGAGTTTATGGTGAGCCACCTTAACTCTTTCAAGTACGTAGAGATGGATGGAGAATTCATTGAAACCCCATGTCAAGCCTTTGAGGTTGTACCACCGATGATTGCTGCTACCAAATGTTCTTCTAATGAGTCTAAAGTTGTTAAGGCCACGCCAAAAATGGTTTCAGTCAAAGACGCCCGTGCAGCAATTGAAGAAGGAAACTGCGATACTTGGGGGCAACTCCTTGATATTCCATTTAAATCGGACAAGTTTGGTTTGGGCTTCACCATCGAAGCTCAGAAGGAAGTGATGCATGCTCGTGCTGGAAAGCCACCTCTCTGCATTGGAAGCCATGAAGTCAACGCCGTGGGTGATTCTTAAGAAGAAGCTGCATTTGAAGAGTGGGTGTATCCAACTACAACAGAGCTGAAGAATTGGCATGCGAAAGACTTTGTGCCCGTCTCCTTCATTGAGGAGTAATCTACTTGTTATTGCTTTTCTTTCAATTTAAGAACTTGTTGTCTGTAATATTTTAACATGACTTTTCAGCCATTTGCCTGGCCCGGGGCACTTTGGTCCATTTGTAAAGGGTTTTATTTATATTCATCTAATCATATGATCATTCAATATATTAGACTCTTTTGCATTCAAATATTTGTGTTCATTGTCTTTCCTTTCTTTCAAATACATTTTTCAAAAAAAAATAGTCGTGTATCTTACATGCACACACACACACACTCTTGCAGGTCCACATCCACTCTGGATCCTATTGCCAATGACTCTACTATTGCCGACTATGACTTTGAATGTCCTATCAACCAAGCCGGAGATGAAGGCAAGGAATATTGTGACATACCAGGAGAACTAGCCAGACTTCTATTACAAGAGGAAAAAGCTATTCAACCGCATGAAGAGTCAGTTGAAGTTATCAACCTGGGTACTGAGTCAGATAAGAAGGAAATCAGAATCAGCGCTAATTTGGAAAGCAGTGTCAAGAACAGGTTGGTTCAGATGTTGCATGATTATGTGGAAGTATTTTCTTGGTCTTATGAATATATGCTTGGGTTGGATACCGACATCGTAGTTCATCGTCTACTGATGAGAGAAGACTGCCCTCCTGTTAAACAAAAGGTTCATCGCATGAGGCTTGATATGTCCGAAAAGATCAAAGCTGAAATGATGAAACAATTTAATACAAGGTTCCTAGCTGTGACATCCTATCCTCAATGGGTTGCCAATTTGTTTCCAGTGCCAAAGAAGGACGAGAAAGTTCTCATGTGCGTAGACTATAGGGATCTGAATAGGGCGAGCCCCATGGATGACTTCCCTCTACCATACATTGACGTCTTAGTTGATAATACTGCTCAACATAAAGTCTTCTCTTTCATGGATGGCTTCTCAGGTTATAATCAAATAAGGATGGCCCCCGAAGACATGGAGAAGACTACTTTCGTTACGCAATGGGGCACCTTCTGTTACAAGGTCATGCCGTTCGGATTGAAGAATGCAGGGGAAACATATCAAAGGGCCATGGTAGCTTTATTTCATGACATGATTCATCATGAGATAGAGGTATATGTGGATGATATGATTTCCAGATCACAAACCTAAGAAGAACATCTCAATCACCTGCACATATTATTCGAGAGGCTGAAGAAGTACAAGTTGAGGTTAAACCCTAACAAGTGCACGTTTGGAGTACGATCTGGTAAGCTTCTAGGTTTTGTCGTCAGCAATAAAGGAATTGAAGTTTATCCTGCCAAGGTAAAGGCCATCCAAGAAATGCCAGTCCCTCATTCTGAGAAAGAAGTCAGAGGATTCTTGGTTCATCTTAATTACATTGCCTGTTTCATATCTCACTTGACTGCTACTTGTGAGCCACTCTTCAAACTCTTGAAGAAAGATCATGTAGTCAGATGGAATGATGAGTTCCAGATTGCCTTTGACAAAATAAAAGAATACCTATAAAAACCTCTTATTCTCATGCCTCCAATTGAAGGAAGACCCTTGATCATGTACTTGACAGTATTAGAGAACTCTATGGGGTATGTTTTGGGCCAACATGACGAGTCTGGCCGAAAAGAGCATGATATTTACTACCTGAGCAAAAAGTTTACCGACTGTGAATCCAGATATTCACTGCTTGAGAAAACTTGTTACGCTCTGGCATGGGCTGCTTGCCGGCTAAGACAGTATATGTTGACTCATACCACTCTGTTAATTTCTAAGATGGACCCAATCAAGTACATCTTCGAGAAACCTGCCCTTTCCGGACGGATAGCCAGATGGAAAATGATCTTGACTGAGTACGGGATTCAATACACGACTCAAAAGGCCATCAAAGGAAGTGTACTAGCAGATAATTTGGCCCATCAAGCTGTGGATGATTATCAGCAAATGAACTTCGACTTACTTGATGAGAACATCATGCTGGTAACCGACTGTGCGAAACCTGGACCATATGACAGACTTGAACAAGGATCCCGATGGACTATGGTATTCGATGGGGCTTCCAACACCTTAGGTAACGAAATTGGTGTTGTGATCATCTATCCCGAAGGTTGCCACACTCCTTTCACTTCCAGACTATGCTTCGATTGCACAAACAATATGGCTGAGTATGAAGCATGCATCTTAGGTCTGAAAGCTGCTATTGACTTAAGGATCAAGCATTTGGATGTGTTCGGGGATTCCGCTCTAGTGATCAGCCAAGTAAAAGGAGATTGGGACACTAAACACCCTAATCTTATCCCTTACAAGGAACTTGTGCTATCCCTAATTACTTACTTAGAATATATCACTTTTGAGCACTTCCCTAGGGAAGAAAACCAGTTGGTTGACGCTTTGGCAACCATGTCTTCAACGTTCAAGGTCAGATGGGACAACGAATCCCCTATGATAACAATTGAAATATTCGATGAACCTGCACATTGCTATGAGCTTGACACTGATGCGGAAAAGCCATGGTACCATGAGGTGATGAGATACCTTGAAGCACAAGAGTATTCAGAGGGGGCACCTATCAATGACAGAAAGTTCTTGTGAAGATTTGCAGCCAAATTCTTCCTAAGTAACGGGATATTGTACAAGCGCAACCATGATTCAACTCTACTCCGATATGTGGACAAGAAGGAGGTTGAGGAAATTATAGAAGACATGCATGATGGTCTCTTCGGTACTCACTCAAGCGGATATACGATGGCTAAGAAAATCTTAAGAGCCGGTTACTATTGGTCAATGATGGAGACCGATTGCCATCAACATTCAAGAACTTGTCATAAATGCCAAATCTATGCTGACAAGGTCCATGTGCCTCCTATCCCTTTGAACGTCATGACTGCTCCGTGGCCATTTGCAATGTGGGGCATTGACATGATTGGAGAGATTAAGCCCACTGCTTCCAACGGACATCGCTTCATTCTTGTTGCTATCGACTATTTTACCAAATGGGTCGAAGCCGCCTTGTTTGCCTCAGTCACCAAGAATGTGGTATCGAGATTCATCAGACACAACCTCATCTACCGTTATGGTATCCTCGAAAGGATCATCACCGACAATGGGACTAACCTCAACAATGCCATGATCATTGAGCTTTGCACTCAGTTTAAGATCAAGCATCACAATTCTTCTCCATATAGACCGAAAATGAATGGCGCAGTCGAAGAGGCCAACAAAAATATCAAGAAGATTGTGCAGAAAATGGTAGTAACCTATAAGGATTGGCATGAGATGTTGCTGTTTGCTCTACATGGCTACCGTACTTCAGCTAGAACATCAACTGGGGAAATCCCTTTTCTCTATTCTATGGCATGGAAGTTGTTTTGCCAGTGGAAGTTCAGATTCCCTCGATAAGGATTATGAATGAGGCAGGCCTAGGCGAAGATGAGTGGATTCAAACGAGATTGGATCAGCTGAACTTGATTGACGAAAAATGGTTAGCTGTTGTTTGCTATGGTCAGACGTACCAAAAACAGATGATCAAGGCTTTCAACAAAAAGATCAAGCCTTGAGTATATCAAGTTGGTGACTCAGTGATAAAACGCATCATTCTACCACAAGGCGACCCCAGAGGCAAATGGACTCCCACCTATGAAGGGCCATTTGTTGTCAAGAGAGTTTTCTCTGGCGGAGCCATGATGCTGACTACCATGGATGGTGAAGATTTCCCACATCCTACAAACGTGGACATAGTTAAAAAATACTACGCATAAGAGACCCGCTAGGTTGACACACCTAGGAAAAATAAGGGCATCCCGGCAAACCAAAAGGTTTGGGCAAAAATTAGGGATATATGCAAAAGATTGTACACCCGGCAAGTTGAAAACCCGAAAGGGCGACTTGGGCAAAAATGGGTATCCTGGTGGACTGAAAACCCGAAAGGGCGGTCCAGGCAAAAGTTAAGGATTAAAAGCGTATGACTATGTCCCGTGGAATCAACACAATCAATTTTATCACCAAGGTCCATATTCAAACAGTCCAAGATCAATCCAATCAACTTCTATCAACGGCAAGGGACATTCAAAGACATTGGGGCAATAGTAGAGTTGGAAGGCAATGATATCATTTCACATGGCTATTTGTTTTCATTATCAATTTTGTTTTCCTTTCGACGATTTCCTCTTACTAGGATCTCCATCTCTCTGTACAAAAACATCTATTCATGGGCAAAATATCAATACAAATATACTTTGAAGTGCAAAATTTCTGTCTTTTGAATGCAAATTTGTCCAGTGACTAAAATTGAATGAACATATGCATATGAACATAATTAAAACTATTTGGCACATATGACCTAAGCAGTAACAGGAACTTCTTTAAATAAATAGGGAATACCTTCATAGAGTTATTCCATTAACATCCTCATAGACAAAGTTACTCACAAAGTCTCTTTGCATAGGATAATCCCCGACCAGAGTCTCAATCTCTTGGTAGCTCTCTCTCCAGATCTAAAAACTTCTAATCCTCTCTACTTTCAATTTTTGAATTCTTTATTTCCTTGAATTTTTCTACAATCTCTTGCTTCATTCATCATCCACACATCATATCTAAGATTTTGTATGCATTATTCATCATCTGTATCTATCAAAATTATCAATTCAGATTCATCTTATTCATCATTCAAGTGGACCTGGTTAAAGATCTTCAGAAGGATTCAAGAAAAAGTTATCACAAATGCGTACTCCTGGAACTTTAATGAAGCTTAATCCACTGTTTTCTAATCTCATCATTATCATTGTAGCCGCATTGGACGATCTCCTATTGGTACATTTTTCGTTACTACGGTCTCATTTATTTCATCATTCTTTTGCATAATTCTTGATACTATTATGCGCGAAATTTTGTGTTGATCCTCAACCCTAACATTTTGATCCTTAATATTGCTTGGGCATGATTTAATTTTAATTTTATTAGTTAGGATTTTGTATTATGTTTTATTTTTTGTTTACGTGTGAGAAAGAATTGGAGAGAAAGATCTTGATTTTCAGACTCAGTGTGAAATACGAGCAATATGATGTAGGAGTTTGGAATTTTTGGTGAAATCACCATTGTCGCCGCCGTCTTCATGCGATCGTCATGGTGGTGGCACGAATGGATAAGAATAAGGACCTGCACGCCATTTTTGAATTTTGTTTGAATTTGAAATCATGTGGTGGCAGCTTCTGATTGGGTCTGACGTTTTTTTGTTTGTTTTTTATTTTAATTATAGTTTTAATAGAAATTGGAGTTAGACTAAGATGTTGTTATTTTGTTGGGCCTCCATGCTGCTTGCACCCTCCCTTCAGCCCACACACATACACACTCATTTTTTTGAGCTTTTGAACAAAAGCAAGCTATTCCACAAGTTATAGATTGGGCCTTGAGCGAATTGCTAACTCAAACATCTGGATCTGGCACCATACCTCTGTCTCTTTCTCTTTTCTTTTTATTTTATTTTTTATTTTTACTTGTTTTGCTTTTAATTTATTTTTCATGATTTTAGACATTAAAAGTGATAAAAATATTTGAGAATGCTTGCAAGTTTTAGTTATTATTTTTGGCATGTATTTGATTTTATTTTCCTTTTTTTAATCTCTTTTACTTTTGGTGATGATTTTGATTCAAAAAATTATGCCATGATCCTTTGTTTGTTCTTGAGTGATGCTTGATGATTGTCTTATTGCTTGATATTTTTTGCTTGCTTGTGTGTTCTTAACATGCTCCCTTAGGTTTTCTAATTCAATTTCAATCTTTGATTAAATTGAATTAAGAATAGGTTTTAGGCATTAATCCAATCATGATAACATTAGGTTAACCTTTGTTTGATCCTAACCTTAAGTCTATTGATGCATGATAATATTAGGGTAGACTCCCCTTTGTCTTTCTTGTTTGCATTGTATTTTTCTTTTTCCTTCTAAAAAAACTTATTTTATTAATCAAAACTCCAAAACAATTAATAATGATGAGGCAAATCATACCCCAATGAGCCTTAAGTAATAGAAAATAAGGAGGCGGTGTATTCCTAACCTTGTTCTTCTTCTATTCATAGACTTCAGTCTGACTCAACTCACAAATACTTTTAAAACATAAGGTGGAGAAGTAGCTAAGTGCCCCTGTATTGGGAGTCATTTACCACTATCCCCCAACAAAACACTTCAACAAACCCAAACCTTTTTTCCTCTTGGATTTTCTCTTTAAAAGCTTTTCAAAGGGGCGTGTTATTTTCTTTTGTTAGATCTATGGTTTTAGGATTGGCAACAATTTTGCTAAAACATGGTTCTTAACTAATGTTGAGAAAGATGTCACAACATCTTTGTAAGAACAAGATTTGGTTCTACAATATTATCTATGAGTTTTGATGATAACAAATGAGTATGTTTCTATGAACAATTTTGATACTCTAATGTATGTTATTGTTGAGTACTTAACAAACAGGTCCTGCTTCTGATAAATGGCGTGGCCAAGACATTAGAAGAGAATTAGTTCTGCTTCTGCACTACACAAGTTCTGTTGAATAATGCAAGACACTTTAGAAGGCTCTGAAGTGTAGGCTCTGATGTTTATCTAAAGAAACCAGTCAGAAGATCTAAAGATAGAAGTTGCTACTTAAGTCCAGATGATGAAGACTCGTGTTTCTGAAGACAATGAGTTCTAAAGAAACAGTCAGAAGATCTGAAGACAGAAGTTTTAACTTAATCCAGATGCTAAAGACTCAAGTTTCTAAAGAAAGTATGTTCCAAAGAAATAAAGTTAGAAGATCTGAAGACAACGTTTCTACTGATGTCCAGATACTGAAGACTTGTGTTTCTAATAACAAGGTTCTAAAAAGGATTCTATAATAACCAAGTGCTAAAGATTCTAAAGACAAGTTCTGAAGATTCCAAAGACTTGAAGTTCTAAAGATACAAGGTTCTATATAGTGGGTTCTCAAGACCAAGTGTTGAAGACTCTAAAGACATAGTTCTTAAGACTCTGAAGACTTGAAGCTCTTCTGATCCAAGGTTCTCTACAATGGGTTTTCACGACCAAGTGTTGAAGACTCTGAAGACACAATTCTGAAGACTCTGAAGACTTGAAGTTCTGAAGACCTTATGTTATGTTCCTGCTTCTAAACTCATGCTCACAGAAGCCTCTGAAATGCATAAGGAAATAATATAACGTTAACATGGTACAATAGTACACAGTACGAAAAATCCTTATTCCACTACCTCTCCACTAGCTCGAATTATAGAAGATAAAAATACGTAGCATTACTATTTGTAGTGACTCTTTTTCAAATAGTCAACGACTCTATTCTTCAATCATGTTGATACTAATTATAATGAAATCATTAATTCACAATGTTCTTAATTTCATATGTTGCACAAGGCTTGCTAAGTCGCATAAGATAATGAAATGATCATGAAAGATCCAGTTACAAATCCACAACACAAATTTTATGCTCTAAAGTGATCATAGAAGAAAATAGAACAAGGGCTGCTATCCAAAATAGTTCAATCTCTTATTCATCCACAAATGATTCGCGTGGAAGTGATTCTAGTGGTGATGATGGAAGTTCGAATGAAGATATGGGGTTATTTATGAGAAAGTATCATAGGTATCTCCGAAAGAATGAAGTCCAACATTTGGATAGGAACTTCATCAACTATTGACATAAATCTAAAGCCTTAAAGAAATATGAAAGTAAGAAATCTAAGTCAAGAAGATCATGTTACAATTGTGGAAAACCTGGTCACTACAAATTAGATTGCCTATTGCTCAAGAAAGACAAAGGAAAAGACAAATATCAAAAGAGATCAAACAAAGCTAGGAGAGTATATATTGCATGGGATAGAAATTATGAAGCTTCAACATGTCAAGATATATGATGTAACATCAGGACACAAACACTTCACTCCCCCTTTTTAGCTAAAATATTGACAAAAAGAAATGGAGTAGATGTACATAGTGGAAACACAGAACACGTCAAAACATATTGCACTCTGGCAATACAATAGATGGAAAAACACAGAGCATTGGAGACCCACATATTGAAACCTAGAAATACCACAAATGGAAGCAAACATCAGAACCATTAATAATGAGCACCAGATGGAAACAAACAGATGGAAACACAACTCCTTGGCCAGCCTCGGGTGGTTTTCCATCGCCTTCCCTTGTCAAAGAGTCTTCTGCATACCTTGGTGTTGTAGCCTGCCCCACTGTCTTGCAGACTATATTCTTTACATCCCTTCTCAGTAGCAATGTGTCAAGGCATGTCATGCCTTAGAGTATAGAGGAAAGATGCAGCACTAGTTGCATTCCTCCATTTCTGTAATTGATATAACTCCTTCATAGTATAACTTTCAATCCTACTATTTTTGATAACAACAAGTTGTCCTTTATTGTCTATAACGTTGAGAGTTTCTTCCTTCCCTTCAACAAGATTCCTAATTAGTTGCTTACAACTACCAAGATCCTTATTCCTGTCATTTTGAATGAGATATCTGAAAGAATTCAGATCTTCACTATAAAATGTCATGACATCTCTCTTGACACCATACCTTTTCAACACCTTCTTGTCTACTTGATCTTTAGCAACAAAGATCTGGCATTTACTTCCAAAAATATGAAAGTATTTGACTTTAGGTGTCCTTCCTTTCCATATCTCATAGGGAGTAGTGACAGTACCTCCCCTCAAGGTGACCATATTATGAATATAGAAAGCAATATTCATAGCTTCAGCCCAAAACTTAAATGGAAATTGCTTAACACTAAACATCACTCTAGATGATTCTTGTATTGATCTAGTCTTTTACTCAATAATTCCATCTCCTTGAGTTTTCCAGGAATAAGTGAACTCATGGGTTATTCCTTCAGAATCACAAAATTCGGAAAATTTTGCATTCATAAATTCCTTGTCATTGTCACTTCTGATTTTGACAATCCCACTCACCTTTTCTTCTTGAATGCTTTGACATAGACTTTGAAGACATCAAAGGTATATGATTTTTCTCTAAGAAAATTCATCCAAGTATATCTAGAATAATCATATACAACCATAAAGACCTACATTTTCCCTCATAGGATGTCTATCTGTAATGGTCCCATTACATCCATATGAAGAAGTTCTAAAACTTTGGAAGTAGTCTGATGTTGAAACATTGGGTGTGACATCATGATCTTCTTTTTACTTTCACACTTATCACGGGCTTCTCCTTCTTCAATATGGAGCTCTAGAATATCTCTAATGTCTCCTTCAGATATGACTTCCTTCATTCTATTGCAATGAAGATTTCCAAGTTTTTGGTGCCTTAACTTCACTTCATCCTACTTAGTAGTTGAACAAGTGGAGGAGTAAGAAACCATTTGAGATTCCCACAAATAGTAGTTGTCTTTGGACCTTATCCCTTTCATTAGAACAACTTATTTCTGATCTTTGACCAGACATTTTTATTTTGATAAGTTAACTAAAAAACCTTGGTCACACAGTTGACTAATGCTAATAAGATTAGCAGTCAATCCTTTGACAAACATCACATCTTCTAACCTGGGACAACCATCACACATTAGCTTTTTAACTCCTTTGATTTCTCTGTTAAAACCATCACCAATTCTAACAGAACTTGTAGGATGAGGCTTTATATCCACCAACATCTTATGGACCACTGTTATATGTCTAGGGCATCCACTATCAAAGTACCAGTCTTTACTATTTGAGTCTCTCAAGGAAGTATGAGCTATAAGGTTAATATCCCTATTTTCAACACTTTTCTTCTTGCTCATTTTCTTAGCTTGGAACAAACTGAAGATTTTTTATCTCCATATAATTTGAAGCAAAAAGAATTTATATGATCAGACTCACCATAATAGTGACGTCTCCACGTAGGTTGAGGTTGACTTGAAAATTCATTATTTCTGCCAGGATGTTGTAACATGTGCTTGGATATGTTGATATCTTTCTTCTTCTCAAAGGAAAGACCTCCTCTTCTGACATTCCCCTCAGTTTATTATCAGATTAATAATGAACTCTAGTATCTTCATCCTCTTTCACCATATTTATCGAATCAATCAAGTTATCAAGCTTGGAATTTAAGCGTGCTACCTCATTTAGTAGATGAGTAACAATACTTAGGAGTTGCTTCCTTTTATTCTCCAAATTAGTAATGATCTACCTCTACTCTTCCTCTTTCTTGAGGCTTTCTTCAGAGTTATCACAAGTATCCTCGTAGGACACATCCAGGTCTTCATAGAGATCATTCTCATCACAAGCTTTAACTTCATCTTCCCATCTTCCAGATAGAGCAAACACAAGTTTGGCAGTCTTAGAACTGTCTTCATCTTCTAACTTATCATCATCATATCAAGATGTATTAAAACCCTTCTGTTTTTTATTAAGGAAGTTGGGATATTCAGGTCTAATATGACCATATACTTCACATTTAAAACATTGAATGCCTCTGTCTTGACTTGACTTCTCTTCTGGTCTTGTTTGCTTCTGAGAATCAAGATTGTTGTTGATGTCATATGAGATGTTCTCGACATCTAGTATTCCTCTTCTGTCTAGTATTTTTAATACCCTATTAAATTACTTACCAAGTAGAACAATGGTATTAGACAGATCCTCATCAGTGTCAAGCTTAACTTGACATTTATCATCTTCAGCATTAGATACAAAAGTTATTCCTTTGTTCTTTTTCTCAGTGTTGTCACAATAGCCAATTCAAATGTTTGAAGTGACCCAATAAGTTCATAAACTCCCATGTCATTGATGTCCTGGGCTTGTTCAATTGTTGTGACCTTCATGTTAAATCTCCTAGGCAAGGACCTAAGAATATGTTTGTCCAACTTTTCTTATGACATCTTCTCTCCTAATGCACTGGATGCACTGGCAGTTTCAAGACTCTTTCTCTGATATTCCTGAATTTTCTCATCATCCTCCATCCTCAAAATCTTGAATTTTGAACTAAGAAGCCGAAGTCTTGAAATCTTCACTCTAGAGGTAACTTCATAAGTTGTCATGAGAATTTTCCAAGCTTCTTTGACTACAGTACATGTATTAATCAACCTGAACACATTTTTGTCAACTCCATTGAATAGAGCATTCAAAGCCTTGGAATTTCCAATAACTTCTTTATCATCATCTTTGTTCCACTCTTCTTCAGGTTTCATAGTTTCAGTTCCAGTTTCTTTCCAATCTTTTTCAATGTCCTTCACAATAGGATGCTTTCATCCTTTCAAAACAGCGTTCCTACCTTTGTTGTCCATAGTTTCAAAAAAGCTATCATTCTAAATTTCCACCAGTCATAGTTTGAACCATCAAACATGGGTGGTCTGTTGTTATATCCTCCTTCTTTATCCATAGTGCTAGAAGATAAATCCCTGAATCTCACCCAATAAACAAAATAGGGTGCCTGCTCTTGATGCCGATTGAAATTCTGGCATGCACAATAATAGAAGTAAAGACAGATGTCTCAACAACACTCAATGTCACAACAAATGTTATAACATCTGTTAACAGAACAACAACAAGATAACAACAATGGAGAATTATAACTTGCAGAAAGTAAACAATATGCAGAATTGTTAACCTTGTTTGGTACAAACTCACCTAATCTGGGGGCTATCAAGCCAGGAAGGAAATCCAATATTATTAGTATTAATTCAGAGCTAAACAATCCCAATTTACACCCCCCACTTAATCCCTACCCGGTGCAACTTCTACCTAGGCACCTGATAGGAAAAATAACAAGTGTACTATTTTTGGCTCTTGTAATAGTAAGGAGATTCTCCGAATGTCGATCTCAAGGACTGCATGCAATTATTGATTTTAATGTGTGGTTCAATTAAATAAAAACTTAACTTGGGGTTTTGGTTTTAGAAATTGTCACTAAACTATAAGCATAAATATAAACATGCTTTATCACATATATAATGAACATTGTGATACGGTGGCAGAATCCTAAGATATAAAAAATCTTTTTGTTGTTTTTTGTTTTAATTTATGAAAATGGTTTAAGTTAAAAAATAATTGATCTAGATCTATATTTTAAAAAAAAGTTAATTATTAAAGAAACATGAAATTTAAATAAAAGAAATTAATTCTATGTTTTTTTGGTATTTTTGTTACGAAAATGAAAATGAATTAAAATGAAATTAAACAGAATTTCTATTAATTTTAATCTAAAAAAAAGTTAAAGTGATTAGTTAATTAATTTACCAAAATTAAAATTTAATTAAGAAAAATCCTAAATCTATTTTTATGTGATTTTTATATTTGTTTATTGATTAAAATTAAAAAAAGGGATTAAAAGAAATAAATGAAATGAATAAAGCAAGAAAATAAAGATGTGCCTAGTAGCAAAAGTAAACAGGGGGTGTAATCATTAGAAATCCCTAGGCCCGAATCTTCGAAAGCTTCATGCCCTAACCATGGTGTTTTCATATTCTTGCATGGAACATCTGATTCAACCATTCATAACTGTTCTATATAAACTCAAACAAACGTTAGCATGCCATGAAATGTGATTGAAATTAGAGATTCGAAGTTTAAAATTTTACCAAACCGGTATTGTCAAATGGGGGTGTGCTAGGCGTGTGATGGATTGCTCTTGGGCCTTGTAAGACTCCTGAGGACTACAAGAGGGTGGTTTGAGGCTTGGTGTCAATTGAGAGAGACCAGAACCTCGAGATATGACTTGCACCAATTCTTTGATTTCTGGGGAGCTTTTTGAAGAGCTTTTAGAGAGCTTTTTGAAGAGATTTTTGAGAGATTTTTAGAGAGGAATTTTGTGTCTTTCAAGCTTGTATGGCTCTATATTTATAAAGGATAATGAGGAGAAAAGAAATCATGGAAAGAATCTCCCTCATAATGTTGTGTTTTAAGACCATGATCAAAATTTGAAAAAATGTCATATTTGATGATTGTATGCCATTTTTACATGTGGATGAACATGGACATATTTGAAGTGTTATTGCATGAAATCAATTGACATAAACCAGCATAAAACTTGCCCAAAATGGATTCACATCAAAATTTACATTATTTCTATTATTTATTAATTTAATTCTGAATTTTAATGAATAAAATATCAAAATAAATAGCATAAATAGTAGAAAAATGTATGGGTGGGCTTAGAGGTTGTGGACCATGTTAGGAATGAGTTTCAAACTTGAAAAGATAGGCCCATTTGGAAAAATCCAAGTTTGGTCAATATTTGCTTCATGCATTTTTTTCAAAAATTGGCCAACTTTGACAATGCATATCTCTCATAATTTTAACCCTATGAGGGTGTTATTGGGCTTTCTAGAAATCTTAGGATATCCTCTAAGCAACCTATTTGGTTTCATCTCAATTGGATCTTCCATGTTCATGTAAGAATCTTTGACCCAAAAGGTGTTTTTGTTGACTTTTGAAAAGGACCTATAATGTCTGAATTTATATCTTTTCTTGAGTGCATTTCTTGAACTTTAGGGCTGAAGATGAGTTGTAGGTAATTGGATTCTCTTAAAAATGATCCTTGTATGAGAAATTTCTAATAAAGTATGAGAAAGTTATGTCTGGTCAAAGTTTGGTTGACTTTTCCTATAGGAACCCTAATTTAGCAACTTTTGAGTTTTGATGAATTCGGAGCATTGCTTGAGGAATCAGGATCAACCCTTGATAATATGATGGATATCACTTCAAAATGTTGATGTTGACCAAAAATCTTGAAGTTTGACTGTATGTGAGTCACTGTTGACTTTTGACCTAGTATAGTTGATTTTCAGGCATTTGAGAAGTTGATTGAGCAAACTTCTTGTGCAAGGCATGAAACTTGGCATGGATGATCTTGAGGACATATTAGGGCAATGGAAACCACTTAGGACCCTTGTAAACCCAAACATCTTGATGAGTAGTGAAACCCTAGTTTGAGGCTTATTGTCTTAGAGGAAGATTTGTCTGGTCAATCCTTAGGCATCCTTGGGCAAGTTGAGGACCTCTAGGAGTATGTTTTGAGTAAAATAAGAGGGCAAATTTTGGGGTACAACAGCTGCCCCTGTTCAATCTTCTTAAACTTGAGGATGTAGATTGGATGTTCTGCCTTTCATGATCTGAAGGTAGAAGATGATTAAACACTAGATTGCCCAGAAATTTGCACTCGCGTGAAGTAATAGTGATTGTTGATATCGGGAATAGGCTTACAGATGCCATTTGGAAGTCGACAGAGAATCGTCAGAGATGGGCTTAAAGATGCCATCCAGAAAAGATATCGGTTGCATAAGAGATTCCTTAGCGAGAACTTCTGTACCTGCCGTTGAGGGTGACTTCGTCGGGGAATGTTAATTTATGTCCTGGGAAATAGAGTATAGGAGCTTCATCTGTCCATTACTCTACTGGGGAATTAACTCCTAATTGAGGAAGTGGAAGTAAAATGCATATCTGGTCAGGGTCCAGGCTGCACAGTGATTTACTGGGGGAATGTGAAATTGACCGTATCTGGTCGGGTCCAGGTCTTACAGTGTTGTAAACTGTTGTCTGAAGATAAGAGAGAAGAAACCTAGATTATAAGTGTGATCGGTGGGAATGAGAACTGACTGTTTTGAAATGTTGGTTCGCGTTTGCGTTTGTTTTCTCAAAATGTCGCGGTAAGCAAGAGTCTCCACCGTCTTTTATTTTATCCAACAAGGAAAGGACAAAAGCACAGAAAAATTCCTTTTCGAGATGTTTCTCGGGTTCGGGAGGTAGATTATAGAAAGGGAAGGTGTTAGCACCCTTTCTATCTGTGGTTATCCACGGGCTCTTAGGTACTTTCTCATTGTGTTTTCAAAAGTTTGCTTTTCTTTGTGTTTGTGGGTTTGAAAAGGGTTTTTGTTTTGAAGAGAGTGTAAGTGTGAAAAGTTTTGTTTTGTTTAAAAAGGAGAAAGTACTTAAGAGCTTATACCTACTCAAAAAGGAATTAAACTGTGCAAATGTCCTTTAGACAATGCTATCCCACTATTGAGGAGTAGGTAGCACTGCCGTTGGAGTTTTCAGGTCAATTCGATTAAGGGACGTGTGGTCACTAAAGCAATGTTAGGACGCCTTAGCGGTAACCCTAATGTCTTAGATCATTTTTTCCGAGGCAACCGTTTCGAGGCAACTTATGATCTTTGGACAAAAGGATGACTTCTAAAACTTTCTATACTCAATGACCACGTTCGAGGCAACCAAGTGAGGTGTACCCTAAGAGTGCATATGTGCAAAGTGTATTTTATTGCTTGCATTTGTCTTTGATTTTTAGGTTGTCTACTTGTTGGTTTTGTCTTGCCATACACACCTAGTTACTAGCATTTGTACAAAAGTAATAAAAAGTGCAAAAAATAAATCCTACACTATTACAACCATATTGAAGTGCATAGAAAGTATGAAGGAAAAAATAAGATTAAAGTAAGAAAAATGAGTGTCTTTCGATTGGGGGGAAGCAGCCTTCGATTTGCATTCTGTTGGCCTCCTTCGATTGGGGCTGGAAACAGCAAAGTCACGTCTTTAGATTGGGCCTTGGCAGGGGCGAGGTCCTGTCCTTCGATTGGGCAAAGGCAGCAACAAGTTGTATCCTTCGACTGGGGCCTGGAAGTCAGTGTATGGCGAAGCCTTCTGGTTCTGCCTTGTTGCCTTCTTCGACTGGAGGTTGAAAGTAGTGAGGGAATTCCTTTTGATTAGGGGCTAGAAGTCAGTGAAGGCATGCTTTTCGTTTGGGCCTAGAAGTCAACATGGTTTTCCTCCTGGTTGTCTCTTTAGTTTAACCTGGAGAAAGAGGGTAGAAGCCAGAAGCTTCGTTCCCTATTTCCTGTTTCCTGTTTCTTTCATGTCTGCACCAGATTTCTTAGCTTCCACAAATCCTAGGCCAGATTTGTTTCCCACATTTTGTCCAACTTGAAGAATCTCTTCCAATTTATCTGATCCGTTGGTCAGCATCTTGACAGATTTTGTCATTTGGTTCAGTTGTGAGTTCAGTAATTGAACTTCCCCTTCTAGATGACTTATAGTTTCAAGATCTGCCCTTTTTTCAGCCTCCAGCTTTATAATGAGTTTTGATTGTTTCTCATTTTGCATACAGACTTCAGCACTTCTGATACACAATTTCTTGTATGTATCAGCCAGTTCTTCAAATGTCACTTCTTCATCACTAGTGTCACTTTCAGAGGTACAAACACTAGTTAGAGCAGTAACTAGTTTGGCAGATTCTTCTTCAGAATTACTTTCTGAATCACAGTCAGACCAAGTAACAGTCATTCCTTTCTTTTGTTTCTTAAGAAAGGTAGGACATTCAACTCGAATATGTCCATATCCTTCACAGCCATGGCATTGAATACCTCTGCCTTGGTTTCCCTTTTCTTCTGACCTTGGTCTTCTGCTGGAACTGTCAATGTCAGAGGGAATGTTATGAACATTAGACCTTGACTTTGGATCCATTCTTTTGACGAGCTTGTTGAACTGTCTTCCAAGCATGGCTATAGCTTCTGAAATATTTTCTTCTTCATCCTCCTTGTTTTCAACATCAGTGTTGGATACAAGTGATATGCTTTTGTTCTTCTTGTCACCATTATCAGTGATCCCCATCTCAAAAGTCTGAAGAGACCCAATAAGTTCATCCACTTTCAACTTGCTGATGTCCTGGGCTTCCTCTATGGCAGTTACCTTCATTGCAAATCTTTTAGGCAAGGATCTGAGAATCTTTCTCACCAGTTTTTCTTCTGACATCTTTTCTCCCAGTGCTCCTGAGGTGTTGGCAATCTCCAAGATGTTTATGTGAAACTCATGAATGGTTTCATCTTCCATCATTTTTAGATTCTCAAACTTGGTAGTCAACATCTGAAGCCTTGACATTTTTTACTTTGGAAGTGCCCTCATGAGTAGTTTTGAGAGTGTCCCAAACTTCCTTGGCCAGTTCATATTGATGTACTAGTCTGAAAATGTTTCTATCAATTCCATTGAACAAGGCATTTAAAGCTTTGGAATTTCCCAGGGCTAACTCATCTTCTTCTTTACTCCAATCTTCCTCAGGCTTCAGACTGATTGTCCCATCTTTCTCAGTTATGGTGGGATGGATCCATCCTTTGTCAGCAGCTCTCCAAGCCTTTTTGTCCAGAGATTTTAAGAAGGCAATCATACGAGGTTTCCAGTAGTCATAATTAGTTCCATCCAGAATGGGAGGTCTATTTCCAAAAACTCCTTCTTTGTCCATAGTGCCAGAAAGTGATATCCCTAGATCTCACCCAGTAATACAGGCAGGGTGCCTGCTCTGATGCCAATTGAAATTCTGGCTGCAGATACTCAATGTCACGTTTAATGTTATGACACCGTATCTGACTTTCTATAAGACAGTAAATACAAAAATAGTAAAGAACACAGTCAATTGTTTACCCAGTTCAGTGTGCAACAACACCTACTCTGGGGGCTACCAAGCCAGGGAGGAAATCCACTATAAGAGATGTTAATTCAGGAATAAACCAACCAGTTTATCTCCTTCACTTAAGACCTACCCAATGCAATTTCAATCTAAGTACAACTTAAACCTGAGTTCCTACTCACTCCCCCTCAATCACAGCAGTGATACATATAACAATTTGACTAATGAATTGATGAAGACACTCTTCAAAAACATACACTTGATTAAGCTTCACAGCTTTTTAATCAAGCAACACAACCACTCTTGCTTCACAGCTTTGAGTGATACACACACCTAACTTGACTCTGCTTCACAACTTTAGTCAAGAAACATACAAACACTCTTGCTTCAAAGCTTTAAGTGCTACACAACCCTTACAATTAAAAACCTATTCCAAGTCACTTATCACAATGATAATTGCTTGAAGTACAATAATTAAACCTATACAGTTTACAAATGATCTTCTGACCAAAAAGGGATTGCTTGCAAAACAGCAGCTCTGTTGAATATATAGCAGCTGCATCTTCAGTTAGGGTTTCCACAAAAAGCTAGGGTTAATTCCATTTGAACTTAAGACTAGGTCACAGGACTTTACCAACCAGGTTAGGTTGAGCTAGGTTAACCCAAAGAAAACGCAGGATTCTGTTCTGGAAAGACTGAGTCATTTTCCTGAAAAAACTCAGAATTAACCAAACTGCAAACCTGTTAGTTCAGAACAGGATGTCTTAACATCTGTTATGACATCTGAAAAACCTGTCTACTGATTTAGGAAAATGTGATCATTTTGCAAAATGCTCAGATACACACTTATAAACATCAGTACCTGAATGACAATATTTTTCTGCAAAGGTACCTAATGAATCAGTACAAACTAAACTAGAATGTTATGACATCAGTCATGACATTCATACATACACTTGGGTTTTACCAAAAATGCAAGCCAATAACTAAACAACTACACCCACTGTAATGCTTTTTCTGAGCATCAGAAGGTGTAGCTTCTTGAATCTTCCCACTTTTGATGCCAGCTTCGACCCTTTCGCCGGTCAGTATTAGCTCGGTGAACCCGGCTGAAGAGCTTCCGATCAAGTGTTTGAAGAAAGGCCCTGTCAAAGTTCCCATGAAGATGTCAATCATCTCCCTGTCAGTTAAAGGGGGTTGCACTCTACCAGCCAGATCTCTCCACTTTTGAGCGTATCCTTTGAAGCTCTCGTTGGAACCCATGGTCATGTTCTGCAATTGCACACGAGTTGGTGCAAGATCAGCGTTATATTGATACTGTTTGTAAAAAGCAGCAGCTAAATCCTCCCAGGTGTGGATGCGAGAACTCTCCAATTGATAAAACCACTCGAGTTGAGTCCCTACCAAGCTTTCTTGGAAGAAATGGATCCAAAGCTTTGGATCAGTTGTGTATGGTTGAATCTTGCGGACATAAGACTTTAAGTGCATCTTAGGAAAAGAAACTCCATCGTACAGGGCAAAAGTGGGGATTTTGAATTTTGGTGGGATGACCAATCCAGAAACTAAACCCATGTCTCCTAAATCCAAGCCAGATATTTGTTGAATCTCCATAGCACTGAGGCGATCCTCCAACTGATTGTACTTGTCATCAGCGGGAGGATATTGTTCCTCGGAGTAGTCAGCTTCAACTTCATCAATCTCCAAATTGTGGTCCTCTTCAAGACTATCCCTTATGTTGGATGGAGTTGAAAGATCTAGAGCCCTCTTGACTGGTCCTCCAGGTATTCTTCTCAAGTTCAAGACACCTACTGACTTTTTGGACTTTTTTTTCTTTTCTTTGGGAAGGAGAGCTTTCAGGTCCTCTTGCCCTTTAGCCATAGCCAGAAGCATTTGTTGGAACTGAGCGTTTTGAGCTTGAAGATCTTTCACTGTTTGTTCCATATCCATCTTACTGATATAAACAGTAGGAAGATAAGGAGACCTGTATGGGAGAAACCTGTCATGATATGATATGTGGATGCATGTTTTCAAGGATCTTGCGGGGTAAACACAAGAAAATGTTAGAAATTGAACATCCTTGATTGGAAAACTTTGTGTCGGTGGATGTCTTTCCACGAGAATCAAGCTCACCATGTCAAGTGGGTTATAGCCCCTGATTCGAGTTGTTGCATTTGATCTTTGACGGCGTTTATTTAGAGGAAAATGAATCCTCTTGCCCTTTGGTAGACGTCCGGTTCAACGTGGCCCTGCATCGAAAGACCCTCGAGATCCTTGAAATGGTTATTGAAAATGCTATGGTATGATGTTATGATGTTATGTACATGTATGCAAAAGTAAGCAAGTGTATATACAGACAGTCATATTCACACAGAGCAAACAAGTCCTTAGGTTTAGGCTTGCATGGAGTTTAGGCATTACCCTCTTTCAGTTCAGTTGGTTAAGACCTGTCCTAAAAATAGTAACCGGGTTCTAGAGGATCTCAATATCACTGACTACCCTCAATCGTTCATAATTCCAATTTAGCAACCTTTTCTTGCGTCCGGAACCATCGCGAGAGTTTAGTCTCAATGAGTGTAGCATACTGTTGTACCCCAAAATTTGCCCTCCCTTTCTTCAGGAAACCACCTTGGATTTTCAAGGTCCCTCTGAAACAAATCCAAGTCCTGGGTTATCCTTTTGCCCAAGCAAGCCGCTTACAAGAGCAAGATGATCTCACGAACTCCAAAAAAAACGACGCTTTTATCTTAAGAAAAATCAAATTCTAAGTACTTAGAACGTTTCTCTAAAATGAGTGTTTAAGAAAAATCAGCGCTTCAGAACTTCTGGACCCATTCCAGATAAAAATGGTCAGAAGTTGCAAGCTTGGCTCAGCGTGGTCAGAAGTTGGCTTTTCAGCAGCTACATCAGTTCAATCAGAAGTTGTAAACGTGGTTCAGAATGAAAGCCTCAAACAAAACATGCCCCTTCAGCAGTTACACAAGCTCAGTCAGAATTTGCTAAAGGAATGCAAGAGAAGCAGGGAAATCTGAAGGCTCCTTCAGAACATGCCGAATTCAGAAGATGAAAAGGTCAGAAGAATGGGTTTTACACTGATACAGAATCTCTAAGCCCAGGATTGTCCAGAAGTAAATCCAAGGAACGTACCAGAAAACCAGGAGAATCTCCAGAGCTTACAGGAAGCCAAGGCCAGAGCATGGTCTATGCTGCTGATGCAACGTTGGTTTCCATTACCAGAATATTGATGTTGATAGGTCTTATAACCATTTAATGCCCATTAATGCTTCCAACCACTCCTGAACATTCACGTGTGGCTTGGAAAACGCTTTTGTGCAGATTCTGGCACGGGCCTACGCGCCACCGCCCACTTCAGAGGTCACTTCTCCTCAATCTACGCCTGCTGCTGCAGCCTAGGCTGAAAGCTATCTGTTTTCACAACTTCCCAGGAATTTCTGTCAAAGAACAAATTCAAACTCTGTTGGCGCTTTAATGTTCAAGGCATCCACAAGAACTTTGCCTATAAATAGAGAGTCTTCACCACTGCAAAAGGAGTTCAAGAAAAGAAACAGAAATTGCTAAGTGAGAAACAGAACTCTTAGCAACATAGCGTTCTGAAACTCTGTCAAAATCTCCAGTTTTGTTTCATAACTTTGAGTTTCTCACCTTCAAACTTCATCAAATATCCAGATTTTTTTCTGTAAACCAAAAACACCCTTTACAAACTTCTGACCCTACATACATATACGCCTTTACCAGCCCTTTCAAAGAAAATCTGTCCAGAACACTACCAGAGCCAAAAGCTAACTTTCACCCACCAACTTTTCCAACAGTCAGGTAAGCACCTGCTGACCCTCATCACGCTGTTAAGCATCATCAGCTGTGCATACTTAAATAAACATAATGTAAATATCAAGTTGTTGCTGTTTGTGTTCTGAGGATTTTCATACCTCAGAACGTTCTGAGCCAGCATAGGACTTGCCTGGGACCTTGGTGATTCTGACCTCTGAAACATTTTTGTATTTGCTGGATCTGTTCCAAATATGTTTCCTGTTTTGTGGAGTAACAACAGCATTGCAGATGTTCTGGTTAGTACAGGGAAAAGCCAAGTGCTGACTTTGACGTTAGCACATCTGAAGCCTGTTTTGCTGTCAATGATATCAGAACCTCTGAGAGTTATTGCCTTTTCAGCAGAATCAGAACTTCTGGTTTCTCCACTAACAAAGTTCTGTCTTGCAACGCAGGGGAATCAGAACTTCTGATTTCCCCACTAACAAGGTTCTGTTTTGTAGGTGCCAGAGTCAGAAGTTCTGACTCATACAGTTTAACCAAGAGGTTGATCATCTGGCAGCGGATTTGGGTCAGAACTTCTGATGACCTCCCAGCAGCGCGCGGGCTCCCCCTCTCTCTCTTTATATCTTGTTTTTTGCTATTTTCTTTTTTGTCTATTTTTCTCGTTGAACCCCCCATGTACAAATGTGTGTCCCCCTCCCCTAATTGTTGTAATAGCGTAGGATTTTATATTTCCGCTTCTTATTGCTAGTAATTAGGACATGTATGGCAAGATAAAATCAACGAAATAGAAAAACCTAATTCAAAGAAAAAACTATTGTATGCAATAAAACACACTTGCACACTAACACCCCTAGGGTTACATCCACTTGTTGCCTTTCAAAATTAGGCCATCTTGCATGTTAGGTCTCTTTGGGCAAAGCAAAAAAATCAAATGATCATAGTCCCTCGATGACGCTTTCGAAAGTTGCCTAAAATGGTCAAAGTCCCTTTCAAAGGAAAAATTGCCCAAGGATACTTAGCACTATTGTAATTATGGTCTAAACGATGACCCGTGCCCGTCCCTTTCACATCCTAACACAAGATTGTCCACCAAATACAATGGTGGAACAAAATTGTTAAAAGGGTTAAAGCATAACAAAAATCTTTGAGAACTTTAGGGTAGATCGCTCTTAAGTACTTGTCCACTTGCAAAACAAAAACACTTGCTTATTTTTCAAACCACACTTCACAAACACTTTCAAAACAAACTTTCAAAAACCTTGAAACATCTTTTCAAAAAGACAAACACCTTTTGTAAAACATTCAAGTAAAGAATTGTTACAAGGGTAGCCTATACAAGGCATCTTTTTCAAAACCTTTTCAAAAACCACACATAAAGCACCATTTCAAACAATTGAAAACAAAGGCAAGTTGATCTAAGCAAGTACCTAAGAGCCCATGGATAACCATGGATAGAAAGGGTGCTAATACCTTCCCTTTCTATAATCTACTCCCTGAACCCAAGAAAAATCTCAAAGGTTTTTGCTGTGCTTTTTAAACCTTTCCTTAGGATAAAATAAAAAGTCGGTGGGGACTCTTGCTCAACCGAAACATTTGCGAAAACAAACGCAAAACCATAGTCAGTTCTCCCACCGTATCACAGAACTGGCGACTCTACTGGGGATAGGAATTTAAAAGTGGAGTAACCTTAGGGCTTAGATCACCCTCTTGCATGACTAATTGTTTGATTTGTTTGCTTTATATCTTGGCTCTATTGTTTGGGTTTGCAATCCTACACCCGGATTTGGGAAACATTCATAGATAGCAATACGTTGTGGAAACTGTGCGGGGTATACCGACACGGTCAAAGCAATAGCTATATTAGTGAGACATATTTGTGAGTACCGGTAACCCTTGAGTTCAATCAAGGAGAGTACGGGGCCGCTGAGTGATGTCACTAAGCACTAATGACCTAGAACCTTACTTGACCATCTTGGCCTTTTATTATGGGTAGTGAGATGACCGGCTTTGGTGCAGTCCGAAGTTGGTGGATACTCGATACTACACTCATTAAGGGTTGTTTTCTTGGAATATTTTGGTCGCTAGTTAAGTGGCTAAACCAAAACAATGAACAAATGAAAACAATCCAATGATATTGAGCTCCTTAGAACCCGGTTACTATTTATAGGACAGGTTTTTAAGCCAACTACACTCAAGAGGGTACTTACCTATGAAACCCCATGCAAGCCTAAAACTAGGGTTTGGTGTGATTTGCTTGTACATATGTTTTGTGCATACATCATGGACATCATAAAACATCATATGCATTCACTAACCATTTCAAGGGTTTGGATCTTCATCTTTGTTCTTGTTTTGTAGGTCATGGAAATTCCTCGCAGAAAAACCATCCAAGTCAACCTTGTGAAAATCTCTCCTCAACTCAAGGAGCTCACCTCAAGAATCCCAGAAAACTCATCCTTCAGTGAAAGACATGGCAGACTGCTCAGCCTAGTCAACACCAACATTGAAGAAGACATGATGAAAGTGCTATTCCAGTTCTTTGACCCTCTTCACCACTGTTTCACTTTCCCTGATTATCAGTTGGTACCCACTTTGGAGGAGTTTTCTCAACTCCTAAGAATCCCTATCCTTAATCAACTACCATTCAACGGTACGGAAAAGGAACCAAAGCCGGAAGATGTTGCTCGAGCATTACATCTACAACCATCCGACATCAAGGGGCATTGGGAAACCAGAAGCGGCGTCAAAGGATTCTTAGCAAAATTCTTGTTTGAGAAGGCACAAGAATGTTGGAATTCATTGGACCTACAAGCCTTTGAAGAGATTGTGGCACTCCTTATCTATGGGTTGGTCTTGTTCCCAAACTCTGACCAATTAATAGATGTCAACGCCGTCAAAATCTTCTTGTCCAGAAATCCAATACCAACATTGCTTGGGGACATTCTTCACTCATTTTACACACGAACAATGAGAAAGAGGGGTGTTCTCATGTGCTGTACTCCTATCCTTGCAAGGTGGTTTATTTCGCACCTTCCACAATCTGTCCTGAAGAATGACCAAGGCTCAAGGTGGTCCCAACGGTTGATGACTCTTACCCACTCTGATGTACATTGGTGTTCTCGGTCCAGAGAAAATGTCATCATCGTCGATCGTTGCGGAGAATTTCCTAATGTTCCTTTACTTGGAATCAGAGGAGGTATCACCTACAACCCTTGCCTAGCTTTAAGGCAATTTGGATATGCACGGAGGGATGGCCCTCATGACATGTTGATTCCTGACCTAGTTTTTGACTTCGACAACGATGCACAAGGACTTCGCCAAAGATTCATCAGAGCTTGGGGAAGACCCAACAAGGTTGATAGAAAGACTCTGGGACACAAGAACTCTATCCCCCTTGAGCCTTATCTCAAGTGGGTGCGAGCCCGAGCCCAAAGTCTGATGATGCCTTATCCTCATGTACTCCCTGTGATTAAAGAGCCCGTCAGTAAAGGAGAGGTTCCCTACACCATCCTACATCCTGACATGCCTACATCGTGGGAGGAAATACAGAAAAGTTGGATTCAGCTCAAGGAGGAACGGAATACTTTCGAAGCCAGCTTTTATGCTAGTGAGAAGAAGGTTCTAGAGCTTACCCGCCGACTCCATGAGCAAGAGGCCCTCAACACCTACATCGCACCAAAGAGGATGCGCAATGTCTTTTTACCTTAAGAAGTTTTTGTAATATTTGGCCCATGGGGCATTTATGTACTAACAAATTTCTTCTTATTAATATGACTTGCGTTCTTCTTTGTCTGAAACAATTTTGAATGTCCTAAATCCTTGAATGCATTGCATACATAAGCATACCATTCATCATGTGCATAAGCAGGTCTCTTCAACAGGTTTCCTTATCTGTCTGTTGTTTATTTCAGTAAGATGGATCTCGAGCAAACAGTCAAAGATCTACAAGCTCAAAGTGCACAGTTTCAGCAACTCCTGATGACCTTGGCTAAGGGTCAGGAGGATATCAAGACTCAATTGGGGAACAAAGACCCAGTGAAAAAGAAGAAAAAGAGACTCGGGGTGGCTACTTTGGGGAGAAGATTTGACGGAGAAGCTCAGAGAGTGCTGGAATTTCCTCCTATCTCTGATGAAGGAACCAGCAAAGGAGGTGGAGCCGCGGTACCTTCCGAGTCTGATGCGGAAGAAGAGGAGGTCGAAGAGGATGAAGATTACTCTGATCAGCAATATCCTCTAGCTGATGACAAATACAAAGGGCTAGAAGACAGATTGGCCGCCATGGAATTACAAAGAGTACCGGGTTTGGATTTTGAAGACTTGGGTTTGGTTGCCGGGATTGTGATTCCCCCAAAATTCAAAGTGCCAGTGTTTGTGAGGTATGATGGGTTGTCCTGTCCCAAAATGCATCTTAGGTCCTACGTGAGAAAGATTTAACCCTATACGGCAGATAAAAATCTCTGGATTCATTTCTTTCAAGACAGCCTTTCGGGAGCTCAGTTGGAGTGGTTTTATCAGCTAGAAGGAACCAGTGTCAGAAATTGGGAAGACTTGGCCACCGCTTTCTACAAACAATATCAGTACAATTCTGACCTTGCCCCTACTCGTACCTAACTTCAGGGTATGTCGTTGGGAACAGGCGAGGGATTCAAAGAATATGCGCAAAAATGGAGGGATTTGGCTGGCAGGGTGCAGCCTCCTTTAACCGACCGTGAACTCGTTGATATGTTTCTAGGGACCCTATCTGGGCCATTTTTCAATCATCTAATTGGTAACTCTTCCGCGGGGTTTACCGATTTGATCTTAACAGGCGAAAGAATAGAAGCTGGCATCAAGTCAGGGAAGATTCAAAAGGGTGTTGCTGCAAGTGTTGAGAAGAAGCCTTTTAAGAAGGAGACGGATGTGGTATATTCTCAGAGGAGAGCAGGGAAGACGGAGCGTCGGCCAACTGTAGGGGCCGTAATGATTCAAAATCCCTCAAGTGAGCAACCTCGTTATGACCAGTCCAGACCAAATCAACAACGGGTGGAACGACCACAACGGCAGTTCACCCGCATTAATATGACTCCAGCGCAAGTGCTCCCCCATCTATTGAGGTTGAATCTCGCCACCATCAAGGAGGCACCGAAGAATGTGAATACGTCCTCTCCGCATTATCATGCTAATGCTAAATGCGCCTACCATTCAGACAGTGTTGGACACGACACCAATGATTGTTGGGCACTCAAGCATAAAATCCAAGACCTGATAGAGGCAAAGGAAGTGGAGTTTGACGCTCCGGAGAAGCCTAATGTGATATCTGCACCCATGCCGAAGCACGGTCGAAATGTCAACGCCATTGAAGAAGATTTGTATGTTGCTGATGTCAATGATCTGACTACTCCATTGCTAACCATTAAGTTGAATCTGTTAAGGGCCGGGATCTTCCCGGGATGTAAAGAATACTGCTATTGTTGTTACTCTCTGTCGTTTGATTGTCCGTTACTGAAGAAAGGTATCCAAGGCCTTATGGATAGTCGACGAATTTTGTTTGAAAAGGTTTCTGCTGTCCCAACTCATATTGAAGATGTCTCAATCATAACCATTCACGCCGATCTTTCCAAGGCCGTCAAAAAGCCCGTTAAGATTACAACAGCTACGAAATCTGTTCCTTTGAAGATAACAATGCCAGGGCCTGTCCCCTATGTTTCTGAGAAGTCCATACCATGGAACTATGGCGGTGACGTTTACTACCATGGTATCAAACAAATCGAAATAACTGAAGAAGGTTCGGATGATGAAGAAGCCAGCATTAGTAACATTGCCGGCACTAGCAAAATCACCAGGAGCGGGAGAATATTTTCTCCAGAGATTGCCCCTCCAAGAGCAATCTTTGGACCCTCATCAGCTGACCAAGTCATCCCCGCACCAATAAAACTTTCTGCTAGAACTCCTTTGGTTGAAGACATTGTTGTTCCTAGTACTGTCCCTCCTACCACTGCTGACAAAGGTAAGGGAATCCAAGATGAGCTCGTCAGGACGAGGGCTCAACCCTTGGTCATCCCGGAGACCTCCAAGAAGGAAATGGATGAGATCTTGAGGATAATCAAAAGGAGTGATTACGATGTGGTAGAACAGCTGGGGTAAACCCCCTCCAAGATCTCCATGCTGGCACTACTACTTTGCTCAGAAACGCACGCTAAAGCCCTGATAAAATTCCTGAAGGCAGCCCATGTGCCCCAGGAAACCTCTACAGATCAGTTTCAGAATTGCGTGGCTAGCCTTACTGCGGATAATGGAATAGGTTTTTCTGATGCCGACCTAACTCCTAAAGGTAGAAACCACAATGATGCTTTGCACATTTCAGTCGAGTGTCGAGGAACCACTCTCGCACATGTCTTGGTCGATACTGGTTCGTCGCTGAATGTATTGCCTAAGAAGGCCTTGGACCGACTAGATTGTGAAGGGTTGGAATTGAAGCCAAGTGATATTATTGTCAGAGCTTTCGATGGTTCGAAGAGAATGGTCCATGGAGAGGTTGAAATTCCCATCAAAATAGGCACTGAGGTGTTTAAATCTACTTTTTATGTGATGGACATCCGTCCGTCATACTCTTGCTTGCTGGGTAGACCTTGGATACACCATGCTGGGGCAGTCACTTCCTCCTTACATCAGATGTTGAAGTATCCTGTCAAGGGAAAGATCATTACTGTCCATGGTGAAGAGGAGTACATGATTAGCCACTTGAATTCTTTCCGGTACGTAGAGGTAGAAGGGGAATTCATTGAAACACCGTTTCAGCATTTCGAAGGAGTCCTTCCTGAAATAGCAGTAGCAAAGTTGGCAGCTGAGACACCGAGGCAGATGGCCAGGATGGCATCTCTGGAAGATGCAAGGGCCGCAATAAAGGAAGGGAAGAATTCAGCATGGGGGCAGTTGCTTGATATTCCACATAAGACAGACAAATTTGGATTAGGGTTCACAGCCGCTGGCCAGAAAGTTATGCGCCGTTCGAAGATTGAAAGAGCGCCAGTCAAAATTTCTCCCTACGGAATCAACGCCTTGGAGGATGAAGACAAGGAGAGCAACATTGAAGAGTGGATTTATCCAACTGTCAAAGGAGGATTGAGCAACTGGGAGGCAAAAGACTTTGTCCCCATCACTTTTATTCATCAGTAATTTATCTGTTAAACATTCCCTATTTGGTCTGTAATATTTACTTTCAGACAATCCGTACACTATCTTTTCACCTCATGCCTTGCCCGGGGCATGTAGGTCCATTTGTAAGGGTTTTGATTATTTTTCATATCCATATGCCATGTTTAATGATTCATTGGACGTTTTTCATTTGATAAACTGCTTGTGTTCATTTTCTTTCCTTTTGCATTTTTTTAAGGATGGCTATCCCTTACACCCACCCACACTCACCAATACAGGTACTCATCCACTCCGGATTCCATGGGTGACTATTCTGCTGTATCTTTCAATAACTCTGAAGATCTGGTCAATCAAGCCGAGTATGAAGATGACGAAGGTTGTGAAGTACCAGGGGAACTAGCCAGACTTCTACAGCAAGAGGAAAGGGTCATCTTACCTCACGAGAAGTCATTGGAAACTGTCAACTTGGGAACCGAGGAAGACCGGAAGGAGGTGCAAGTGGGTGCCAATCTGGAACCGAGTGTCAAGGAACGCCTGATACAGTTGTTGAATGAGTATGTTGAAATCTTTGCTTGGTCTTATGAAGACATGTCGGGTTTAGACACAGACATCGTGGTTCACCGTCTCCCCACAAGAGAGGACTGTCCACCGATCAAGCAAAACGTTCGCCGAATGAGGCCTGACATGTCTGAAAAGATAAAAGTAGAAGTGATGAAGCAATTCGACGTCGGCTTTCTGGCTGTTACGTCCTATCCTCAATGGGTCGCTAACATCGTACCAGTACCTAAGAAAGATGGCAAAGTCAGGATGTGTGTGGACTACCGGGATTTGAATAGGGCCAGCCCCAAAGATGATTTTCCGCTGCCACACATCGACATTTTGATCGACAATACCGCTCAGCATAAAGTGTTTTCCTTCATGGATGGGTTCTCGGGCTACAATCAAATCAAAATGGCCCCCGAGGACATGGAGAAAACAACTTTTGTCACACAATGGGGCACTTTCTGTTACAAGGTGATGTCGTTCGGGCTGAAGAACGCAGGGGCAACTTATCAACGCGCCATGGTAGCTTTATTTCATGATATGATACATCATGAGATTGAAGTTTACGTAGACGATATGATAACTCGGTCACAAACAGAGGAAGAGCACCTTGAACATCTAGAAAAGCTGTTTGCCAGGTTGAAAGAATACAAGCTCAGGCTGAATCCAAGTAAATGCACTTTTGGAATTAGGTCTGGTAAACTTCTGGGATTCATTGTAAGCAACAAAGGCATTAAAGTCGATCCAGCAAAAGTAAAAGCAATACAAGAGATGCCTGTTCCCCGTACTGAAAAGGAGGTTAGAGTATTCTTGAGGCGCTTGAATTATATTGCCAGATTCATCTCTCATCTGACTTCTACCTGCGAGCCCATTTTCAAACTCTTGAAGAAAGATCAAATAGTCAGATGGAACAACGATTGCCAAGCTGCTTTTGATAGAATCAAGGAGTATTTGCTAGAACCTCCTATTCTGATGCCACCCGTCGAAGGAAGACCATTGATCATGTATTTGACCGTCTTGGATAACTCAATGGGGTGTGTTTTGGGCCAGCATGACGAGTCTGGTCGAAAAGAGCATGCCATTTATTACCATAGCAAAAAGTTTACCGACTGTGAGTCTCGCTACTCACTGCTCGAGAAAACTTGTTGCGCTTTGGTATGGGCTGCTCGCCGACTAAGACAGTATATGTTGACTCATACTACCTTCTTGATTTCCAAAATGGATCCTATCAAGTATATCTTCGAAAAGCCTGCTTTATCTGGAAGAATAGCTAGATGGCAAATGATCCTAACTGAGTATGAAATTCAGTACACCACCCAAAAAGCTATAAAAGGGAGTGTACTAGCTGACCATCTGGCTCATCAAGCTATCGAAGACTACCAACCCATGAGATTTGACTTCCCAGACGAGGACATCATGAATTTGGACAACATTGAAGGTGACGGACCGTATGACGGACCCGAAAAGGGATCCCGATGGACCCTGTACTTCGATGGTGCTTCAAATGCACTTGGAAACGGTATCGGCGCGGTACTCATTTCCCCGGAAGGTTGTCACACTCCCTTTACGGCCTGACTTTGCTTTAGATGCACAAACAACATGGCTGAATACGAAGCTTGCATCTTTGGTCTCAAGGCTGCTATAGACTTGGGGATCAAATCTTTGATCGTATTTGGGGACTCGGCTTTGGTTATCAGTCAAATCAAAGGAGAGTGGGATACCAAGCATCCTAATCTTATCCCATACAAAGAATATGTCCTAACATTGTTGCCTCATTTCGAGCAAATTACCTTCGAGCATTTCCCGCGAGAAGAGAATCAGTTGGCGGATGCTCTGGCCACAATGTCCTCCATGTTTAAACTCAACTGGGATAACGAGGCTCCCCAAATCACCATCAAGCGAATGGATGAACCTGCGCATTGTCACGAGATTAATACCGAAGAAGTAGTGGAACAACCTTGGTTCCATGAAATCAAAAGGTATCTCGAGACTAGAGATTATCCCGAAGGAGCTTCCGTAAACGACAAGAAGTTCTTAAGGAAATTCGCTGCTAAATTCTTCCTGAGCAACGGCATCCTTTACAAACGAAGCCATGATTGTGTGTTACTCCGATGCATAGACAAAGCCGAAGCAGAGTTGATCATGACTGATACACAGCGGCACATTTGGCACTCACTTGAGCGTGCATACAATGGCTAAGAAGATCCTAAGGGCAGGCTATTACTGGTCTACCATGGAAGCTGACTGCCATCAACATTCCCGTACTTGCCACAAATGTCAGGTCTATGCTGACAAAGTTCATATCCCTCTGGTTCCTCTCAACGTCCTGACTGCTCTGTGGCCCTTTGCAATGTGGGGCATTGATATGATTGGAGAGATCAAGCCCACGGATTCCAATGGACATCGTTTCATCCTAGTTGCCATTGACTATTTCACCAAGTGGGTCGAAGCAGCTTCCTTCGCCTCTGTTACTAAAAATGTGGTTGCCCGCTTCATCAAACAAAATCTCATATGCCGGTATGGTATTCCAGACAGGATCATCATAGACAATGGTACAAATCTGAATAACACGATGATCACCGCATTATGCGATCAGTTCAAGATTTATCATCACAATTCATCTCCCTATCGGCCGAAGATGAACGGTGTTGTTGAAGCTGCTAACAAAAACATTAAGAAGATCATTCAGAAAATGACGGTCACTTGCAAAGACTGGCATGAGATGTTACCGTTTGCTCTGCATGGATACTGTACGACGATACAAACTTCAACCGGGGCAACCCCATTTTCGTTGGTATATGGCATGGAAGCTGTCTTGCCTATGGAAGTCCAGATTCCTTCTCTAAGGATTATGAAGGATGCAGGTTTGAATGAAGATGATTGGATGCAGACCCGACTTGACCAACTCAATCTGATCGACGAAAAGCGACTTGCTGCTATATGCCATGGTCAGACGTATCAAAAGCGGATGATCAAGGCCTTCAATAAGAAAGTCAGACGTCAAGTGTATCAAGTCGGAGATCTCGTAATCAAGCGGATTATCTTGCCGCAAAGTGATCCCAGGGGCAAATGGACTCCTACATATGAAGGACCATTTGTGATCAAAAGCATATTTTCTGGTGGTGCAATGATTCTGACCACCATGGACGGCGACGATTTGCCGCACCCTGCGAACGCAGACATAGTCAAAAGATACTACGCATAAAATAACCCGACAAGTCGAAAACCCGAAAGGGCGGCTTGTGCAAAAATGGGCATCCCGGTGAATCGAAAACCCGAAAGGGCGGTTTAGGCAAAAATTAGGGATAAAAAACAAAAAAAATCTGTACACCCGGCAAGTCGAAAACCCGAAAGGGCGGCTTGGGCAAAAAGGGGTTTCCCGGTGGATCGAAAACCCGAGAGGGCGATTCAGGCAAAAGTTAGGGAATTAAAGCGTATGACTATGTCTCGTCGGATCACTTCAAGGACAATCTCTTCATCAACCAGTTCCAGGCTTCTGATCAATCCAGTCATCGGCAAACGAAGCATTGAATGGACAAATATTCAGAGTTGTGAAAGCTATAGCGGAATGGAATCCCATGGAATTATTTCACATAGCCATCCTTTATTTTGTATAAATATTTATGACAAAATCCTCTTACTAGGATCATTGTCTCCTTTGTACAAATATACTCATAGAAAGTCAATACAAATACTTTTCCCAGAAATTTGTGTCTTTTCCTTTCACTTTTTCTCTTGCACTATCTGTTTTATTTTGAGAAACGTCCAATGTTTTGTTAAATAGGCATATGCATTTGAACATAATCATTTCCTTATCAAGAAAGAGGATTGCTGATAGGTTGAAGATACAGTTGGATATCCTGATACCCTTTTAAAGGAAGCCCCCAGGAGATTTGGAATCCATATCCCCAGCAAGGCTTGAAGCTTATCCCCAGTAGATTCTGGAGGCTTATCCCCTGTAGAGTACGGACGTCTCACCCAAGTTTTATTCAAAATTGTTCCTCACAAGGGCTTATAACTGGGTTATCCTCAGCTTAGCGCCACGGAAGATCGCACTCGCCAAATTTATTCCTATCCCCAGCGGAGTTCATCAGAGTTCCCCAGCATAACTTACCAATACAATCCCCAGAGGAGGTTGTCTTTGTACATCCCCAGCCAAAGAATCCTCCGGAATTCAATTCCCCTCAGAGTTTAAGTTTCAGTATCCCCAGCTGAGCTAAGGCTTCAAAATTATCAATCCTCAGCCAGAGAATCCTCCGGAATTCAACTCCCCTCAGAGTCAAGTTTCATTATCCCCAGCGGAGCCAGACTAGTGAGCCTTCTCCCCACAGAGTTTTGGGAGGGCAAATATTGAGTTCCCCAGTGAAGTCGCCAGAGTTACTTCCCACCAAGCTGAAGATTCTCAGTCTTGCATCCCCAACATGAGTCTATTGGATCGAAGCTCCCCAGTAGAAGTCATCAGGAACTCTCTTTCCCAGTAACAGCCAAGGAATTATTCTTCCCGGCAGCATTCAAGATACTTTTATCTTCAGCCATCTCGGATTCATCTATCCTTTGCAAGACAGCCCTCCAGCTTACATGCACGTCCATTTACATTCATATCATATAACATACATTGCATCATGCATCATGACATCGCATATAACTAACCCTTTACCTTTTCAGGTAAGATCAGTCGACAGACCAAAAATCATTATCTCCCGAAATTCCTTCCAGGAATATTTCAGATCTGACCCAGACATGGCAACATTCTAATGCTTATCCCAGATTTATCCAGATGCAGTTCTACGCGAGCTCATCATCAGGGAACCCTACACCGGTTCTTCTTCCAAATTCAATATTTCTGAAAACAGTTTATGGATTCTTCCCAACAACGGATGATAATCTATCAGCTTGTTCAGATGCAATTTTTGAAAACAGTTTACGGACGCTTCCCAACAACGGATGATGCTCTATTGCTTATTCAACTTCAAGATTTCTGAAAATAGTTCACGGGTTCTCCAAGTAACGGATGTTAACCTATCACTTGTTCATATTCTTCTCAAGACTTCTGAAAACAGTTTATGGATTCTTCCCAACAACTGATGATAATCTACCAACTTGTTCAGATGCAACCTTTGAAAACAGTTTACGGACGCTTCCCAACAACGGATGCTGCTCTATTGCTTATTCAACTTCAAGATTTCTGAAAACAGTTTATGGATTCTTCCCAACAACGGATGATAATCTACCAACTTGTTCAGATGCAACCTTTGAAAACAGTTTACGGACGCTTCCCAACAACGGATGCTGCTCTATTGCTTATTCAACCTCAAGACTTCTGAAAACAGTTTATGGATTCTTCCCAACAACGGATGATAATCTACCAACTTGTTCAGATGCAACCTTTGAAAATAGTTTACAGACGCTTCCCAACAACGGATGCTGCTCTATTGCTTATTCAACTCCAAGATTTCTGAAAACAGTTCACGGGTTCTCCAAGTAACGGATGTTAACCTATCGCTTGTTCAGTTTCTTTTCAAGACTTCTGAAAACAGTTTATGGATTCTTCCTAACAACGGATGTCAATCTATTGCTTATTCAACTTCAAGATTTCTGAAAACAGTTTATGGATTCTTCCCAACAACGGATGATAATCTACCAACTTGTTCAGATGCAACCTTTGAAAACAGTTTACGGACGCTTCCCAACAACGGATGTTGCTCTATTGCTTATTCAACCTCAAGACTTCTGAAAACAGTTTATGGATTCTTCCCAACAACGGATGCTAATCTACCAACTTGTTCAGATGCAACTTTTGAGAACAGTTTACGGATTCTTCCCAACAGCGGATGTCAATCTATTTCTTATTCAAGCCCCAGTCCAGAGATGGTTCAAACCATGGACACCTTTCTGATCTTCATTCCAGATGGCATCTTTAAGCCCATCCCCGACGAGATTCGGTCACCCTTCCAGATGGCATCTTTAAGCCCATTTCCAGATGGCATCTTTAAGCCCATCTCCAAATGGCATCTTTAAGCCCATTTTCGCATCCATTGCTTTGACGAGTGCAAATTTAAGGGCACTCTAGTGTCCAATCTCCTTTTACCTTCGAGTCACGAAAGGTAAGATTTCCAATCTAACTCTTCAGGTTCAAGAAGATTGAACAGGGGCAACTGTTGTACCCCAAAATTTGCCCTCCCTTTCTTCAGGAAACCACCTTGGATTTTCAAGGTCCCTCTGAAACAAATCCAAGTCCTGAGTTATCCTTTTGCCCAAGCAAGCCGCTTACAAGAGCAAGATGATCTCACGAACTCCAAAAAAAACGACGCTTTTATCTTAAGAAAAATCAAATTCTAAGTACTTAGAACGTTTCTCTAAAATGAGTGTTTAAGAAAAATCAGCGCTTCAGAACTTCTGGACCCATTCCAGATAAAAACGGTCAGAAGTTGCAAGCTTGGCTCAGCGTGGTCAGAAGTTGGCTTTTCAGCAGCTACATCAGTTCAATCAGAAGTTGTAAACGTGGTTCAGAATGAAAGCCTCAAACAGAACATGCCCCTTCAGCAGTTACACAAGCTCAGTCAGAATTTGCTAAAGGAATGCAAGAGAAGCAGGGAAATCTGAAGGCTCCTTCAGAACATGCCGAATTCAGAAGATGAAAAGGTCAGAAGAATGGGTTTTACACTGATACAGAATCTCTAAGCCCAGGATTGTCCAGAAGTAAATCCAAGGAACGTACCAGAAAACCAGGAGAATCTCCAGAGCTTACAGGAAGCCAAGGCCAGAGCATGGTCTACGCTGCTGATGCAACGTTGGTTTCCATTACCAGAATATTGATGTTGATAGGTCTTATAACCATTTAATGCCCATTAATGCTTCCAACCACTCCTGAACATTCACGTGTGGCTTGGAAAACGCTTTTGTGCAGATTCTGGCATGGGCCTACGCGCCACCGCCCACTTCAGAGGTCACTTCTCCTCAATCTACGCCTGCTGCTGCAGCCTAGGCTGAAAGCTGTCTCTTTTCACAACTTCCCAGGAATTTCTGTCAAAGAACAAATTCAAACTCTGTTGGCGCTTTAATGTTCAAGGCATCCACAAGAACTTTGCCTATAAATAGAGAGTCTTCACCACTGCAAAAGGAGTTCAAGAAAAGAAACAGAAATTGCTAAGTGAGAAACAGAACTCTTAGCAACATAGCGTTCTGAAACTCTGTCAAAATCTCCAGTTTTGTTTCATAACTTTGAGTTTCTCACCTTCAAACTTCATCAAATATCCAGATTTTTTTCTGTAAACCAAAAACACCCTTTCCAAACTTCTGACCCTACATACATATACGCCTTTACCAGCCCTTTCAAAGAAAATCTGTCCAGAACACTACCAGAGCCAAAAGCTAACTTTCACCCACCAACTTTTCCAACAGTCAGGTAAGCACCTGCTGACCCTCATCACGCTGTTAAGCATCATCAGCTGTGCATACTCAAATAAACATAATGTAAATATCACGTTGTTACTGTTTGTGTTCTGAGGATTTTCATACCTCAGAACGTTTTGAGCCAGCATAGGACTTGCCTGGGACCTTGGTGGTTCTGACCTCTGAAACATTTTTGTATTTGCTGGATCTGTTCCAAATATGTTTCCTGTTTTGTGGAGTAACAACAGGATTGCAGATGTTCTGGTTAGTACAGGGAAAAGCCAAGTGCTGACTTTGACGTTAGCACATCTGAAGCCTGTTTTGCTGTCAATGATATCAGAACCTCTGAGAGTTATTGCCTTTTCAGCAGAATCAGAACTTCTGGTTTCTCCACTAACAAACTTCTGTCTTGCAGCGCAGGGGAATCAGAACTTCTGATTTCCCCACTAACAAGGTTCTGTTTTGCAGGTGCCAGAGTCAGAAGTTCTGACTCATACAGTTTAACCAAGAGGTTGATCATCTGGCAGCGGATTTGGGTCAGAACTTCTGATGACCTCCCAGCAGCGCGCGGGCTCCCTCTCTCTCTCTCTATATCTTGTTTTTTGCTATTTTCTTTTTTGTCTATTTTTCTCGTTGAACCCCCCATGTACAAATGTGTATCCCCCTCCCCTAATTGTTGTAATAGCGTAGGATTTTATATTTCCGCTTCTTATTGCTAGTAATTAGGACATGTATGGCAAGATAAAATCAACGAAATAGAAAAACCTAATTCAAAGAAAAAACTATTGTATGCAATAAAACACACTTGCACACTAACACCCCTAGGGTTACATCCACTTGTTGCCTTTCAAAATTAGGCCATCTTGCATGTTAGGTCTCTTTGGGCAAAGCAAAAAAATCAAATGATCATAGTCCCTCGATGACGCTTTCGAAAGTTGCCTAAAATGGTCAAAGTCCCTTTCAAAGGAAAAATTGCCCAAGGATACTTATCACTATTGTAATTATGGTCTAAACGATGACCCGTGCCCGTCCCTTTCACATCCTAACACAAGATTGTCCACCAAATACAATGGTGGAACAAAATTGTTAAAAGGGTTAAAGCATAACAAAAATCTTTGAGAACTTTAGGGTAGATCGCTCTTAAGTACTTGTCCACTTGCAAAACAAAAACACTTGCTTATTTTTCAAACCACACTTCACAAACACTTTCAAAACAAACTTTCAAAAACCTTGAAACATCTTTTCAAAAAGACAAACACCTTTTGTAAAACATTCAAGTAAAGAATTGTTACAAGGGTAGCCTATACAAGGCATCTTTTTCAAAACCTTTTCAAAAACCACACATAAAGCACCATTTCAAACAATTGAAAACAAAGGCAAGTTGATCTAAGCAAGTACCTAAGAGCCCATGGATAACCATGGATAGAAAGGGTGCTAATACCTTCCCTTTCTATAATCTACTCCCTGAACCCAAGAAAAATCTCAAAGGTTTTTGCTGTGCTTTTTAAACCTTTCCTTAGGATAAAATAAAAAGTCGGTGGGGACTCTTGCTCAACCGAAACATTTGCGAAAACAAACGCAAAACCATAGTCAGTTCTCCCACCGTATCACACATACTGCTACTGTTCTATGGCCAAGTTGGTCAGTTTAAGATTCTAAGGTCAATTGGTGCTTAATGACTCCTTAGAAGACCCATATTCTCCTCGTTCCAACACAAGGGATATCGGTACAGACTAAGGTGCCACACCAACGTAGCTACTGCTTCATCCGTGTCGGTCTACGCCGGACAGATCCCTCACAGTTTTCTGCTACTTACCTAAAGGGTATCCCCAGATCCGGGTTAGGATCTATAGAACTCCGATACAAGCCCACAAAATTAAAGCATACAAAGCATACAATTGAAAACACAAGTGATCTAATCCTAAGGTACACCTCACTTATAGATATCCCCAGCAGAGTCGTCAGTTCTGTGATCGGTGGGAATGAGAACTGACTGTTTTGAAATGCTGGTTCGCGTTTGCGTTTGTTTTCTCAAAATGTCGCGGTAAGCAAGAGTCGCCACAGTCTTTTATTTTATCCAACAAGGAAAGGACAAAAGCACAGAAAAATTCCTTTTCGAGATGTTTCTCGGGTTCAGGAGGTAGATTATAGAAAGGGAAGGTGTTAGCACCCTTTCTATTTGTGGTTATCCACGGGCTCTTAGGTAATTGCTCATTGTGTTTTCAAAAGTTTGCTTTTTTTTGTGTTTGTGGGTTTGAAAAGGGTTTTTGTTTTGAAGAGAGTGTAAGTGTGAAAAGTTTTGTTTTGTTTAAAAAGGAGCAAGTACTTAAGAGCCTCTACCTACTCAAAAAGGAATTAAATTGTGCAAATGTCCTTTAGACAATGCTATCCCACTATTGAGGAGTAGGTAGCACCGTCGTTGGATTGGGCCTTGGCAGGGGCGAGGTGTTGTCCTTCGATTGGGCAAAGGCAGTAGCAAGTTGTATCCTTCGACTGGGGCCTGGAAGTCATTGTATGGCGAAGCCTTCTGGTTCTGCCTTATTGCCTTCTTCGACTGGAGGTTGAAAGCATTGAGGGAATGCCTTTCGATTAGGGGCTGGAAGTCAGTGAAAGCATACTTTTCGTTTGGGCCTAGAAGTCAACATGGTTTTCCTCCTGGTTGTCTCTTTCGTTTAACCTGGAGAAAGAGGGTAGAAGCCAGAAGCGCCGTTCCCTATTTCCTGTTTCCTGTTTCTTTCATTTCAAGCATTAAATGACAACATGGCTTGAGGCCATGCTAGTATTTATCTTTCAAACAGTTTAATAATTAAAACTAGTTCAGGTAAACAACAAGCAAAACAAAAGGGTTAACTTTTAAAAACATGTTAACAGGGTGGAAACGAAAGGAACAATGGTATATACATGCTTGAAACGAACAAAAGTATTATTTACATGTTATGGCATGAAATGAAAGGTTCAAGGGTAAGAGTGACTTACCTTGATGGAGGCTTTGAATGGGTGTGGGACTTTGAGTGGAGGCCCGGGGTTCTGGATTTGAAAGAGGGGGCCAACAGTTGTGCTTGGAATGCTGGATTCGAAGGAAGGAAAGAAACAAGTCTTATGTTTCTTTCCAAACGGGATTCGAAGGATACTGAAGAGTATTTGTTCTTCATAATCGAAGGAAGTAAGTGTTTGGGATTATGGGTTTTGATTTCTCAAGTGTTGATGAACTTGAGAGTTTTGTTGTGTTTGAGAAAATTTGGGAGATTCGTTCCTCTGGTCCAAAGATCCTCCCTTAAACATGTGTTGGAGCCTCTTATTTATAGGCAAAGTTGGCTGAAGCTTTTGGAGGGAAAACAAAATAATTTGAACAATTTGGGTAAACTGCTCTTTGCAGCCCTCGAGGGACAGTGGTTGTATGCTATTTTGGTGCAAGAATGGGGCAGTGTTTCAGGACTGTTGTGCAGCAGTTTTGGCCAGTGTACCATGCCTGAACTTGGCAGCAAGCATCTTTGAATATTTCATCCTTTCATTTTGACCCTCCTTCGACCAGATTCTTCTTCCAACATATTGTTTGACTTTCTTCCAACAAGTGTCCTTCGAACGAATCACCTTTGTGCATCGTTTGAAGGGGCCAAATGTGTCTTAAGGTGGCTCATGTCTAATCGAAAGCTTGCACGCCAGGGGGTACATATGGTCAAACGAAAGACAAAATGTTCATATTCGAAAGAGACAAATAGGGAGCAAGAGGTGAAAATCGAAGGATGTTAAAAGAGAGCCTTTTGCCTTGGAAATGAAATAGATTACAAGAGGCTCTTTTCCTTGTGAATCCAAACCAAACTGTGTCAGAGGCCCATGCCCAGTCGAAGGATGCAAGCCAAGCTTGTGTCGAAATAGGTCAAAAGGCCAATCGAAGGATGCAAGCCAAGCTTGTGTCGAAAGAGGCCAAAAGGCCAATCGAAGGATGTAAGCCAAGCTTGTGTCGAAAGAGGTCAAAAGGCCAATCGAAGGATGAAAGCCAAGCTTGTGTCGAAAGAGGCCAAAAGGCCAATCGAAAGAGCTGAAACGAAGAACACTTGTATTTCTCCATTTTTTGTCAAAATAATATTTTATTTGTTTTCTCCCTTTTTGACAGTTTCCTTTTAATTTTGGTACTGGAAAATTCCAAAGTACTTGTGCAAGCTTGAACCTTGAGAATCCTTGTAAGAAAGGCATTGAGAATTGAGAGGGCAAATTTTGGGGTACAACAGTAAGGTTATGAGAGGGAACCTGGGTCGTCGGGTTAATTAGAAACAAAATCCTGGATAGTAGGGCTATGAGAAGGAACCTGGTTCGTAGGGTTACTTCGAGATGAAAGCCTGGATAGTAGGGCTAAAAGAAGGAACCTGGATAGTAGGGTTACTTCAAAGTGAAAGCCTGGATAGTAGGGCTATGAGAAGGAACCTGGATAGTTGGGTTACTTCAAAATGAAATCTTGGATAGTAGGGATATGAGAAGGAACCTGGATAGTAGGGTTACTTCGAAATGAAATCCTGGATAGTAGGGCTATGAGAAGGAACCTGGGTCGTAGGGTTATTTCGAGATGAAAGCCTGGATAGTAGGGCTATGAGAAAGAACCTGGGTCGTAGGGTTTCTTCGAGATGAAAGCTTGCATAGTAGGGCTATGAGAAGGAACCTGGATAGTATGGTTACTTCTAAATGAAAACCTCGATAGTAGAGCTTCAAGAAGGAACCTGGATAGTAGGGTTACTTTGAAATGAAAGCCTGGATAGTAGGGCTATGAGAAGGAACTTGGATAGTAGGGTTACTTCGAAATGAAAGCTTGGATAGTAGGGCTATGAGAAGGAACCTGGGTCATAGGGTTAGTTCGAGATGAAAGCCTGGATAGTAGGGCTATGAGAAGGAACATAGGTCATAGGGTTACTTCGAGATGAAAGCCTGGATAGTAGGGCTATGAGAAGGAACCTAGGTCGTAGGGTTACTTCGAGATGAAAGCCTGGATAATAAGGCTTATGGGAAGGAACCTGGGTCGTAGGGTTACTTCGTGGGGAGTTTTGGTAAAACTGCATCTGAACCGAGAAGGAACCTAGGTAAGGTCGCTTCGTGAGGAGTTTGGGTAAAACTACATCTGAACCGAGAAGGAACCTAGGTAAGGTTGCTTCGTGGGGAGTTTGGGTAAAACTACATCTAAACCGAGAAGGAACCTAGGTAAGGTTGCTTCGTGGGGAGTTTGGGTAAAACTACATCTGAATCGAGAAGGAACCTAGATAAGGTTGCTTCGTGGGGAGTTTGGGTAAAACTGCATGAGAACTGAGAAGGAACCTAGGTAAGGTTGCTTCGTGATAAGTCTGTGTAGGGATTCAGGAGGAACCTGGGTAAGGTTACTTCGGGATGAGTTCGTGTAAAACTTCAGAAGGGACCCGTGTGAGATTTTTTAGGATAAACCGGTGTGAAGCTGCATTTAGGAGAAACCCGTGTAAGATTGCTCCGTGACGAACCCGTGTAAAGCTGCATTTGGTCGCGCAGATAATTACTCTATTTAGTTTCAGGAGCTAATCTTGGACCTGCTGGAAATTGTTGATGATAACCACCTTTCCTGAAAAGGTACATGATTAATTGCATGTGAAGCATGAAATGCATTGTATGACGATGTTCTCGAAATAAATGAGATTATGTTGTATGCAATATGTATGCGCACGTCATGATGTATGAACATGAAATGCTATTGTGACATATCCGAGTGGGAAAATAAATCCCTAACCGCTGCTGGAGAGTAATGGAAATTGAGTTCCTGACCATCGTAGAAAAAGTGGTTATTCTACTTCCGCTGGAGATGGTGAACTAGAGATGACTATGCTGTGGATTTTCCCCTTGTTTACGGATATTCTGCCGACGAGAGACTCTTCTTGAGAACAACTCTGCGGGGGAATAATTCTGTTGGAGAGAGAAGCTTCCATAGCTGAAGGGATAAACTTTTTCGGGGATTGAGCTTCTGTATTCAGAGAAATAAACTCTATTCAGGAGAAAACTTTATGACCCGCCTGCGATTATGAAATTTGGTCGGGGAATATAGATGTTGATTCTCTGAAGGAACTTTACTGGGGAACGTAGATCCTGTTTGTGGAAGTCGATGTCAAAGATTTAGTTGCCTCTACTCTGTGGGGAGTGTAGATGTCACAAGGTCATATGCTGAGGATACGACAATGACTTTGCATCAGAACTTTTCTTCCCCGGTACCTGCTGGAGAAAGTACCCGCGGAGGCTTTATGGATGGCTTGAGTGTTATCCCAAGTCTTGGAGTCCTTGGTGAATGGAGATAAGGGTAATAAACCTTGATTTGATTAGACAAGTGACGAGATGACAGGACGTAGTCGTACTCTTCAAATCCCTAACTTTTTCCTGGACCGCCCTTTCGGGTTTTTAGTCCACCGGGATGCCCTTTTTTGCTCAAGCCGCCTTTTCAGGTTTTCGGCTTGCCGGGTGTACATATTTTTTTTGTTTTTATCCCTAATTTTTGCCCGAACCTTTTTTGGTTCGCCGGGATGCCCTTATTTTTGCCTAGGTCAGTCAACCTAGCGGATCTTTGTTCATGCATAGTATTTTTTGGCTATGTCCATGTTCACCGGGTATGGAGAATTGCCACTGTCCATAGTAGTAAGTGTTTCCACACTGCCAGAAGATGCTTGTTTGATCGTACATGATTCGTTGCTGGAATTCATGTTCAATGCCCCAAGTGATTCAGATGGAGATTTGTCCCTGGCTACTTAGCATCTTTGAGAGATTCCTTGAATCTTGACTGGACTGCCCCAGATGATGGACAATGATCCTGCCGTGCCCCTTGGTTGGAAGTGTTCTTCCAGTTGAGGTGATCCTTTTTATTGAGAAGGTTTTTGTTCATTGAATATCTGTCGTGTGAATTTCTCTGTTGTTGAACAAATAGTCATATGCAAACAATGGTATTTTAAGAATGCAAAGCTTATGTCTTTCTTGGAAAAAAAATTGAAAATGCAATTTTTTAGTAAAACAGATTTTGCAAGAGAGTGATATCAACTTAATATTTATGGAAAACCTTACAGGAGTCAAGATACCTTTTGTAACAGTATGCTTTCGAACTAACCCATGCTTCAGCTAGGACTTTTAAGGGTTATAACGTGGCCTGGTTCACGGTTCAAGAAACAAAGGATAAAGGCTCAAAATTTATTTGTACCCACCCGCTCTTCGTGATGTTCTTCAGTCATATGCTCAGTTAATTGCACATTTAGAATCCCAGTTGAGTTCTAGAATATTGTCCTTGATGTTCCGGTGATGGTTCGGATACTGATAGTTTATTTTGAATAGGAAGTCATTTTTGTAATCTTTTTGTCGAGGATTTGTAGTAACCTCTTTATTTTTGATTTTACTATCTTTGTCTTTTGCTTGAACAATTTCATTTTATGATTACAGTCAGCGGGATGCCCCAGTTAAGTCTCCTTCGTAGGTTTTGACTTAACGGGCTTTTATTTCGAGAGATAATAACTGCATGACTTGACGATTATATGGAACCATCAACGTCTTCTAATTTGGAAGGACGTCTTCAAGGCCATTCATTATGTGTGAAGCGGAAGATTGCGACTGAATGCGCCTCTGAACTAACTGAGAAAACTACCTTGTCCCATGTTATGATTAAGGGTTTTAATTTGTGTGAAAAGAAAAACTCCTACTTCTTTGGCTCAAAGGGGTTCACTGGGGATTATCTTCCTTATAACTCTACTTTTTTGGATTTGAAATAATTCTTGTACATCGTCAGCGGGGTCTGTTCAAAAGCATACTGTAGAGATTGTGGTATCATTTTCGTCATCCTCCCTCTAAGGCTTAGAGCTCTTAATCAAGAGTTGAATATCACGAAAAGGAAGTATAAAGCAGTTTAAGCATAGTGAAAACAGATTAATTCAAGACAAACATGTGTAATTCATTAATGAAATAATAAAGTTTTGACATGACAATAATTATTCGAATAAGCAAAGAAAATACAACTTGACAATTAAATGAACAAAAATGCTTTCAATCCTAGCCATGTTTTGGCAGGGGAGTAGTGATCACGCTAAGAGTCTCAGGCGGGTCAAATTCTATCTCCTTGGCGTCAATCATGTTCTAAATCTTGTATTTCAGCGTCCAACAATCGTTAGTATCGTGCCCCGGGCTGTCAGAATGATAAACACACCTTGCATCCGGATTGTAGTTAGGAGAGGAAGTCTTAGGGTTCAGATGAGGGTTTATCATCGTAATTAGATTCATCTTCATCATGTGTTGCAATGCTTGTGACAATGGCATGTTGATTTGAGTGAACTGCCTTTGAGGTCTTTCCACCCTTGGCTGATTGTTTCGTTGTTGTGGTCGTTGTGCGCGTGCCGAATTAGAGATCAGCACTACCCCACAGATTGGTGGTAGTCTGCCTTGCTACGCCCCTTCTGGCCGTGCACAACATTGGCTTCCCTCTTGCCACCAAATGACTTCTTCTCTGTACTCGAAGAGGTATTTTTCTGGATCTTGCCACTCTGGATCCCAACTTCTACTCTTTCTCTAGTCAATATCAGCTCGGTGAAACCAACTGAGGAGCTACCAATCAAGTGATTGAAGAATGGACCAGACAGCGTACCAAGGAACATATCCACCAACTCCCTATCAGACAAAGGGGGTTGGACTCTCCCTTCCAGATCTCTCCACTTCTGCGCATAGTCCTTGAAACCTTCGCTTGCACCCATGGACATACTCTGGAGTTGAGTACGGGTAAGGGCAAGGTCAGTGTTATATTGATACTGCTTGTAAAAAGCAGCAGCCAGATCTTCACAGTTATGGACATTGGTTCCCTCCAGTTGATAGAACCACTCAAGTTGAGTCCCAGACAGACTGTCCTGAAAGATATGGACCCAAAAGTTCCTATCAGCAGTGTGAGGCTGAATCTTCCTCACATAGGAACAGAGATAAAGCTTAGGACAAGACACCCCATCATACTTCACAAATATCGGAGCCTTGAACTTCTGTGGGATGACTACCCTAGATATCAAACCCAGCTCTTCGAAATCCAGCCCTGGTATTCTTTGGATCTCCATCGCGCTCAGACGATCCTCTAACTGTTTGTACATATCCTCGGCTGGGGGATACTGTTCATCGTTGTAGTCAGATTCATCCTCGGAAACTCTCGGACTAGGGTCTTCCCCCTGTGTGTCGCCCTCTTAGTTCTCCCCTTCTTTGGATGAAAAGGTCAGGTCAACCATTTGCTTCAATGGTCCCCTAAATCTTCTGCCCAGATTTAGGACACCGACGATCTTCTTCTTCTTCTTTTTCTCCTTCAGAATAAGGGCCTTCAGATCTTCCTGCCCCTTAGCTAAGGCTATGAACATTTGCTGAAATTGGGCATTTTGTGCCTGTAGATCCTTGATGCTTTGTTCTGAAGTCATTATTGCTTAAATAAACAGCGAAGAAGATGAGAAACCTGTTATGAAACATGTTTATGCAATGGTATGTATGATATATGTATGCAATGTTTTCAAGGATCTCGTGGGGTAAACAAAAAAATGATAGAAGTTGAAATTTTGCAGCTTTGATTAAAGAACTTTGAATTGTTAAGAGTCCTTCTACAAGAGTCAAGCTCACCATATCAAGTGGGTCATAGCCCCTGACTCAAGTTGTTGTGTTTTGGTCTTTTAACGGCATTAGCTAGAGGAAAATAAATCCCCTTGCCCCTTGCAAGACGTCTTCACCATAACCTGCATCACAAACCCTTGAGATCCTTGAAATGGTTAAGGAAATGTTGTGGTGTGATGTTATGATGTGTATGTTATGCATTAAGCAAAGATGTAAGGTGACAAACACAACCCTGCAAAGAATTCAAGTTGTTAGACAATGAAGGCACACAAGTCACACAAGCAACCTTAGGTTTAAGCTTGCATGGGGTTTGTAGGTAAGTACCCTCTTGAAGTTTAGTTGGTTTCAAACCTGTCTTAGAAAAGTAACCGGGTTTTAAGGATTCTCAATATCACTGATCATCCTTTATCGGACGTTGTTTCAGCTCAGGAAATCTTTTCTTGCGACCGAAATATCCCAAAAGTCTGATCTCAATGAGTGTAGCATCGAGTGTTAACCAATCTTCAGCTTTATACCGAGGCCAACTATCTCACTACTTTCTAATGGCCAAGTTTGTTCAACTAAGGTTCTAAGGTCCGTTAATGCTTCACGACACCACGCGGAGACCCCGTATTCTCCTGGTTTCCATACGAAGGATACCAGTACCAATCAAAGTGTTACACCAACACAGCAATCGCTTAAACCATACGGTCTACGCCATACAGTATCCACGATCTATTGTTGTTTACCTAAAAAGTGCACCCAGATCCGGGTGTAGGATCTTCAACAATACCCAAGCAAATACACTTAAAGATAAAGCAGGCAAAACAAACAAGAAAGAAATTTTAGAAATGACCTAGATCCTAAGGTATACCCCACTTTAATAAATCATAAGTCCCCAGCAGAGTCTTCAGTTCTGTGATACGGTGGCAGAACCGACTATTATACTGGTTTGCGTTTTTTGTTTTTAAATGTTGCCGTAAGCAAGAGTCGCCACCGACTTTTATTTCATCCAACAAAGGAAAAGGAAAAAGAACAGAAAAAACCTTTTTCGAGATGTTTCTGAGTACGGGGGTAGATTATAGAAAGGGAAGGTGTTAGCACCCTTTCTATCCGTGGTTTTCCACGGGCTCTTAGGTACTTTCTCATTTTGAAATTACTTGTGTGTGTTTTGAAAAGTTTTTGTTTAACTTCGTGATAACCCTTGTATCTGTCCTCAAGATGTGACGAAGTTGTTTTTGAAAACTGTTTTGAAAGTGTTTGTGAAAAAGAGTTTTATTGTTTTGAGCAAGTACTTAAGAGTTTCTACCTACTCGAAAAATATTGTTCATTTTCTCGTTTCCTTTAGACAGTGTTATCCTACTATTAGTGAGTAGGTAGCCCCATCGTTGGATGTTGAGGGACTATCGAAAGGGTCGTTATGGTCATCGAAGGTAACATGTAAATATATCTTAGCATTCGAAGGGACTGTCATCATATAGGCAACATCGAGGGACAAGATCATTTCTTGTATGCAACTGGAGGGGCGTTAGGGACCATGATCTTTATGATGACTTTAGAATTAAAGGTCTTTACTAAGACATCCCTACGTTCGAGGGACATGACCATTATTTTCCGAGGCAACCAAGTGAGGTATACCCTAAGGGTGCATATGTGCAAGGTCTGTTATGTTCAGTTATTTTAGTCTTGAGTTAAGTTTGCTAATGTTTGATTATTCTTGCCATACAATCCTATTAGTCATACATCTAGCAGTTAATAATTGCAGTAATTTAAAAGTGCAGAAATATAAAACCTAGCAATTACAAGGCTTCGGGGAGGGGGATTATGTACATATCCAAAACTGGGGGGGGGGGGGGGGGGAATAAATAAAAGCGGTAAAAGTCCTACTAATCATATATTACATCCCAATATACAGTTACAATAATAAAAGGAAGTGCGAAAGAATAATAACACGCAAATTTGAAAAGACGTCTAAAAATCCTAAGATATAAAAAATATTTAGTTGTTTTTTGTTTTAATTTATGAAAATGGTTTAAGTTAAAAAATAATTGATCTAGATCTATATTTAAAAAAAAAAAGTTAATTATTAAAGAAACATGAAATTTAAATAAAAGAAATTAATTCTATGTTTTTTTTGGTATTTTTGTTACAAAAAAGAAAATTAATTAAAATGAAATTAAACCAAAGTTCTATTAATTTTACTCTAAAAAAAAGTTAAAGTCATTAGTTAATTAATTTACCAAAATTAAAATTTAATTAAGAAAAATCCTAAATCTATTTTTATGTGATTTTTATATTTGTTTATTGATTAAAATAATAAAAAGGATTAAAAGAAATAAATGAAATGAATAAAACAAGAAAATAAAGATGGGCCTAGTAGCATTAGTAAACAGGGGGTGCAATCATCAGAAATCCCTAGGCCCGAATCTTCGAAAGCTTCATGCCCTAACCATGGTGTTTTCAGATTCTTGTGTGGAACCTATGATTCAACAATCCATAAATATTCTATATAAACTCAAACAAACGTTAGCATGCCATGAAATGTGATTGAAATTAGAGATTCGAAGTTTAAAATTTTACCAAACCGGTGTTGTCAAATGGGGGCGTGCTAGGCATGTGATGGATTTCTCTTGGGCCTTGTAAGACTCCTGAGGACTTCAAGAGGATGGTTTGAGGCTTGATGTCAATCGAGAGAGATCAGAACTTCGAGATATGACTTGCACCAGTTCTTTGATTTCTGGAGAGCTTTTTGAAGAGCTTTTAGAGAGCTTTTTGAAGAACTTTTTGAGAGCTTTTTAGAGAGGAATTTCGTTTCTTTCAAGCTTGTATGGCTCTATGTTTATAGAGGAGAATAGGAGACAAGAAATCATGGAAAGAATATCCCTCATAATGTTGTGTTTTAAGACCATGATCAAAATTTGAAAAAATGCCATATTTGATGATTTTATGCCATTTTTACATGTGGATGAACCTGGACATATTTGAAGGGTTATTGCACGAAATCAATTGACATAAACCAGCATAAAACTTGCCCAAAATGGATTCACATCAAAATTTACATTATTTCTATTTTTTATTTATTTAATTCTAAATTTTAATGAATAAAATATCAAAATAAATAGCATAAATATTAGAAAGATGTATGAGTGGGCTTAGAGTTCGTAGACCATGTTAGGAATTAGTTTCAAACTTGAAAAGATAGGACCATTTGGAAAAAAAATCCAAGTTTGGTCAATATTTGCTTCATGCATTTTTTTTCAAAAATTGGCCAACTTTGACAATGCATATCTCTCATAATTTTAACCCTATGAGGGTGTTCTTGGGCTTTTTAGAAAGCTTAGGATATCCCCTAAGCAACCTCTTTGGTTTAATCTCAATTAGATATTCCATGTTCATGTAAGAAGCTTTGACCCAAAAGGTGTTTTTGTTGACTTTTGAAAAGGACCTATAATGTCTGAATTTATATCTTTTCATGAGTGCATTTCTTGAAACTGAGGGCTGAAGATGAGTTGTAGGTAATTGGATTCTCTTAAAAATTATCCTTGGATGAGAAATTTCTGATAAAGTATGAGAAAGTTATGCGTGGTCAAAGTTTGGTTAACTTTTCCTATAGGAACCCTAATTTAGCAACTTTTGAGTTTGGATGAATTAGGAGCATTCCTTGAGGAATCATGATCAACCCTTGATCAAATGATGGATATCACTTCAAAATGTTGATTTTGACCAAAAATCTTGAAGTTTGACTGTATGTGGGTCACAGTTGACTTTTGACCTAGTACAGTTGATTTTTAGGCATTTGAGAAGTTGACTTAGCAAACTTCTTGTGCAAGGCATGAAACTTGGCATGGATGATCTTGAGGACATATTAGGGAAATGTAAACCACTTAGGACCCTTGGAAACTCAAACATATTGATGAGTAGTGAAACCCTAGTTTGAGGCTTATTGTCTTAGGAGGAAGATTTGTCTGATCAATCCTTAGGCATCCTTGGGCAAGTTGAGGACCTCTAGAAGTATGTTTTGAGTAAAATGAGAGGGAAAATTTTAGGGTACAATAAACATGCTAGGGTGTGGTGTGTAATTTTCCCTATAATGACCTTGAATCCTGATTTCTTCAACAAGTTCTTAACATTTAACTACCAGTCCTTTAGAGTATTTTCCCCTAAGTCCTTAGTGAGAAAAGCTTTAACCATCCATCCTAAATCCTAAGTCCTTAGAGATATCTGATGGAGTCAAGACTTTAATTTATAAAGGGTTAAATTTGGTGACATAAGGGTATCCCTAGTCCTAGGTGATATCTACTATAGTCTAATTGTACAAAAACCTTAACAATCACGATCCAACTGGTTGTTAACCATAAATCAATCCTAATTTGTCCGATAAGGAAGGCATACAAATGTTGTATAGTTAAAGTGAATAAGAAAACAAATTTATTAAAGAACTCAGGAATTCATAATCATTACAGATTCAAATCAGGAACACCCCTAGCATTGGGGTGGGGGGTTTAGTCGTTCATATTGTTCACGAGAATTACAAAAATATAAGAATTAGACATTACAAATGATGAAGGAACTTTGGTCTTCAATCGCGTCCGCTCATGAAAGATCTCCATTCTACAAGAATCTCATATCCTCACTTCTAGAATCTGCACTCCATTCTCTATAAAAATAGGTCCCTCAATTCATCATGGAAAATTGGCTAAATAGTGAACAATTCATTTGTCTCGGTCCGAAATGCCCAAAACGTCCCTCTCGGCCCCAAATCATGAAAAATCATTAAAAAACACTCAAAATTAGCATCCTGACCGACACGGGCCATGTCACTTGACACGGGCACCTGTGTCGACCCCTGTCCATCGCAATAACAAATCCTCTCGCCTAGACCTTCTGACACAGGCCGTGTCAGCTGACACGAGCACCCGTGTCAGCCTCTGCCTCTTCTCTCAAACTGTATGTTGAGCATCCTCTCCTGACACGCCCCATGTCAGGCGACACGGGTGGTTGTGTCAGGTACCTTGTAGCTTGGTTTTTGGGACTTCCTCCAAAACTCCTAATTTTCACTTTTCGCACTGATTTTCCTGGTTTTATTCCTCTGAGCCTAAAAATAACAAAATACACAACTAATACATAAAACATAAAAGAATGAAATAAAATACTTGACAAAATAAAGAAACAATAACTAAAATCAACTATAAATTAAGTTGGAAAAACCACTGATCAAACTCCCCTAAACATAAATCGTTGCTTGACCTCAAGCAACCATTACAAGAACTCATGAAAATCACATAAGCCCGGTACTCATACGTGAGAAATCCGTTCAAATTTGAAATTCCGGGAATGTCACAGACTCAGAATGTCTAATGGAATGTTAAGACCTCTGATCTGACATTAAGCGCTGTACAAGTAGAATAGGTTGTACTTTTGATATCTGTTCTACAACAGTCACTGGACTAACAGAGCCAGCAACACGCAGGTTCTGATTTAATGAAGTTCAGAACAGTTAAGGTTAATCTTATACATTGATGTTACGAGGAATGTTGTGACATCAAGGTAAATAACCAATACAGAAAGTAAATAACACACAGAATTGTTCACCCAGTTCGGTTCAACCAACCTACATCTGGGGGCTTCCAAGCCAGGGATAAAGTTCACTATTAGTAGTATCAATTCAAAGACCCTACAGCCAACACACCCGTTGACAGCCTTCTCACTTAATCACTACCTAATGACACTTTTACCTAAGATCCAATCCTAGATATGAGACCCCTCTCACTCCCCCTCAATCACCGCAGTGATAACTTTCTATAGTACTTAAACTGTTCAGAAGATACACTTCCATTACACATCTTGATCATGCTTAAAAGCTTCAATCAAGTACAATGCATACATCCTTTAACCTACAGGTTTCAAGGAGTATGGTGACCATCCCACAGCCCGGGTGGTTCACAACTAGCCCTAAGTGTTTACATCTTGTCAATCAGCGAACACCTTAAATTAGGTTACAATGCTTCTATTTATAACCCTCTTTACCCAGCTGGATTTGAGCCTTCACATAACAGCAATGCAGCTCTAACAACCTGCATAAAATAAGCAGAAAACTTCTGCTACAAGTTAGGTCTTCAATCGAGCTTTTCTCCTTATCCTTAGCTTCTGATTGAATCTTCTAGGGCTCCACGTATGCCTTCAATTTTCGCTACTTGTTATGCATTCTATTTGGCAGAATATTCTGCATAACTTTAGGAACAGAACTGCATCAGTCTTGACAGTTCAGTAGCTTGATGTCTGGTATGATGTTATGACATCTCTTGAGACATGTTGTTCCAGAGCATGTTTAGGCATTTACAATAGAATTTTCAGGCTGTTCCTATTGTACATTACATTACATTATTGTTGCTATTTGTTTTACAAGAGATGAGCCAATCCCAAACGAAGGCACTTACAATCTCCCCCTTTGGCTAATTTTGGCTAAAACAAATACAACAATAATACTCACCATTCAGGACCTCTTGTGGCACAGGAGGAAGAGGATGCACCTTATTCCCTTTTAGACCACGAACCATTTCTTGTCACTGATGGTGGAAAAAGAGGACCGTGGGAGATAAACTATCCTTTCAGAGGCATCAGAGAACCTTTAAGGAGTGACCAGAATATCTCCCTTGTAACTCAGAACACAGGTCACAACTGTGTTCATAACTCAGATCACAAGTCACAAAGAAATTCACGCCATTTGAATTTCTGCTGAGTTTGTGACAAGTCTTTGTGATCAAAATTTTGAGTAGTAGCTGCTGCAACGAGGACAGTTTCTAACAGTACTCCTTTCTCCCCCTTTTTGGCCAAAAATTGCCAAAGAAAGCCCTCACAAAACCAGATCCAAGAACAGTTTTCCCAAATCCGTATAAACCCCATGATGGTTGTGAGAGAAAAGAATGTGTGACAGGAGGTTATATAAGGAGATACCAGGTACAAAAAAAGATGGTAATATAAAATCTTGGTCAAGGATACCTGTTAGAGCATGTGCACATTTCAGACTGACTGTGCATGTATTGTTTGTTTCTGTCAATACCACAAAAAAGATCCAGTCCTAATACATGCATAAGTTTTGGTCAAAGTAATTCCTGAATAAAATCAGCCTTTGACCCATTTTCGGGACTGAAGATTTATTCCTTCTAGGAAACAGACTACCAATGACGTGGCGAAGTTATTTTCCCGTATTCTTCTTGATTTCCCCAAGGTTGCAATGTCGTTGATAATGTCATGACACTTACTTAGACATTACCTTGCATTTTTCAACAGCAGCCTTCTTTTTACTTCTCTCATTTAGGCACAGAGAGGGGCACTTTAACCAGCTAGTAGCAAGAGATTTTAAGCATGGCCATCACTCATGCTTTGTGTTGCTGAGATTCAATACACCCAAAAGACTCTAAATTCTTCTGATCTTCCATTCACTAGTAGTTGTTGGAGCTAGTGAAGTCTGATTTGCTAGACCAATTTGCTATTTGATAAGATCTGAATCTTCCAAATTGCTCCAAAAGTATCAAAACTGCCACTTATGATACTTTTAAGAATTTGCTATTGATAAGAGCAATTCTTCAATCTCCTGTTGTTGAGACATTATCCATGACTTCACAATGTCATATTATCAGAACACATAAACATCAGCATACCACTGCCCTCTTCTGACTTCTGATCTTCAGATTAAGTCCAACATTACAGAATCTCCCTTCAATGTATATTGTAATTGGAAAAGTGCAACACTCAGTGACTTCCCTTGTTAAGGCCAATCAAAACAGTGGCGTGGAAACCAGTAGCACTAGCTCTGAGGTGGTAACTTCAAGCACCCTGAACTAGTCTTAGAATAGTAAGAACATCTCTGATTCATGCCCTTGCGCTTCCACACTTATCATGTCTCTCATGTAGCCATAGTCTGAAACCAACCTCCAACCTTCTTAGTGTGCTTACAAGCTTTACTAAGATTTAGACTTTCTAGAAGGATTATCCTTTGATCATGTCATCCTTCTGTATAATATATTTACTAGTAGTTGCTAATACTAGTAAATTTCTTCAGACCACAACAGTAGTTATGCGTTGTTAAGCATACTTCTTTTAAACACAAGTAGAATCTACTTATTCCAAACCAACAATAAAACTGCCACACTAGAATATTAAGATTCACAGTTCCAAGTCTCTGCCACGGACTTCTAACAATAAATGATGTTACAGCATGAACCTATCTGCTTGGATTCTGAAGTTAACATCCAGGGGATTGATGCCCTTTTATATTCCCCATAAGAAAGGTGTGATTACTCACCAGAATATTCTTAGAGAGAAATAAACTCTCTACCAAGTTCTGAGTAATAGGTTCAGAATACAGCCTTGCATACATATTAGACAAACAATTAGTCTCCCATCCAAGTGCTTATATATATATATATCTTTATGCAAGATCCTAATGAATACTTAGTCTCCCGTCAAAGTATTCATTATTAGTTAGATTATGCCATCTTCTCAAGGTAGGATAATTATTCTAACAATCTTCTGCTCCATGCATGAAAAACCAACTACTGAAGCGGCCCTTCGTTTGAGATGATGTTGCACCATCAAATCTGACATTGATCTCAACCATATGAACCTGGCTTATACTATGGTTTTGGATGAACATCCAAAGCAATCAAAGCACACTTTTCTTACATCCTTTATGATCAGACCCACAACAACCACATAACCATGCAGCAACTAGCATGAATCACCTTCACCTTGACCCTTGAACAGTACAAGGAGTTAATCGTACCATACTCAACTAACAAGTGCATCCTAAGTGATGGGGATGACTTGTCAAAGTGTAGATATCCACCATTTGACTTTGTAGAGACTTAAGTGAATTCTCCTTCACATGCTGCAGTTTATGTGATTGGTAGACATGCCCTGTTCTATTCCTATCCTCTTAGGAAATCACTAAGATCATGAGAAATAAACTCAAGCATCTTATAGAACAAGGTAAGATGAACTCCCTTTCATATCAGCTTGATCATACAGTGTTGAGCTCTTTACTTTAGACACATAGTAAGTGCTCTTCATTTGGAATTTGCCACAGGTTTCAAATTAAGAGTCCTTAGTTTACTTGCTGTACAAGTTTCAGGTTGCCACATTCTGTAACTTGTACTAGAAGAAACTTCATTATCAATCATGAGGATGTTCACTAAATCTGGAACTTATCTGTCTTTCCTCAACAACTGATGTCTTCACATATTTATCACATAAAGATTCTACTTCCATTATCTAATCATACTAGATGATCATGACTGGTTACTTCTTCATATTTGTTAAGTATATTTACTTGGCTGAAGACACAGAAATCATATGAGGGGAAACCTGGAAATCACACTTTAAGTGCTTTTAGCTCAGTACATATACTCCCTTGATCAATTATTTCAAACCAGATGTCTCCTCTTCCAGATCAGGAGTAGGTTCCAAACATATGTATTCGTACTACAAGTGTTTAGCACCCAGAACATCTGTTCTTCAACTGGCAGTTGCATGATGTTCTAACATCCTCAAGCATATCAGTTCCATCTCCTTGGAACACATCATCCTTGATAATCTTCAAGCAGCTTGTAGATGTATACGAGAATCATTGATCAATTGATACTCATCAACACTAATAATAAATGCCTTGCCTTTATGAGTGGACTTGAGGACATTATTGATAGATTGCAAAATCTGCTTACAAATTCTGTTGAAAATAATAACCCTAGAGTTCTTCTTTCACTTTAGGCGTTGTATCAGAAGCTATGCAGCGGAATAGCAGTACTTCAACAGAACCTACACAATGCTTACTCCATATAGCAAGCATGACACATAAGGATTGAAAATAAATCAATCCTACAAGTTGTTTGCTTCTTCACCAAGCAACTTCCTAGACCCAACTCTACAGCCTGGTTAAAAGGAAGCTTTATACACACAGATGATACCTTATCAATATCTTCACTCCCGCATGAAGGTTTTGATAATATTCTTCTTTGTACAGGTTGAACAATGCACTCCAAAGTCTTCACTCCCACATGAGGTCTTTGAATTTGTTCAAACACTTTCATCTTCCTTCAACATTGCTGATCAGATTGATCTACTTTCTCCCAAATTGGTCCATCCTCCACTCCTAGGGACCAAACAATATGAACACTACTGGTTCAAACAATATTCTACCTTGTACACAACCGGAAAGTATCCCCCATGGATCTCATCCAGAGACAGACAGGATGCCTGCTCTGATACCAATTGAAATTCCGGGAATGTCACAGACTCAGAATGTCTAATGGAATGTTAAGACCTCTGATCTGACATTAAGCGCTGTACAAGTAGAATAGGTTGTACTTTTGATATCTGTTCTACAACAGTCACTGGACTAACAGAGCCAGCAACACGCAGGTTCTGATTTAATGAAGTTCAGAACAGTTAAGGTTAATCTTATACATTGATGTTACGAGGAATGCTGTGACATCAAGGTAAATAACCAATACAGAAAGTAAATAACACACAGAATTGTTCACCCAGTTCGGTTCAACCAACCTACATCTGGGGGCTTCCAAGCCAGGGATAAAGTTCACTATTAGTAGTATCAATTCAAAGACCCTACAGCCAACACACCCGTTGACAGCCTTCTCACTTAATCACTACCTAATGACACTTTTACCTAAGATCCAATCCTAGATATGAGACCCCTCTCACTCCCCCTCAATCACCGCAGTGATAACTTTCTATAGTACTTAAACTGTTCAGAAGATACACTTCCATTACACATCTTGATCATGCTTAAAAGCTTCAATCAAGTACAATGCATACATCCTTTAACCTACAGGTTTCAAGGAGTATGGTGACCATCCCACAGCCCGGGTGGTTCACAACTAGCCCTAAGTGTTTACATCTTGTCAATCAGCGAACACCTTAAATTAGGTTACAATGCTTCTATTTATAACCCTCTTTACCCAGCTGGATTTGAGCCTTCACATAACAGCAATGTAGCTCTAACAACCTGCATAAAATAAGCAGAAAACTTCTGCTACAAGTTAGGTATTCAATCGAGCTTTTCTCCTTATCCTTAGCTTCTGATTGAATCTTCTAGGGCTCCACGTATGCCTTCAATTTTCGCTACTTGTTATGCATTCTATTTGGCAGAATATTCTGCATAACTTTAGGAACAGAACTGCATCAGTCTTGACAGTTCAGTAGCTTGATGTCTGGTATGATGTTATGACATCTCTTGAGACATGTTGTTCCAGAGCATGTTTAGGCATTTACAATAGAATTTTCAGGCTGTTCCTATTGTACATTACATTACATTATTGTTGCTATTTGTTTTACAAGAGATGAGCCAATCCCAAACGAAGGCACTTACAAAATTGATCAAAAAACATACCGTCTGATGTTCACATGACACAAAGAGTTTGTGTAGGAACCTTTAAACCTCGAGCTTCCTCTTTAGATACCTCTCTAACTATGCTTTGTACTTAAGTCTTTTATCGATTTTCCTCCTTTTTCATTCAGACAGTCAAATTAAGGCAATGAGACTTTTCAATGATCATCACATGCACAAGACTGATCAAGAAAATTTTTGTTCAGGCACCAAATAAGAGTTTTTGCTCCTTTATAATTTCACATGAAATTTTCAAAACTTCAGTTTATAAATTGTTTTTTATGGACGACATTTGAGGATCAACCCCCTTTGGGCCAAATAACCTAATGAGGACTACCCAACTTAGCAATCCAGTTGCCTTTTACCGCCTTTTCATCATTTGGTGCCAACTTTATTTATTTCTCAACCAATCATACCTGCATGTGAATCTATATTATGCCAGACTATAAAGATAAACTACTCAAGGTGTACTTATCAAGATTCAAGCACTATGGAACAAATCTATGTGTTAGACTCGTATCACGTTCACATTATTCCAAAATTCCTAACCTCGAACAACCATCCTTTCGTTTCTATATACTATTCCCGAACTCTATGAGAACCAAGTTCTTGAACAAAACAAAAACAAAAATTTGCGGCCAAATTTGGAGGACTTCAACTCGTGGATTTATACAGCAATTCACATAGAGCTAACAAATTATTCGAAAAGAAGAAAAGAAATCGTGGATTTACATAGCAATTCACATATAGATAACAAATAATTCGAAAAGAAGAAAAGCAATAATCCCCCCCTCCACAAAAAAAACTTGAACTATACACCCCCCTCCTAGCTCTCACCAGTAAGGCTCTCTTTTTATTACCTGCAAACAAAACAAAAAGAAAAACCAAATTATTAAAAGCGTGGGTTACCTCCCACGAAGTGTTTCATTTAACGTTGCATGGCTCGAAGGTTCTTCCCTTTATGGGGGATACTTCCTCTTCCACACTTTCTTGCTTGTCTCTTCCGCAATCCAGAACTCATTCAAATCAATGGTACAACCCACTTTATACTTCAAGTCCCTTCAAACTTCCATCTTCTCACCTTTGAGTTTCCTTTTCTTTCTCTTCTTGACGTCTGAACTGAACTTAGAAATTTTTGTTGATTCCACATGAGAGCTTATGCTAGAGACTTTTTCTGGGGGTGATTTTAAACTATTATTGTCTCCTGCTAATTTGATCATACCAGCTGAAGCTTGATTCTTTTCACCTACATCCTTATTTTTCATCTCCAACACCTTCAAAGTTATCTCCTCATCAAAAGATCTTAGTTTCAGATTACCTGTTTCGATATCAAAATTGCATCGACTAGTCAGCATAAATGGTCGACCAAGAATGATAGGAGTCTTTTCATCTTCAAGTATGTCCATGATCTGAAAATCAACTAGGAAAACAAAATTGTCAATTTCTACTAATACATCCTCAACTATCCCATATGACTGCTTGATGGTGTGATCGGTGGATCTGGAACTGACTGTTTAACGCTGGTTCGCGAAATGTCGCGGAAGCAAGAGTCGCCACCGTCTTTTATTTTCTCCAATTGGAAAGGACAAAAGCACAGAAAAATTCCTTAAAAGAGATTGCTCTCGGTTCGGGAGGTAGGTTATAGAAAGGGAAGGTGTTAGCACCCTTTCTATCCATGGTTATCCATGGGCTCTTAGGTACTTGCTCAATGTGTTTTCAAAATTGTTTTGTGTGCTTTTCAATGTGGGTTTTAAAAGTTTCTTTGAAAAATTTCAGTTCGACTCGTACGTCAGAGTGTTTGAAAGATTTGCTTTGAAAGCTTTTGAAAAGTGTTGGTGTGAAAAGTATTATTTGTTTTGTTTTTGAAGAGAGCAAGTACCTACGAGAACCTACCTACCCTAAGGAATTCGTCTGTGTAAGAGTCCTTAAAAGTAGTGCCATCCCACCATTGAGAGGTAGGTAGCACCACCGTTGGAGGTGTTCGGGTCAATTCGAGGGTTTGGGACATGGTGATCACCAGAGCAATAGGAAGACACCTTAGAAGCTACCCTCATGCCAGGTTCCCGGATCATGAGGACTTACTAAGACGTCCTCTACTCGACGATCACCTTTCGAAAGGCAACAGTGAGGCGTACCCTAGGGGTGGTGTGTGCGAATCGTGTGTCATGTTTCAGTTATTTGTCTGGTCATGTTTGTTGTGATCTACGCTTGATTTTATTAAGACATTCATTCTTTCATGCTTGGTTAACAGTTAAACATTTTGCGAGAAATAAATCTAAGGCTATTACAAAGGCGCGGGTCCACATCGCCAAAATTAAACCGGACCCGATTTAGCGGAAAATAAATAATGCGAAGTAAATAAAAGTGCGAAAAGTAAAGTTACATGGCTTTGGGAGATTTACATAATTACAATGAAAGATAAAAATAAATCATGCGAAATTAAATGATTAAACAATGGGCGTTGGACCCGTTTACAAAAAAAAAATTAAAATTAATAGGAAATTAGAATTAAATGGTTAAATGTTTTTTTGATATTTTTGTGTTTTTTAGATTTAAAAGAAAAAAGAGTTAATTGAAATTAAATTAAGAAGCAAACCCTAATCCTAATATTTTTATATTTTTGTAGAATTAAATTAAGATCTAAATTAAACCTAAAATTTATTATGTACAATTTTAATTATAAAAATAAATAAACAAATAATAATTATTATTGTGGAAAAAAAGAGAAAAAATTAGGAAAGAAAATGGAAAGTTATTAAACCTAAATTCTATTTTTTTGGATTTTTATTAAAAAAGATTAAAATTATAACCTAATTAAAACTAAATATTTACATATAATTTATTTATGAAAATAATTAAAATAAAAATTATATTTTTTTTGGTCTTTTCTGAATTTTATGATGTTTTTGATATTTTGTAGAAAAAATAAGTTAATTAAATTAAGACAATAAAATAAATAAAACAACAAAAATAAAAGTGAGAAGAAAAAATATAAAATGCAAACCAGGGTGGGGTGTAGCCCCAATTCAGGAGGTAAAGCCCAAGGACATTGGCCCAATAAGATTTGAATTTGCTGACTTTTCATGATTCCATATGATGCGTTTGACCAGGCGTAGGTGTTCTTCAGCTTCCAACCTTTAGATTGACCTCCAAGCGGACGTGGCATGTTGATGATGGAGGGACTATGGTGTACCTGGGTGTTAGCGTAGCATGGAATTTCTTATTGAAAAATAGCATTGAGATTTTGCCAGACCTGGGACTTGAACCCAGGTCTTGAGGGTTATACGTATAACGCGTTACCACTGAGCCATCACGTTCACATTTAACATATAATATAACACAAATAATATAAAAGCAAAGTGGAACAACGCTTGGAACGCGCGCGAATTTTTTAAATCCACCTATCATGCTTCGCCACGAGGTCTTCGTCCTCGTTTGCCCTGAAACAAAAACAGATAGGCCACGGTTTTCAGGCGTGGGCTTAGGCAACCTTCAAAGAAATAGCGAATAGCGCCATGTTGATCAGAAATTAGGCGCGAGGGTCTAGATTGCTTCGTCCAGATACGCTGAATCCAGCCATGGTCATCTTGAGCTTTGATTTTTCTTGATTAAGAAACCCCTAATTTTGAAACCTGCAAACCCTAATATTCGAACATGGCATCTTGGCCAAAAGCGCACGAAATTTCAATTGAAAGTTATGGTTAGCTTTGAAACTTCAATATGAACAAGAATTCATAAACAAAAATGCACGAGGATGCGTAAATTATGATATGCGATTTGGAAAAATTTGTGACACAGTCTGAGTTCCTGGTACCGTTTCAAGGCGTTTTGCTTGTTGTTTTTGATTGAGAAACGTTTAGTGATGTCTCAGGATGCTATTGGAATGAAACTTGAGGCTTGAATCCACCTTAAAGCTAGATTTCAGTGTTTGAGTTTTTATGAAAAATTTCAAGAATGCAATGGAGTTTGGGGCGCAGCTTGCAGTCTAAGATCATTAGGGTTGTGATGCTGAGTATGTATAGAGGCTTTTAGGTCAAGAAAGTTGTACAAAATCTCATGCATTGATGATTTCACATATTTGATTTTGGAAAATCTTTTTCATATCTTTTTTCATGTTGTTTTTGTTCAATCATGATCCAATCACACCAAAACTTGCCATAATCAATCAAGCACGAAATATTGAGATTAGAATGTGCACAAAAAGATTTTTTTAGGTTAGGTTTATATTTTTCATGTATTAAAATGATTTAAATGAATATAAATTAATATAAATTCAAATAAATAATTAAAAAGTATGAAAATACTTCCCTTTGGGCCTAATGGTCGTGCATAGGCTTGGCATGAAGAATCTTGGAAGAAAAATGGGCCCATTTGCATTTTTAGGCCTTTTGCATCAATGTTGACTTTTCAAAATTCTCAAAAATTTCCCAACTTCCACAAGGCATAACTTGGTCAATTTTTAAGCTTTTCACATGTTCTTGGACATTTTGGAAAGGTCTTTGAGTCCTTTAACCAATGCCTTTGGTCCCATGTCATTTTGATTTACCAATCTCAAATTATGGCCTTTGACTTAAAGTCACTTTTTGTTGACTTTTGAAAATGACCTATAATGTTGAAATTGATAACTTTTTGTGAGAGCATTTCTTGGACTTGGAACATGAAGATGAATTGTAGGAAATGTCTTTCTCTTCAAAATGAGCTTTGGATGGAATTTTTCTGACAATCCATGTGAAAGTTATGCCCTGGTCAATTTCAGTTGACTTTTTCAACTGTCCAAATATAGCAACTTTTGCATCTTTGATGATTTCTGAGCCAAATTTTGAGAATCATGATCAAGCATTGATCAAATGATGTTTGTGGCTTCAAAATGATATGTTGACCAAAAATTTGAACTTTTGACTGTCAAATGACCATTTTGCCCCTACAGTTGACTGTAGTGCAATCTAGGGTTTTGACTGTGCAATTTTGAGCTGAATGCCTTGAAACTTGACATGAAGACACTTGACCATCTTTTTAAGCATATGAGACTTGATTGGTCCTTTGAAAAGTTCATTTACTTGACCAGAACTCAAACCCTAGTATTGACTGTATAGAAGACAGTTGAGCTGCACAACCCTTGGGGAATTTTGTGACCTTGACTTGGCAATTTCTTGATGAATATGGGAGGGCAAATTTTGGGGTACAACAGTTGCCCCTGTTCAATCTTCTTAGACCTGAGGATGCAGATTGGCTGACGTGCCTTTCGTAATCCGAGGGTAGAAGATGATTGGACACTAGAGTGCCCAGAAATTTGCGCTCACATAGTAGCAATGATGATGAGGGAATGGGCTTATAGATGCCATTTTAGAGGTTGCTGGATAAGATGATGGGCTTATAGATGCCATCTGGACGTTGATCGCGTAGGAGATTCCTTAGCGAGAACCTGCATACCTGCAAAGCAGAAAAATGAGTACCTGACACGTCGCAGGAGCTGATTTTAGATGCTTGATATAGATATGTCCTGATTGGTTACAGGAGCTGAGTCTGGAGCTTCAAACGCTGATGAATGAACCAGGGATGGTTACTGCCTTAGCATGAATGGTAAGAGAATCCTGAATGATTTCAACCTCAACAACGCTCGTTGAGAAAATCTTGGTGAGAATTACCATCTTCGTAGTGTCAGGAAGAGAACCAAAGGACATTATAATCTCAAAGGGAGTCACCTCGCTCACTGTTGGAGAGGGAACTATAGGAAATTATAATCTGAAAGGAAATATCACCTCACTCGCCATTGGAGAGGGAAACATCTTGAAAGGGAATTACCACCTCACTCGCTGTTGGAGAGGGGACTATAAGAGGATATCACCTCACGCTCATGCCGGAGAGGGAAACATCTGAAGAAGGAATTACCACCTCACACGCCGTTGGAGAGGGGACCATAAGAGAATATCACCTCACGCTCATGCCGGAGAGGGGAACATCTGAAGAAGGAATTACCACCTCACACGCCGTTGGAGAGGGGACCATAAGAGAATATCACCTCACGCTCATGCCGGAGAGGGAAACATCTGAAGAAGGAATTACCACCTCACACGCCGTTGGAGAGGGGACCATAAGAGAATATCACCTCACGCTCATGCCGGAGAGGGGAACATCTGAAGAAGGAATTACCACCTCACACGCCGTTGGAGAGGGGACCATAAGAGAATATCACCTCACGCTCATGCCGGAGAGGGAAACATCTGAAGAAGGAATTACCACCTCACACGCCGTTGGAGAGGGGACCATAAGAGAATATCACCTCACGCTCATGCCGGAGAGGGAAACATCTGAAGAAGGAATTACCACCTCACACGCCGTTGGAGAGGGGACCATAAGAGACTATCACCTCACGCTCATGCCGGAGAGGGAAACATCTGAAGAAGGAATTACCACCTCACACGCCGTTGGAGAGGGGACCATAAGAGAATATCACCTCACGCTCATGCCGGAGAGGGAAACATCTGAAGAAGGAATTACCACCTCACACGCCGTTGGAGAGGGGACCATAAGAGAATATCACCTCACGCTCATGCCGGAGAGGGGAACATCTGAAGAAGGAATTACCACCTCACACGCCGTTGGAGAGGGGACCATAAGAGAATATCACCTCACGCTCATGCCGGAGAGGGAAACATCTGAAGAAGGAATTACCACCTCACACGCCGTTGGAGAGGGGACCATAAGAGAATATCACCTCACGCTCATGCCGGAGAGGGAAACATCTGAAGAAGGAATTACCACCTCACACGCCGTTGGAGAGGGGACCATAAGAGACTATCACCTCACGCTCATGCCGGAGAGGGAAACATCTGAAGAAGGAATTACCACCTCACACGCCGTTGGAGAGGGGACCATAAGAGAATATCACCTCACGCTCATGCCGGAGAGGGAAACATCTGAAGAAGGAATTACCACCTCACACGCCGTTGGAGAGGGGACCATAAGAGAACTTCTACTGAGTCTTTATCAGAAACATCTGTTTGGAGTCGATTTAACTGGACTAGAGAAGTCCTTGAAATATGTTTGAGAATTTCAACTACATCTTTCCTGCAAGGTAAAGGTCAGTTATATGCAATGCATGATATGGATCAAGCAATGATGTTCTCAATATGGATGCGATTTGTATGATATGATGCGTACATGCATGCTATAATGATGTATGTGATGATTTATGTATGTTTTTGTCTAGGAAAATAAATCCTTGACGGGTGCCGGGAAGTCATATCCTGGGCTGATGTTGAGGAAGAGATTTTGCCTCCGCTGTGGATGATTCGTTGCAAGAATACCGGTAGGAGGAGATAACTCCGTTGAGGAATGAAATAATTCTGCGGGAGAAAAGATACTCTAGCGATCATGCTGGGGAGTGCTACTCTGTGGGGATAGCGATGCTTTGCTGAGTTGATGAAGATAACTCCGCTGGGGGTACCGTTGACGAGTTATGCTGGGGATATCCTTGTTGTGCTGGAAGTGGCGATAGACTTCGCTGGGGGTAGGAAGATATTTTGCCGAGGACGCTCTTTCCGTGGCTTTTGGATGAGGATAACCCAGTTATATCCTGTTACGGAAATAGCTCTTTAAATCAAGCCGGGATGACGCATTCGTGCTCTGCGAGGGATAAGCTTCCAGAATCTACTGGGGATAAGCTTGCTGCTTGGGGGTATGAACTCCAAATTTCTTGGGGAACTGGATTGGACTCTCATGGGGAGTTTTGATATGCTGGAGGATGATCCCTTAGAATGTTGATATACCGTCGGGGAACAATCTTTAGACAAAGACTGCCGGGGATGCTTTATGTATACTGCTGGGGAAGTATTGAGATCTACGGGGGGATACTCAATTTCCTTGATAATTGTAATTTTGCTTGGAGAGACATGTATTGTTTTACTGAACTACTCTCTGGGGAATTAAGATACTCGGTCATGTTCTTTGGCTGAACCTACCTTGGTACCTTGGAGGATAGAACAATTAGACTGCTCAGACAACTCTTTATTGCCCCTGTTTCTGTGGGAGGAGGCCCCTGTGAAAATGTTTGATAGTTGTTGATGGACCAACCTTCTTCTGGTAGGCAGGTGACAAGATGACAGGACATAGTCGTACGCTTTGATCCCTAACTTTTGCCCGGACCGCCCTTTCGGGTTTTCAGTCCACCGGGATACCCATTTTTGCCCAAGCCGCCTTTTCAGGTTTTCGACTTGCCGGGTGTACAGATTTTTCATTTTCATCCCTTATTTTTGCCCGAACCCTTTTGGTTCGTCGGGAAGCCCTTATTTTTGCCTAGGTATGTCAACCTAGCGGGTCTTTGATTATGCGTAGTATTTTTTCCGACTATGTCTACGCTTTCAGAATGTAGGGTGCTGCCTCTGTTAGAAGTGTTTTGTCCTGTCACCAGAAGATGTCTGACCAGGCAAGATTCGTTGCTGGGGTGCCCCAAGTGACTCAGATGGAGATTTGCCCCAGGCTATTTGACCTTTGAGAGATTCTCCGAATCTTGATTGGACTGCCCCAGATGATGGGCAATAGTCATGTCATGCCCCTTGATTGGAAGCGCTTTTGTTCACTAGGTATTCATCGTGCGAAGTTCCCTGCTGTTCAAACAAAAAGTCATATGCAAACAAAGTTATGTCAAAAATACAAAGCCTATGTCTGTCTTGAAGATTTTGAAAATGCATTCTTTTTCATAAAACAAATTAATGTTTGTCAAACGTGATGTCAACTCCGTGTTTACCGTAGGCCTTCAGGAGTCAGGATACCTTTCGTAACAGTATGCTTTCGAATTAACCCGTGCTTCAGCTAGGACTTTCAAGGGTTATATCGTGGCCTGGTTCACGGTTTGAGAAACAAAGGATAAAGGCTCAAAGTATTTGTACCCACCCGCTCTTCGTGATATTCTCCAAACGTAAATTCAGTTGATCATACGCTAGACCTTGTTTGAGTCTTTGCTTTGATGTTCCAATAATGGTTCAGCTGTCGATGATTTATTCTGAATAGGCAGTCATTTTTTTGCTTTGATTGAGGGTTTGTGAGACCTCTTTCTTGATTTTGTTATCCCTTTCTTTTTTGCCTGAACTGTTTCCTTTTTGGAATTACAGTCAGCGGGATGCCCCGGTTTCATAAGTCCCCTTTGTAGGTTTAGACTTTTTGGGCTTTTCATTTATGAATTTTGATGATGACTGCCTGTCCTTTTGATTGTTCTGAACCATCACTGTCTTTGTTCGTTTTATAAAGATGCACTTGGATCAACTGAGAGAACTACCCTGCCCCAGGTTATGATTAAGGGTTTTGATTTTCGAAAATAAAAACTCCTACTTCTTTGGCTCTGATGGGTTGACGAGGGATTATCATCCTTATAACTCCAGTGTTTAGGGGTTGAAACAATGCCTGTACTTCATAAGCGGGGTCTGTTCAAAAGCATACTGTAATGATCGCGGTATCGTTTTCGTCATCCTCCCTCAAGAGGCCTAGAATTTTTAATCGAGAGTTGAACATCAAGAAAAATATGAAAGCAATTTGCAATATAGTGAATACGAAATAATTACTTCAAAACAGACATGTGTAATGCATTAATGAAATAACAATGTTTGATATGAATAAAATGTTTAAACAATCAAAGAAAAATACAACTTGAACATTCGAATGAACAAAAGTTTCTTAGTTTGAACTAGCTATCTCAGATGGAGAATTCTCAGCGGAAGATTTTCATCTCGCCATCCGGCATGAACTCTATCACCCCTTCGTCAATCAAATCCTGGATTTTGTTCTTCAAGGTCCAACAGTCGTCTGTAGCATGCCCCGGGCTGTCTGAATGATAAGCGCAGTGGGTGTCGGGGTTATACCTCGAAGCTGTCCTGTTGGGATTTTTGGGAGGGTCCTTTAGAGTGATCAGATTGACCTCCAGCAAGCGCTTCAGTATAAAGGATGAGGGTATATCAGTCTCCGAGAAATGTCTTCCGGGCGCATTTCGTTTACGTTGACTACCCCGTTGAGGCTGGGCTCGTGACCCTGAAGCAAGCTGAGGAGATTTTCCTTTGTCTTCTTGCCCCGCATGTGGTTGAATGATGGCTGGAGCTTCCACCTTGGCTGTTTGCCCTACTGGATTATTTTGAAGCAGCTTGGTGACGAGAACCCGGAGCTCTTCTTGTTTTTGAGCTAAGTCCTGAATGAGAGTCATTTGGCCCACCAACTGCCCCATCATTTGGATCTTCATGGTTGCCAACTCAATTTGTAGTCCTTCCAGCTGATCGTTCCTGATGCCCCCTGCATTCCCTAAGGTCAAGTTCTTGGTGAGGAGAGTCTTTATTTCTTCTTGCCCCTGGGATAGGTTCAAGAACATTTCTCGCAGTTGGGCGTTCTGAGTACGGAGATCTTGGTTGTCTGGTTGGAAAGCCATTGCTGAAATAAACAGCGAAGATGGTGAGTGACCTGCAAAAGGGATACCTGTAATGCAATGATGAGTATGACATGTATGCAATGTTTTCAAGGACCTCGCGGGGTAAACAAGAAAATTTGTTAGCATTGGAATTTATAGCTTGATTGAAGGACACCCTTGTTGTTGAGAATTCTTCTTCAAGGGTCAAAGGCTCACCATATCCAGTGGGTCATAGCCCCTGACTTTAGTCATCAGGTCTAATTTTGATTTCCCAGCAACCTGGGTTAAGGGAACCTTCTTCAGGAGTCAGAGCTCACCATATCAAGTGGGTCATAGCCCCTGACAACCTTGGCTAGAGGAAAATAAATCCTCTTTGCCCCTTGCTAGATGTTTGATTTATCATGACCTGCATCACCAGCCCTTGAGGTCCTTGAAATGGATTAGGATGTATGCAATGGTATGATGTTATGCTATGCATGGGGTAATGGGGGTAACCCTGTTATGAGCCCCTATTAAGGACTGCAAACCCAAAACCTGCAAGACATTTAATAAACCCGTCAGGAGTCCCAATTAAGGACTAAGACAAACCCTGCAAGAAACTTGGTACACCTTGTTATGAGTCCTGGTTAAGGACTAAGACAAAAACCTGTAAGAAATTCAGTAGACCCTGTCATGAGTCCTAGTTAAGGACTATAAACAAACCCTGCAAGTACACTCAATAACCCTGTCATGAGCCCTAATTAAGGACTATGAACAAGACCTGCAAGAAGCAAGTGTCAGGTAACAAGTAGGCAAGTACGAAGGCACACAAGTCACACAAGAGAAGCCCTTAGAGTTTAAGGCCAGCATGGAGTTTGGGGTAATACCCTCTTGAAGTTGGTTGGTTCATACCTGTCCTAATCAAAGTAACCGGGTTCTAAGGGTCCCAATATCACGGGATTGCTTTCATTGTTCATCGTTTCGATTTAGCCACTGAACTGGCGACCGAAATATTCCAGGAAAGCAACCCTCAATTGAGTGTAGTGTCGAGTATCAACCAACCTCAGACTGCACCAAAGTCAGTTATCTCACTACCCTAAAGAGGCCAAGATAGTTCAATTAAGGTTCCTAAGGTCTGTTGATGCTTCACGACACCACGCGGAGGCCCCGTACTCTCCTTGACTGAACTCAAGGGTTACCGGTACACACCAAAGTGCCACATCAACGTAGCAGACTATTTCAACCGTGTCGGTATACCCCGCACAGTTCCCTCACAGCCTTGTTGCTACTTTCTAAGAAAGGTATCCCCCAGATCCGGGTGTAGGATCTATAGAACTCCCAAGCAACCCACAATTTAAAGCACACAAGGAAAACAATTGAAAACATAGTTATAAGCTAGCCCTAAGGTACACCCCACTTTAAGTATTATCCCCAGCAGAGTCGCCAGTTCTGTGATCGGTGGATCTGGAACTGAATGTTTAACGCTGGTTCGCGAAATGTCGCGGAAGCAAGAGTCGCCACCGTCTTTTATTTTCTCCAATTGGAAAGGACAAAAGCACAGAAAAATTCCTTAAAAGAGATTGCTCTCGGTTCGGGAGGTAGGTTATAGAAAGGGAAGGTGTTAGCACCCTTTCTATCCATGGTTATCCATGGGCTCTTAGGTACTTGCTCAATGTGTTTTCAAAATTGTTTTGTGTGCTTTTCAATGTGGGTTTTAAAAGTTTCTTTGAAAAATTTCAGTTCGACTCGTACGTCAGAGTGTTTGAAAGATTTGCTTTGAAAGCTTTTGAAAAGTGTTGGTGTGAAAAGTATTATTTGTTTTGTTTTTGAAGAGAGCAAGTACCTACGAGAACCTACCTACCCTAAGGAATTCGTCTGTGTAAGAGTCCTTAAAAGTAGTGCCATCCCACCATTGAGAGGTAGGTAGCACCACCGTTGGAGGTGTTCGGGTCAATTCGAGGGTTTGGGACATGGTGATCACCAGAGCAATAGGAAGACACCTTAGAAGCTACCCTCATGCCAGGTTCCCGGATCATGAGGACTTACTAAGACGTCCTCTACTCGACGATCACCTTTCGAAAGGCAACAGTGAGGCGTACCCTAGGGGTGGTGTGTGCGAATCGTGTGTCATGTTTCAGTTATTTGTCTGGTCATGTTTGTTGTGATCTACGCTTGATTTTATTAAGACATTCATTCTTTCATGCTTGGTTAACAGTTAAACATTTTGCGAGAAATAAATCTAAGGCTATTACAAAGGCGCGGGTCCACATCGCCAAAATTAAACCGGACCCGATTTAGCGGAAAATAAATAATGCGAAGTAAATAAAAGTGCGAAAAGTAAAGTTACATGGCTTTGGGAGATTTACATAATTACAATGAAAGATAAAAATAAATCATGCGAAATTAAATGATTAAACAATGGGCGTTGGACCCGTTTACAAAAAAAAAATTAAAATTAATAGGAAATTAGAATTAAATGGTTAAATGTTTTTTTGATATTTTTGTGTTTTTTAGATTTAAAAGAAAAAAGAGTTAATTGAAATTAAATTAAGAAGCAAACCCTAATCCTAATATTTTTATATTTTTGTAGAATTAAATTAAGATCTAAATTAAACCTAAAATTTATTATGTACAATTTTAATTATAAAAATAAATAAACAAATAATAATTATTATTGTGGAAAAAAAGAGAAAAAATTAGGAAAGAAAATGGAAAGTTATTAAACCTAAATTCTATTTTTTTGGATTTTTATTAAAAAAGATTAAAATTATAACCTAATTAAAACTAAATATTTACATATAATTTATTTATGAAAATAATTAAAATAAAAATTATATTTTTTTTGGTCTTTTCTGAATTTTATGATGTTTTTGATATTTTGTAGAAAAAATAAGTTAATTAAATTAAGACAATAAAATAAATAAAACAACAAAAATAAAAGTGAGAAGAAAAAATATAAAATGCAAACCAGGGTGGGGTGTAGCCCCAATTCAGGAGGTAAAGCCCAAGGACATTGGCCCAATAAGATTTGAATTTGCTGACTTTTCATGATTCCATATGATGCGTTTGACCAGGCGTAGGTGTTCTTCAGCTTCCAACCTTTAGATTGACCTCCAAGCGGACGTGGCATGTTGATGATGGAGGGACTATGGTGTACCTGGGTGTTAGCGTAGCATGGAATTTCTTATTGAAAAATAGCATTGAGATTTTGCCAGACCTGGGACTTGAACCCAGGTCTTGAGGGTTATACGTATAACGCGTTACCACTGAGCCATCACGTTCACATTTAACATATAATATAACACAAATAATATAAAAGCAAAGTGGAACAACGCTTGGAACGCGCGCGAATTTTTTAAATCCACCTATCATGCTTCGCCACGAGGTCTTCGTCCTCGTTTGCCCTGAAACAAAAACAGATAGGCCACGGTTTTCAGGCGTGGGCTTAGGCAACCTTCAAAGAAATAGCGAATAGCGCCATGTTGATCAGAAATTAGGCGCGAGGGTCTAGATTGCTTCGTCCAGATACGCTGAATCCAGCCATGGTCATCTTGAGCTTTGATTTTTCTTGATTAAGAAACCCCTAATTTTGAAACCTGCAAACCCTAATATTCGAACATGGCATCTTGGCCAAAAGCGCACGAAATTTCAATTGAAAGTTATGGTTAGCTTTGAAACTTCAATATGAACAAGAATTCATAAACAAAAATGCACGAGGATGCGTAAATTATGATATGCGATTTGGAAAAATTTGTGACACAGTCTGAGTTCCTGGTACCGTTTCAAGGCGTTTTGCTTGTTGTTTTTGATTGAGAAACGTTTAGTGATGTCTCAGGATGCTATTGGAATGAAACTTGAGGCTTGAATCCACCTTAAAGCTAGATTTCAGTGTTTGAGTTTTTATGAAAAATTTCAAGAATGCAATGGAGTTTGGGGCGCAGCTTGCAGTCTAAGATCATTAGGGTTGTGATGCTGAGTATGTATAGAGGCTTTTAGGTCAAGAAAGTTGTACAAAATCTCATGCATTGATGATTTCACATATTTGATTTTGGAAAATCTTTTTCATATCTTTTTTCATGTTGTTTTTGTTCAATCATGATCCAATCACACCAAAACTTGCCATAATCAATCAAGCACGAAATATTGAGATTAGAATGTGCACAAAAAGATTTTTTTAGGTTAGGTTTATATTTTTCATGTATTAAAATGATTTAAATGAATATAAATTAATATAAATTCAAATAAATAATTAAAAAGTATGAAAATACTTCCCTTTGGGCCTAATGGTCGTGCATAGGCTTGGCATGAAGAATCTTGGAAGAAAAATGGGCCCATTTGCATTTTTAGGCCTTTTGCATCAATGTTGACTTTTCAAAATTCTCAAAAATTTCCCAACTTCCACAAGGCATAACTTGGTCAATTTTTAAGCTTTTCACATGTTCTTGGACATTTTGGAAAGGTCTTTGAGTCCTTTAACCAATGCCTTTGGTCCCATGTCATTTTGATTTACCAATCTCAAATTATGGCCTTTGACTTAAAGTCACTTTTTGTTGACTTTTGAAAATGACCTATAATGTTGAAATTGATAACTTTTTGTGAGAGCATTTCTTGGACTTGGAACATGAAGATGAATTGTAGGAAATGTCTTTATCTTCAAAATGAGATTTGGATGGAATTTTTCTGACAATCCATGTGAAAGTTATGCCCTGGTCAATTTCAGTTGACTTTTTCAGCTGTCCAAATATAGCAACTTTTGCATCTTTGATGATTTCTGAGCCAAATTTTGAGAATCATGATCAAGCATTGATCAAATGATGTTTGTGGCTTCAAAATGATATGTTGACCAAAAATTTGAACTTTTGACTGTCAAATGACCATTTTGCCCCTACAGTTGACTGTAGTGCAATCTAGGGTTTTGACTGTGCAATTTTGAGCTGAATGCCTTGAAACTTGACATGAAGACACTTGACCATCTTTTTAAGCATATGAGACTTGATTGGGCCTTTGAAAAGTTCATTTACTTGACCAGAACTCAAACCCTAGTATTGACTGTATAGAAGACAGTTGAGCTGCACAACCCTTGGGGAATTTTGTGACCTTGACTTGGCAATTTCTTGATGAATATGGGAGGGCAAATTTTGGGGTACAACAAAAGGCATTTTCATGAGTGCTTCAAAGAATGGTATATTGATCTCTATATTTTTTAACTACTGGACAAATTTATCAAACCATTTATCTTTTGCGTCCTTCTTTGCCACTCGAGAGGGATACGACAACTTAATAACCGACCTAGTCTTCTCTTAAACCAACTTTACAGGTGATACCACTTCTTCCTATTTTTTCTTGTTCTCTCTAACTTCCAGATCTACTTCTATGATACTATCATCAAATTTTACCTCATCTTTCTTTTCTTCAGTAGCTTTCTCATTCCTTGTTGTGACAGCATTAACATTCTCATGATTTTTATGATTTTCTTGTGCTCGCAATGCTACCTATTATGCAATTTGTCCCATTTGAACTTACAAATTTTTTATTGCAGATGTGGTATTTCTGTAATTAATCCTTGTCTCTTCTTGAAATTGAGAGGTGTGGGCAGCCATCTTTTTAATAGCCACCTCCCACTCTACCTTCTGAGGAGCTTGTTGTTGTTCTTTCCAGGAGAAGTTCAGATGATTTTTCCACTCAGGATTATAGGTGTTAGAATATGGGTTATTTTTCCTCAAGAATTTTATCCCCTCAATTTGTTGTGGAGTTATAAGGCATTACACAATAAGGTGTGTTCCACTACAAATTTCACAAGCAACCTTCTGTACCTGTTGAACATGAGCTACCTGTTGAGTACTCATGTTCATTGCTTCCAGCTTTTTCTCTACTTCTATAGCAATTTCTTCTTCAATTTTCAGCTGTTTATTAATTTCTAACTTTTGATTAATCACCCCCCTTGGTTTACTCACAACCTTGTCATATAGCTCCAGATGCTCATTTGCAGCAATGACTTCAATAATATTCTTCACACTAGAGGTTGTTGTAAAGTTGGATGAGCCACCGGCTGCTGTATCAATAAGTTGATTTGTCTTCATTCGAAGGTCATTTACAAACATTTGCATTTGCTCCATTTGACCCATGTTGTGAGTGGGACAGGCTACTAATAACCTCTTGAATCTCTTATAAGCATCACCTGGTGACTCTCATTCCTTCTTCTTAAAATTCACAATATCATATCATTGGCGAATATAAACAGAAGCAGGAAAATACTCATCAAGAAAAGTCTTCTCCATTTGTTCCCAAGTGGTGATACTTCCAGCAGGTAATGAGTAAAACCACTCTTCAACATCTTCAGATAGCGTGAATGGGAACATCCTTAATTTCCTGTCTTCTTCAGAGTGCCCATTAATATTCAAAGTAGTACTCATGGTGAGGAATCTCTGCAAATGCTTATTGGAATCTTCATTAATCTTTCGGTGAAAGATCTGTTCTCGAGATGGCGAATGGTTGAAGGATACAGTTGAAAATTTTCAACATTAATCGGTTGATTCATAATAGTCAATCGACCTGCTGGAGAATTTTTCTCCTCCGTAATCCCTAAGAAGTCTCTCTGGTGGTGGTGGGTTTTCACCCGTAGTTTCAGGTTTTGATTCTGAACCTGGGTCTATATATCAAAACAAAATTTAGCTGAGGGTTTTCCATGCATGAAAAGGTTAGGAAAAATCAGTAATAACAAAAGTATAAAATTATAGAAAATAAATTTTATTTGTAGAGCAACAAAATTTTAATTGAACTCAAATTACACTCAATAACTAGGCAGTGCCTGGCAACGGCGCCAAAAACATGATAGGAAAAATAGCAAGTGTACTATTTTTGCCTCTTGTAATAATATGGAGATTCCCCGAATGTCAATCTCAAGGACTGTATGCAATTATCGAGTTTAATGCATGGTTCAATTAAACAAAAACTTAACTTGGGGTTTTGTTTTTAGAAATTATCACTGAATTATAAGCTGAAATATAAATATGCTTTTTTCACATATATGATGAACATGCTAGGGTGTGGTGTGTAATTTTCCCTATAACGATCTTGAATCCTGATTTCTTTACAAGTTCATAACATTCAACTACCATCCCTTTAGAGTATTTTCCCCTAAGTCCTTAGTGAGAAAGCCTTTAACCATCCATCTTAAATCCTAAGTCCTTAGAGATATCTGATGGAGTCAAACCTTTATTTTATCAAGGGTTAAATCTTGTGATTATAAGGTATCCCTAGTCCTAGGTGATATCTATTATAGTCTGTGTTGTACCCCAATTTTTCCCCTAAGATCCATTCATCATACCATAATTGATTTCATCACAACAAGATCACATTAGGATTCTTGGTTCCCCTCCTTACCTTTAGCTTTGCTCTTTAAGGAATCACCAAGCACCTTGACTTGTTTTCTTTTGTGGTCATGAATATTTTTCTTGATTTTTCATTTTAATTAATAAAATGCAATGTTGGTTTGTCTTGCTTGTTACTAATGTAGGTAAAGGCAATGAGATTTAGCAAGTTGTTCCATGGGTTCATGATTTTATTTTGATGCCCTAGTCAATAAAGCTTGAGAAGTTCAAACCTCGCCATTGAATTTGTTTTGGAAGAAATGGCATGGCAAGGTTATTTTGGTTCACCACATTTCAAGGTTATCAAATTTGGTTCAAAAGTACAAGGGGTTGATTGGAGAAGTTGTCATGCTTGGACAAGGCTTTGTTCCCATTGGTCACAAGTGCATATTTCTATCAATTCTCAAGATATGTAAGCGGTTTTTGTGACTATGAGTTCTCATTTTCATACTCAACAACTTTTATTTACAAAGCATTTGTGTTGGTACAAGAAGTTTGTTCAAAATGGTCAAAGTTCCTCAAGGCATTTTCTTGATATAGGAGCTAGGTTTTTGAACTTTAAAGAAGCATATCTTGATCATATTTTGGTATTTTTGAGTGATTCCAAATACATCCTTCTCTTTAAAAGGTTATCGATAAATCACTTCAAAAGTTTCAAGAAGTTTTCATGTGGAAGAAGCGTGATGATGAAGAAAGATTACAAGTCCTCCAGATGAACCCCCAATTTCTCATGTGTGACTTAAAATGATCATAACTTGGTCTTTTTTTTTTCACCTTGAGCCCACTCTTTTTCCATAATGATCTTAAAGATGTGAGCTTTATGCCTTCTTCTATGTGCAAAGTGAGAAAATGGATGGAAGATGCCCTAAGAATACAAAAGATTATAGGTCATTTCATGAGTTTTTGCCAACTTCAACGATTCATAAATCTCTTAATTTTTGGAGATTTTGAATGGTTCAAGTTTCAAAATTTCATTCAAAAGGTCTATTTCATTCCATATTTTTTGGTCAAGATCAAATTCCAAGTGGAAGGCCATGCTTTGATTCAAAACATTATAGGTCACTTTTGAAGAAAAAATTGAAATATTTCTAAGTATGGAAAGTCAACCCTTTTTCTCCAACTTTGACTCAATGCAACTTCTTGCTCAAACATCAATTTGATCTCATTCCTTGCACATTGAAAAGCTTGTGACTTAATCTTTCAAATACTTCAAGAATCACATCATAAGGTGCCCTACATTGTTGGCACCATGGTTATGAAAGTGGCATCATGAAATGGAAATTCCAAGTTCAATTAGATTTGAAAATCAGTTTAAATCCAAGTACAAGCCTGATTAAATATCAATTTTGTGTCTAATCATGTTTAGGAACTTTCCATAACAAGAAACGACTCTTAAACCATCCAATTTGTTGCGTTTTGAGCCATGTGAAGTCACACTTTTCACATTTAGCAGGTCCACGCGATTTCACTCATTTTGCCTCCAATTCACACGCTTGAGCCTTGCATCATAATCAACTCTAAATAAGGATCACCCCTCACTCTTTTTTTCAAGCTTTTGATAGCCAATTGACCCTTGTTCAGATCCCACACGAACTCTGAATTTGAAATTCTGATTTCTTACATTCTCACCTTAAAACACCAAAAGCTCCATTCAATTAGCTTCATTGAACATCTCTGAAGCTAACCATACAATTACTTTCAAGAATTGTGACCAATATTGATCTGTGGAAGTTCAGTTTCAGAGAAATTTCTCACTACTTTGTTCAGGTAGATTTCTTGGTCACATTGATTCAAATAAAAGACTAACCCACTCCCTGTGTTCTTCTGATCCCCGTGCTCTTTATAATTTGCAATTTCATTGAGAATTGAGCAAGATATCCCAGATTTTCGTGCTCGCTATTTTTTCTGGTTTTTTTAAACACAGACTTGCATAATTTATATAAATTTGGCGCGATGGTACCATTAGAATCGTCTTGAAGAGACGAATCTAATGGTACCGATCTGGTTTGCTAATTTTACAGTTTGGAAAATTCAATTTGGGGATGGCTGGAGGTTGAAGACGATGACATGTCTGTCTTCAATCAATGACATGAAGCCACGTTATTTTTTTGAAATGGATACAATATGCTTGCCTTATAATGCGCGTGCCTTAGGAACCCTTGGATCTGATTACTTTTGTGAGTCAAACTCCAACCAACGCGTCATATTTTAAGTTGTTTTATTTTAAAAATGTTGGATCTGGTGTGATATTTAGTAATGACCATGATATGCACAGTGCGTCAGATCCCTTGGATCTGATTGCTAACGTGTTTTGACTCTCATCCATTGGTCCACATCTTTTTGGGTTTTATTTTCTTTTCTGATTTTTATATTTAATTATTTTAAATTTCAAAAAATCATAGAAAATTCATTTTTAGTCCAAAAATTCTGAAAAAATTCTGAAAAATATATTTGATTATTCTCTTTCTGATTTTTATTTTTTCACAATTTAATTTTGTGTTTTGATATTTTTTTTATAAATTTTCACTTTATTTGAATTGTTTTAAATGTTTAAAAATACTTTTATACATTTTTAAATTCTGAAAAAATTATGAATGGTCCAATGACATTGTGACAAATATTGGTGACCTCATTTTATTTTTGTTTCTAACTTTGTTATTTTTTTTATCATTTTTGGTTTATTTTACTCATTTCTTTTAATTTTAAAAATAGTTTCTAACTTTAAAAAATTACCAAAATTTTTATAAAAATATTTGAGTCCTTTTCTGATTTTTCTATGGTCTTACTTTTTATTTCTTGATTAATTTGAACATAGTTGATATTTTTATCCCTTATTTCTATTTTAAAACATTTTAAAACCCTTTAAATGTATATATTAAATGCAATATTATTTTCTGGTTGATCTTGGGTTAAATTTTTGATCATGGACTTTATTAACCTCATTGGATCCATGGTGTTGAGTCTAACTCCACAAAAATGGATGAATGATTTTAATAATAGTTTGATTAAAATTTAATTCAAATGTGGTTTGTATATTCTTCCCCACCCCTCTCCATCTCATACCTTTCTTATTTCACTAAGTGTTATTGGAGCATGATCTCTATATCATATCTCAAAACAAATGGTGCATAGATTGCTATTGACCAGACTCAAAATAGGTGTGACTTCTATATAAGTCCACTTACGATTTCTTAACATAGCGTTAAATTTTGTTCTGATTCGAATAAATGATCATTCGTAGCCCAAACCTAAGTTTGCAAGCCCAAGTATGTTAATTTGATCTCTTTGATCCAATAACCTTGAGATTCATTGTGTGGAGGCTTTGATTCTACCAATCCTCTAATGGATCTATAACACTTTTAGTCAACGCGGATCACTTAAACATCGTTGATCATTAAATGGTACTTGTGAGGATTCCAAATGGGTGATATACTTGACAAAAAGCAAATTCAACTTGTTGTGTGGAGGCTTTGGTTCTACCAATCCTCTAATGAGTTCCAAATGCAAGTTTCAAGATGATCATCAAACTAACCACTAATCACTAATAATTGACTTTATCTTATGTTTTTACTTTATGCCCTTTTATTTTTTATGCTTGATGTACCATTTACTTTTAGCATTTACATTTACATTTACATTTCATGTCTAATAATCAACATAAACCATAAAAAACTTTAATGGTACTTGGACTATTTGGTTACTATCCTTGGCATTATGGAGTATTGGACTTCTTGGACTTAGGATTAGAAACCTTGGCCTATGTTGGAGACCTTGTGACCTGAATTGTATTTTGTCTGGAGTTCTTGAGGTTTACCTCAAGACATTGGGTTGTTTGTTTGTTTTGTGTGCAGGTTATTGTGATTACATTCTTGGTTTGTAATCTGGAATTCACCGGTATGCAGTCGTTACTCTACCCAATTTTTTTGTGAAGACTTAATACACTTGAAGTTTGGTTCTCACAAGAGGTCTAGTATCTTTGCTTGCTTGGTTTCAATCCAAAGAATGGGAATTCTATCTTAGCTCATAATGTCAAGTATTTGCTTTTCGTCGGTTAGATGGTTCTTATCCCTAGCTTTTACCTTATGCCTTTAGAATAGTCTCTTCTCCTCCTCCCATCTCCTTTAATTTCAAAAATCTTCTCCCTCCTTTTGAAAACTCTTCTTGTTTTTAAACTTGAACTACTTTCATAATAAACTTGGACCTAGGTCCATGCATTTTCAAAACCTTTTCATAAATAAACTTCAATCAATTTAATAATACCTTGACATTTTTGTGAGAAGACTAAATGTCAATCAATCTCATTTCAAACCATTTTTGCCACTTTGGATTTTTATTTTAAAAAATTTCTCAAAAGATTAGACTCTTGTCAATCCTTGTAGTGATGCAAACAACTATACTTCTACAATATGTAGTAAAGAGGGATATTTTCCACTTGGGTGTTGAGTGAGGCATTGTTGATTTTAAAATCCAAGCCATATCATCTACTTTGAGATAATGCAAATTCTCCTTTCTCATGATTGTGGGTAGTAAGTATGTTTTCCACACGGACAATGACAATGATGTCTTATCTCATAAAATTAACCAACACACTTGTGTTTTAAAATCTTTAAAAGACGAACTACGTGTACCCTGATCCCCTATTGCACAGAAGGTGGTACGTAGGCACTAAAGGTTCGCAACTGCGGCAGGTGAAAAAATCATAAAAAATATTTCTTTTCTCACCTCCACCATCTATTTTTATACAACATTTTTATAGCCAAAATATACAGATTTTACAAAGAGGTTCCTGTGGAGTACCGTAGATGTTTAGGGTGCTAATACCCTCCCTTTGCATAACCAACCCCCTTACCTTGAATCTTTCCCCCTTTTTTTGGGTTATTCGCTCTTTTCCCATTCCTTTGGAAATAATAAAGCACGGTGGCGATTTTTATTTTGATCTGTACAAGTCTAGTAAATCCAATAGCTTAGTCTTAACATTTATATCGCTAGAGTCTGATTGTATAAAAAATTTAACAACTGCGGTCTAGCTGGTTGTTAACCGTAAGTCAATCCTAATTTGTCCGATTAGGAAGGCATAAAAACATTGTACAATTAAATTGAATAAGAAAACAACTTTATTAAAGAACTCAGGAATTCATAATCATTACAGATTCAAATCAGGGATACCCCCTAGCAATGGGGGGTTTTGTCGTTCATATTGTTCACGAGAATTACTAAAATATAAGAATTAGATATTACAGACGATGAAGGAAATTTGGTATTCAACCGCGTCCGCTCATGAAAGATTTCTATTCTTCAATAATCTCATATCCTCTCTCCTAGACTCTGGACTTCATTCTCTGCAAAAAAGGTCCCTCAATTCATCGTAGGAAATTGGCTAAATAGTGAACAATTCATTTGTCTCGGTCTGAAATTCCCAAAATGCCCCTATGGGTCCCAAATCATGAAAACTCTTTAAAAAACACTCAAAATCAATGTCCTGGCCGACACGGGCTGTCTCATCTGACACGGGCACCCGTGTCGTCCCCTGTCTGTCGGACCAACAAATTCTCTCGCCCAAACCTTATGACACAGGCCGTGTCAGCTGACACATGCACTTGTGTCAACCTCTTCCTCTTCTCCCAAACTGTTGTTGAGCATCCTCCTAAAACGGCCCATGTCAGGCAACACGGGTGGCCGTGTCAGGTATCCTATAGCTTGGTTTTTTAGACTTCCTCTGAAACTCCGAATTTTCACTTTTCGCACTAATTTTCCTGATTTTATTCCTCTGAGCCTGAAAATAAGAAAATACACAACCAACGCATAAAACGTGGAAGAATGAAATAAAATACTTGACAAAATAAAGAAACGATAACTAAAATCAATTGTAAATAAAGGTGGAAAAACCACAGATCATCACTTGCTAGATATGAGAACCCCTTTCACTTTTAATCACCACAGTTATATCAAACAATCCCAGTCCCATGAAATGTCTCAAGAAACTAAAAAGGAAGAACACACTTCCAATACTCCATTTTCTTAAAAGCTTCACTAAGAATATTACTTAACTCTTGCTTAAAAGCTTCGAGGAGAATAATAACTTGATAAACAAGTAACAATTAGTCAACTCAAATGCATCAAAGATACACGAGGACGTATAAAAAACACACAAAGAACCTAAGGACTATCAAACCCTAAACCCTTATATTTCACAAGGTTTTACAATAAAAACTATGCTTAAAAAATAGGTCTTTGATGACTCCTTATATAGGCTTCAACAATTGGGCTCAGACTCTTCAATCAAATATAATCTTCAGCTCTAAATCCTTGTAGAATATTTTCCACGAAAATAGAAACAAAAAATAAACCTTTAAAATATTTCCTAAAAAGTCTCAAAGATCCTTTTTTATGAAATAAATCAGATATGCAATTATTCCTAACAATCCTTGATTGGCCGCGTCTGTTATGACTACTAGAAATCTCTAGAATCTCATATTTTTAAATGAAATATTCAAGGATAAATATCCAGCTGTACTAATATGATGTTCTATTGCAACATATTACAACATCTAATAGAACATATGTTAAATAAGTACCTTTATACACTGTTGTACCGGCTGGTCAAGATGTTATGACATCTTGCTCAACATTAGGCTGCAAAACACGTTCTTCCCAAATAGAACATGTTGCTATATTTGTTGTCAATTTTTTGTTTTACCAAAGTTATTGCCAACCATAAAATCAAAGATTTAACAAGGTCTTCAAGAAGTTGTGCTAAAAGCTTCAAAGAGAGAAGGAGAGCAACATTATCAGGATCAGAAGTGACCATGGTAGAGAGTTTGAAAACAACAAGTTTAATGAGTTTTGTGCCTCTGAAGGTATTAGTAATTAATTTTCCTCTCCTATTACTCCTCAACAAAATGGATTTGTTGAAAGAAAGAATAGAACGCTACAATAAGCAGTAAGATCCATGCTTCATGCAAAGAAATTTCCATATCATTTTTGGGCAGAAGCTATGAATATTGCTTGTTATATCCATAATAGAGTCACCTTAAGGATTGGAATAACAAATACTCTATATGAGCTATGGAAAGGAAGGAAACCTACAGTCAAATACTTTCATGTTTTTGGAAGTAAATGCTACATCTTGGCTGATCGTGAACAAAGAAGAAAAATGGACGCCAAAAGTGATGAAGGGATTTTTCTTGGCTACTCTACAAACAGGAGAGCCTATAGAGTTTTTAACACTAGAACTCAGGTCATGGTGGAGTATATAAATGTTGTGATTGATGACTCAAGCACGAACAATGGTCCTGATGTTGGAACATTATTCCATATGGATGATGAGTAAGAAAATGTGTAAAAAGATGGCACTAGTGCTGAGACTGCAGATGTTGAACTTGAGGACATTAAGGTCAATAAGGGCCCTTCAATCATAAATTAGAAAGATCATCTTAAAAAACTCATTATAGGAAATATTAACCAAGGGATTACTACTAGATCAAGGTAAGTTGTTTCTAACTCTTGCTTTGTTTCTAAGATTGAACCCAAGAATGTAAAGGAAGCCTTAACTGATGAATTTTGGATCAATGTCATGCATGAAGAAATTAGTCAGTTTAAGAGGAATGAATTTTGGGACTTAGTTCCTAGGCCTAGTGGAACTAATGTTATTGGTACTATGTGGGTGTACAAGAACAAAACTGTTGAAAGTGGAGTTGTCACCAGAAATAAGGCCAAACTTGTGGCACAAGGCTATACTCAGATTGAAGGAATAAATTTTGATGATACTTTTTCTCTAATTTTTATACTTGAATCCATTAGACTATTGTTAAGAGTGACCTGTTTATTGAAGTTTAAACTATTTCAAAAAGATGTGAAAGTGCTTTTCTGAATGGGTACTTACATGAAGAGGTTTTTGTTGAACAACCAAAGAGATTCATTGGTCCTACTTATCTAGATCATGTGTTTAAAATAAAGAAAGCTCTCTATAGATTGAAGAAAGCTCCTAGATCTTGGTATGAGAGGTTGACAAAATTTCTTGTCAACAAGGGCTATAGGAAAAGAGGAATAGACAATACCATGTTTGTCAAGGAGAAGGGTAGCAAACTTATGATTGCTTAAATATATGTTGATGACATTGTATTTGGAGTGATGTTAGACCAGATGGTGGAACATTTTGTCAAACAAATGCAATCAGAATTTGAGATGAGTCTTATTGGTAAATTGACACATTTTCTAGGAATTCAAGTGAAATATATGGATCACTCTATCTTCATCTCTCAAAGTAAGCATGCCAAGAACATAGTAAAGAAGTTTGGTATAGAAAATGCAATTCACAAGAGGACACATGCTCCTACTCATTTGAAACTATCAAAAGACGAAAAAGGTGTTGCTATTTATCAAAGCTTATACATAAGTATGGTTGGTAGTTTGTTGTACCTTACATCTAGCAGGCCTGATATCACATTTGTTGTGGGTGTGTGTGCAAGATATCAAGCTGAGTCAAAAACAAGTCATATCAATCAAGTAAAAAGGATTTTTAAGTACATCAATGGTACTATTGACTATGGTATGTTATACTCTCATGGTTTAGATCCATGCTGGTGGGGTATTGTGATACATATTGGGATGATAGTGCTGATGATAGAAAAATCACTTCTGGTGGATGTTACTTTTAGGAAATAATCTGATTTCTTGGTTTAGTAAGAAACAGAAATGTGTTTCGTTGTCTACTAATGAAGCTGGATATATTGCAGCTGAAAGTAGTTTTCACAACTGATATAAATGAAACAAATGTTGAAGGAATATAATATCAAGCAAGATGGCATGACATTATATTGTGATAATATGAGTTCTATCAATATTTCAAATAATCTTATTCAACACAGTAGAACCAAGAAGATTGACATTCGTCATCATTTTATCAGAGACCTTATTGAAGATAAGGTGATTACTCTAGAGCATATAACCACTGAGAAATAACTGGCTGATATTTTCACCAAAGCTTTGGATGAAAATCATTTTGAAAATCTTAGGTGTGAGCTGGGGATCTACATTATTGAGGAGTTATAGCAATCACATATATGGAGGAGTGAAATTGATACTACATATTTCCTCTATTTTCTGGTGCATGAGAAGCCTAAGCAAGTTGAAATTGTTAGAAGATGGAACAAAGGATCTCTACAAGTTATAAGGGCTGACTTGAAAAAGACATGTTCTAAGGTGGTGAAGGGAGTTTAGTGTTAACACTTATACAACATGTGATATCATGAAGAAGGGTAGAATGATCTTTGATAGAGGCAATAAATGGAATACCACCTGAAGGTGATCAAGATTTTGTGTGTTTCCATCTAAGTAATATGTGTTTCCAATTGTTTGTTTGTTTCCATCTGTTTTTGTGCTTGTATGCAATGTCTGTGCTTCCAATTTTTTGTTTACACTTACTCTATTTTTTAAATTTAATTTTTGGATAAAAATGGGAGTAAAGTGTTAATGTATTTTGTTTATCCTGATGTTATGTCACATATATTAATTAACATGCTGATAGGACTATACTACTGCTAAGGGAAGAGTACCCTATTGTGGTTGCTTGCTGAATGCAACTATTTAGGGGGAACATGATAGTTTGCCATGCTTGTTGTTGCTGTTGCTAATGCGGGTGGGATATGTGAGCATGTTATCTTCCTTGATGTTCTGACATCTTTCCTGATGTGGAGAATCTTGATGCGAGGCTTATTTATATTATGCTGCATGTGCCTCTGATGTGTGAACTTGGATAGTTCATATTTGGTATTTTAGATTTTTTGGTGATTTGGGTTTTTCCTTGAGGGGGAGTACTTGTTATGTGTGATAGGGGGAGTATGGATCTGTCTGAAGTTGTATTGTGTGATGTCAGATCACATGTCTTGACATCTGTCTTTTGGCGCTTTGAAGAGGTTTGTGTGTGTGAGGCTGGGTATCTCTTTAACTGCATGTTTTCTCTGACGTATTTTTATGTTTGCAGTTTGTACAAAGTTTACATTTTTCATGTAGCTTGTGTTTTATGATTGTGGTTTTATTCCTCTCTCTAGTTTAATTGTGCTAAGGTTGTTTTAGCCAAAATTTTCCAAAGCGGGAGATTATTAGATCCATGGTTTTAGGATTTTTAGAAATTTTTATAAAACATGGTTCTTAACTAATGTTGTACCAAATGTAATAACATCTTGACCAACTGTTATGACAAGTTCTGCTGTCATGTATTTCAGACAGATGTTGAGTCAGATATCTTGACATCTTGGCCTGCTGTACAACAATTGTTGCTGTTATTTTTCCTTGAAGATTTGATTGAAAAATATGAGATTCTGGATGATTTTAGTTCTCATACAGGCGCAACCAATCAAGGATATTTTAGGAATAATGCATATTTGATTTGGTTTCATAAAAAGTATCTTTGATACTTTTTAGGAAACTTTGAAGATTTGTTCCTATTTTTGTGTGAAGGTGTTGCAGCTGATTTCAAAAGTAGAAGATTGGATTTGATTGAAGAGTCCAAGCCCATACTGCAAGAGTCTATAAATAAGGACTTGATAAACCTAAAATAGCAAGCATTCACAACAAGAAAAATTGTGGGTGCAATATAAGGGTTTTTGGTTTTGGGAGTCTTTTAAGTTTTGTGTTTTCTTTGTATGTTATTCATCTATCTCCTGATACATTGAGATAGACTAATTATTCTTAGTTGAAGCTTTTAAGCAAAACTAATTATTATTCTCAACATGAGCTTTTAAGAAAAAAGTTGAGTTGTATTTGAAGTGTAATCTTCTATTTGGTTCTTTGGTTTTTGTCACGGGTTTGTGACAGTTTTTATCACGAGGTGATTGGTAGGAAGGGAGGGGGGGAGGGGTCTCATATCTAGAGGGTTCTAGGTAGAAGTTGCACAAGGTATAGATTAGGTGATAAGTTATAAACTACGGTTGGTTTTGCTTTGAACTAATACTATCATAGTGAATTTCCCTATTGGCTTGGTAGCCCCCAGAGTAGGTGACGTTGCACCGAACTGGGTTAACAATTGATTGTGTCTTTTACCTTATGCAATTTAAATTATGCATAATTTCTATTTTGGTAAAAGGGTTTTATGTCAGCAGATGATGTCATAACATCTGTCTTGACATTGTGCTTTGGTGTTGGGACATCAGTCTTGACATTTGTGTTAAAGTGCGAGAATTTCATTGTTCTACCGCAAACAGGCAACACGTGAGTCTCCATACAGCGAGCAACAACACTTAATCCTAGAGCGTGAACATAACATAGTCCACTAAAAAACAACCAAAAAACCAATTTTTTTTAGAAGAACTAAGGAGTTCTGATTTCTTCATTACACTATGAGGACACGTAGTCAATGGGTTGCAAAATCTGGACGAACTCAATAATAAAACCCTTTTCTTTTTCCCAATAATTCATTCATGCATTCTTAGAAAGTTATAGCTTTAGATATGCACACCCTTAGAAACAAACAACCGAAGTGGATCCCATTGAGTACAACAAATCCGAGGGACGTTAATACCTTCCCCTTGCATAATCGACTTCTGTACCCTTCCCTTGGTTGCTTTGACAATCTTATCCTTCCTTTCGTGGTTTTTTTTATGTTTTCGGTTCCCTTTGAGATAAATAAAGTTTGATGGCGAATCTATTTTTTCGCGGTGCGATAGCTAGCGACACTGCTGGGGATCTTTAAGCAAGTCAATCCTAGCTTCGTTTGTTTGTTTCTTTGGGTTTATTTATATGTTTTACTTGCTTTATTTATCGTATTTATTTGAATTCATTGCATCTTATTATTCACATATTCTGGATATATGTTGTATTATTATTCTTGTGGGGATGGGTGATACTTTTGAGAGATAAGGCCACTACCAGGATTGGTTTTACACACATGGTAGACTGTATAGCTATGACACCTACTGGGTGCAGGCCCTACTAGCGTGATCATGAGAGCCACACTCAGACTAGGTTCACTTGGGGATATTATCGTAATGTTTATCTTTGTTATGATGATATATTTCCATGTTGGACCCATGACTATGAGAACCTTTTAGGAACGCCTGTTCAAAACTAGAACCCACATGTGAGAGGGATATGGGTTTTTGCAGGAAACCTTGACCTTCATCCTACCTAGTTTTCTTATTTCCAGAGACATTCCGAACTTTTGATCCTGTTATATTTTGCCTATTCAGAGAGTTGTACAGTGGTTATCCAAAATATGTGGATCCTTAATCCCATGCCATTTCATACCATGACATTATATCATTATGTATATTCATCCCATTCCCAAGGAATTACAAAGACGAGTCTCTTTTGTTGAGCTTTCTGAAAGATAAAAACTGCTAAAAGAATACTTATGGATACATAAGTCTTTGGGTTTCCTTGGGAAAAAAATGAAACATGCTTTCATACTATCATTCATTCATTATTCATATCAGAAACTTATTGGGCTCCCTTTTCCTTCAGACTTCAGAATCAACAAAGATGACTTCTCTACATCCCTACCGTACCAGAAGTAACTAGTGAAGATCCATGGATATCTTTGAATAGAATCAGAATGCTCTCCGTCAGGACAAGGACACCATGGTTACCAAAATGAATCAGCTTATGGAGACCTTTCATGTTATTATTAAGGATCACGAACAGCTCCATGAGAGTGTTACTAAGCTTGCCACTATTGTTCCCTCCACTTCTACTGATGGAGGACCTATGACTGTTAATGTTGAGACTCCTGCTGAAATTACTCAAAATGTGGTTGATAACCATCACAATGTCATTGATATTGAGGAACCCCATGATGATTTCATTGTTGAACTAACTGAAACTACTAAGATGTACCACACTTTTGAAGGGCGCCTCAAGGCTATGGAAATTTCCAAGACTTATGGATTCAATGTTGTTGCAATGTGCCTCGTGCCTGTGATAGTTATTCCTCCCAAGTTCAAGGTTCCTGATTTCGACAAATACAAAGGAACCTCTTGCCCAAAGACTCATCTTCATTCTTACTACTGCAAGATGGAGGCTTATGTTGAAAATAAACCATTTCTCATGCATTTCTTTCAAGGCAGCCTTACTAGGGCACCGTTAGATGGGTATATGCAATTAGAGAAGACCCATGTCAGTACTTGAGGAGAGCTTACTGATTTTTTCTTGAAACATTATCACTATAACACTTCCATGGTTCCTAGTTGTGCTCAACTTCAAAACATGGCACAAAAATATGAAGAGTCTTTCAAAGAGTACGCCCATAGGTGGTGTGAACTAACAGTGAGGGTCCAACCTCCTCTCTTGGATCGTGAATTGATTGATTTGTTCATGGGCACCCTACAAGGTCCTTATCTCCAACATATTCTTAGAAGTACCTCTACTTCTTTCTCTGATATGGTTATTATTGGGGAGCATGTTGAAACTTGTATCAAAGCTGGTACAATCCAAGGTACTCCTAGCATTAACAACAACTGTGGAAATAACAAGAAGCCTTATTCTAGATTTATTAAGAAGAAAGAGGGTGATACTAGTGTTGCTACTATTGATAAGGGGAAAACTCCTGCCTATCCACAAGTCCAGTTTCCTTACTACCTAACACCTGCTTTTGTTCCTAACCAGTATGTTCCTCAGGCATATGCTGTTGCAACTCCACAACCTTGGGTGGCTCAACAATAGCCTTTTGTACCTCAACAACCATTTGTTCAACCGCAACAATATATTCCTCCTCAGAACCATCAATAACAAAATTATATACTACAAGGTTAGATAAGAAAACAAAGACAGTGGGTGCTTGAGAGAAAGATTGATCATGTTCCTATGCCTTATGCTAGGGGAAAGCAAGTGGTTGTTGACCAGCCTGAACCTTATGTAACTCAATAAGATGGATAAATTTTGAGGATTCTCAAGAAAAGTAACTATAAAGTGTTGGACCAGCTCAACCAGACATTATCTAAGATCCCCATCTTGTCTACTCTCTCGTGTTTAGAGGCTCACCATAACGCTTTAATGAATATTTTAAGTTCCGCTCATGTTACACAAGATATTACTATGGCTCAGTTTTAAGAGGTGGTAACCAATATTGTTGCAGACAATTTCCTGGGTTTCTATGATGATGAGTTCCTTGCTGAAGGCAAAGCACATAAAAAAAGCATTGTATATCTCTATAAGGTGTTTGGATACTGATTTATCTCGAGTCTTGGTGGATACATGGTCTTCTCTCAATATCATGACCAAGACTACTCTATTTAAGCTAAATATGGATGAGGGTAATGATAAGGCCTTGCACCTTAAGTGTTCATGCGTTTGATGGTTCAAGGAGATATATGGAGGGAGAAGTTGACTTGCCTGTCAAGATTGGTCCATACACCTTTTATCTCTCTTTCTATGTTATGGACATTCATCCATCCTATACCTTCCTCTTGGGACGTCCATAGATCTATATGGCAGGAGTTGTGACTTCCACTCTTCACCAACACTTAAAGTTCATTGTGAATGACAAGATCATTGTCATTTGCAGAGAAGAAGATGTGGTGATCAACAATCTGATAACCTACCGTTATATGGAAGTGGAAGGTGAGGTGCATGAGACCCCCTTTCATGCTTTAGAGATTATTTATGTTGATAAGTTTCCCACCGTGGAAGATAAGAAGAAGCCTGAGGCACCCCTATCCTCCTTGAATGATGCTAAAGCTCTCCTGGAAGCTAGAATTCCTCATGATGGTTGGGGAAAAGTGATTGAAGTTCCTAAGAAGAGATACCGTTTGGTATTGGAAATCATCCATCTTCTCCCGTTTAAGCTAGCTTGGTTCCCTTCAAAGGAAACTGGTCCTCCCAATTTCAAAGGCGTTCACCAGTGCTGGCACAAGTAAAGAAGGACGTGTTCTTGTAATGGATGATGAAGATGACAGTGAATACATTTCCAGTTTCATCTATCAGATTGCACCAGACTAGGAGCTCAACAACTAGATTGTTGTGGACATCCTTGAAGTTGTTTTCCTTGACATGTAATTTCTTGTTTCAAATAATTCATATGCTCTGCCCAAGGCATAATGACAAATTTTAGAAAGGCCCCCCCATATGTTTCAATATTTTATTAATATTAAATAAAAATCACATTTTCACATACAATTTTAGTTCCATATCTTTTCATTTTATTTTTACTTTTTCAAAAAAATGGCAATGCTTTTATTTTTCACATTTTAAATGTTCTTTATTTCACATTCAAATTCTAAAATAAAGCATGAACCATCAATCATGCAGATCCACCTTGGATTCCATCAAAAACGATAATTCTATGGTTCCTAATATCTTTGAGAATCCAATTGACCACACTGATGAATATAGTGGGGAAGATTGTGAAGTTCCTGAAGAATTGACAAGACGCTTGAGACAAGAAGAGAATGTAATCCAACCAGATCAAGAATCCATATAAGTCATCAACCTTGGTAGTAAAGAGGTAAAGAAAGAAGTCAAGATAGGTATTGCCTTGTAGAGTGAAGAAAATAAGGAGTTGATTGAGCTACTCCGAGAGTATGTTGACATATTCATCGGGTCGTATGAAGACATACCCGGTTTGAACACTAATATAATTGTGCACAGGTTGTCGCTCAAGCTAGAATGTCTACCTGTGAAGCAGAAACCACGAAGAACTTGACTAGATATGGCTTTGAAAATCAAAGAAGAGGTTTAGAAGCAGCTTAATGCAGGCTTCTTATCTGTGATAAACTATCCACAGTGGATTGCTAACATCGTGTCAGTGCCTAATAAAGATGGAAAGGTACGTATGTGTGTTGACTACCAAGATTTTAATAGGGCAAGCCCGAAGGATAATTTCCCGTTGCCACATATTGATGTGTTGGTTGACAATACTGCTCAGTCCTCAGTGTTTTCCTTCATGGACGGATTTTTGGGCTATAATCAGATAAAAATGGCTCCTGATGACATGGATAAGACAACTTTCACAACTTCTTAGGGCACTTTTTGTTACAAGGTCATGGCTTCTGGTCTCAAAAATGCTGGTGCAACATATCAATATGCTATGGTGACTCTCTTTCATTAGATAATTCATAAAGATATCGAGGTGTATGTTGACGATATGATTGCAAAATCACAAACTGAGTAAGAACATATGGTTCATCTCTAAAAATTGTTTGCTCGTCTGCGAAAGTTCAGGCTAAGGCTTAATCCTAACCAGTGCACCTTTGGGGTGCGATATAGAAAACTACTTGGTTTCATCGTAAGTAAACAAGGAATCAAAGTAGATTCCGACAAAGGAAAAGCAATATGAAATATGCCAATATCAAAAAATGAAAAAGAATTCTGTGGGTTCCTAGGGAGACATAATTATATAGCCATGTTAATTTCTCATCTCACAGCTACTTGTGAACACATATTTAAATTGTTGCGCAAGAATCAAGATATCCGTTGGGATTATGATTGCCAAGAAGATTTCAAAAAGATTAAACAGTATCTCCAGGAGCCACCAATCATCGTGCTCCAATTCTTGGGAGACCACTCATTATGTACTTGATAATGCTTGAGGGATCCATGGGGTGTATGTTTGGACAACATGATGATACATGAGAAAAAGAGCACACCATTTATTATCTGAGCAAAAAGTTTACTGATTGTGAATCAAGGTACTCATTACTTGAGAAAACTTGTTACGCTCTTGTGTGGGAACCTCAACGTCTAAGGCAATACATGTTGACGCACTTAACACTTCTGATATCTAAGATGTATCTCGTAAAGTACATCTTTGAGAAATCGACACTCACAGGCATATTGGCTCTATGGTAGATGCTTCTATCTGAGTATGATATTCAGTATGTCACACAAAAGGCTATAAAAGGTACAACATCATAAGCTTTTTTTATCAAGTTAGCATGGCAAGGTTTATGATATTCATCGGACTATTACACTCAAGTTGGCAAGGGTTTGGATGCACATCATCATAAGATTTTTGTATCAAGTTTCATTAAGTTACAAGATCATTTTCATCAAGTCAATATGAATATCAATTGGATTAGGGTTTCATGAATCATTGGCTCAAGCTACAAAGTCATCAAATTTATTTGCAAGCTTCCATTTAAAGTATTGCTCAAGATTAGGGTTTTTGTCAAAGTCAACTTGAGGTTGACTTTTTGACCAAAATTTGATTCCATAGCTTGAGGTAAGGTTTAAGGGTTCTTTGTACATCTTATTCATATTATCAAGTGATTCAAATTGATTCAAGTGGTATGACAAGATGATAGTTGAAGAGGTTTGATAAAATTGGAAAAAAGTAAACAAATTGCTTAAGGTCAAAGTTTGACTTTTGATATTTTTGGTAAAACATGGTCATTTCAAGTCAAAGTTCAAGAAAATTTCAAATTGATTGAGATTTATCAAGAAGAACCATGAAAAATCAAGAAAATATGAAAAGATGCAAAATTGGTGAATTTGGAAAATTTTCTAAGTGTCAAAAGTTCATGTCCATATGGTTGACTTTCCAAGCTTATTGTGATTGATTCAAGCAACCAAATTTGAAAATTGGGGTATGCATTTAAAGCTAGCATTTGATACTACATTGTGGTGGGAGATTTGAGTCCAAAAGCTATCCCTAAAGGGTTGAAATTGATGCTAAAGTAAGGGATTCAAGTTGAGAAAAATGACTAAATACTTAGAATTTTCTCTAAGTGTCAAGACAGTTTTGAAGTCATGATTTTGCACCAGAATATCTGAGCCTACAAGCATTTTCTCAAGTTGGTCCTAACACCAAAGTTGTACCTTCCTGTGCTAGCTTCCATTCGGTATGAATTTTGTGCTATTTGGTCCACCATACAACAAGAAAAACCATGCCAAATTCATGCTCGCAAATCAGCCCAAACCGTACCAAATTTGATTCCATACATGTGCATTGGACTTGATCATAAATCCGATCCCACAAATTTGCAAAACCACTAAAAAACTTTGCTTAAATTGTATAACACGTGACCTGCATCATCCCTGGCCCACCTTGTATTTTTCCAAAACCTTGGTAATGACCAAGTAATGCAAGCAAACCAATTTGTAAACAATGTCCAAACTTGCTTCAATCCAAAATTCAAACACCTGATTCAATTGTCATACCTCAAATTTGTCCGCATTGGTGTAAACAGTCAATTTCATTTCACTAGCACTATTGGTTTATTTTTATACTAATTTTTATATTTATACTAACACTTATTTCTATATTTCAAGTCAATTTTAGAGGGGGGTTTATTTCATATTTTATCAAGTTGGGCTCATTATTTCAAATAATTAAATGACCCATTAAGAGTTTTTTTGAAAGGCCCATATTAAGTTTAATTAGGTTAATTTGTTTTTAAGTTTTATAACTATTTTTATGATTGAGTTGACCGAAGTCAATGAACTTTTTAGTCATTTTGGTTTTATTATTTAGTTTTATAAAATATATTTATTTGTTTTAGTTGACTGGAGTTAACGTCCCGTGTGCATGTAATATATTACATTATTATTATTATCCATTATTATTTTTTTCATTAATATTATTATTTATTTATTATTCAGTTAAGTTGACCAAAGGTCAACTAGGGTTTACCCTTGTGCATGTTGCGCCCATCTCAATTTTGTTCTGCCCTAAGACAAACACAAAAGCTCATAAATTATAATTTTGCAGTAGATTAAATCAAATCTTTGATTGAAACTTGATTTTATTATTTGAAACAAATTTATATACAGAAGAGCGTCCAAGTACATTACAATACAAAACCCTAATTCTATTTTCTAATTAAATCAATACTAACTTACAAATCAAATCTCATAATTCAATCAATCTAATCCCTAACTGAATCAATTACAAGCAATTCACAATTTGTAACAACAATTACATGACTATTTTTCCTAATTCATCTAATTTGAAAACCTATAAATACCCTGACTTTAAATCTAAGAAGGGACAGAAAAGTTGGAGAAGAATTAAGGAGAAAAAGAATTGAAGAGTTGAAGCCTTGGTCTTTTAGCCGCGAAACCCTCAACCTTTGTACCTGAAACAGAGAAAGAAGAAGATCAGAAAGAGGGAATCAGAGAAGGAACCAAATCATGAGAAGCATCATGGAAAAGACGATAAGCCTAATCACTTAGCTTAGGATTTTTATGTGTGTTGATGTAATTGTTCAACTTCTGAATGCTGGGGTTTATTTGTGTTTTTTTTTTGGAAATTTGGGGGTTAGGGTTCTTCACGATAGGGTTAAGGTTCATAGGTTTAGGGCTAGGGTTCTTGGGGGTTAGGGTTTAAATTGTTAGGGTTCATCGTTTTCTGGGTTTCAAGATAGTGTTCCAAGCGACTACTCATCCCTTGCGGCGGCCTTGATGGCCGCCCATGGTGGCTAAGGGTTTAGGGTTTATTCAAGGGTTAGGGTTCTTAGAGTTCTACCTAGGGTTCTTATTATTTTATGGGTTTGGGTTGAATATATGAAGATTCTGGTTAAACTTCAACCGAAAATCTGGGTTATATGATGGCTTTGTGGGTGGCTATTGGTGAACCACTGGCAGAGGCAATTTCCGGCCGGTGGTGAGAGTTCTAGAGAGAGTGAGAAATAGAGCGAATGTAAAGAGAGAGAGGGGGAAAAGGAAATTTTTTTTACAAAGGGATTCCTTTATGTACTCTTTTCGTCCATTCCTTATGTGTACCATGTGGTTGCTGCTGGCCATGGGATGATGAGACCATTGACTTGTCTCCATGCACACTCTCCACTCTGCACTCTGGTCATCTCTCAATCCCGACCCTCCGTTTCTTATACTTCAGATCAACATTCCAGGATTAACTCTTGAAAACCTTGTGATCTGAATCAAACGCTCCTAATCACTTTAGCACACCATAACACCCTGGAACTCACCTTACAATGCCAAATGAACCTCAAACAATTGTCTTGGCTAAGCCCAATACTATATACACACCTCTAATTTCTACATTGAACTAAAAGTCACACCCCCTGCGCTAATTGGACTACAAGATATTTAAATAAAAAATGAAATAGAATTGCTATCAAACTTAACTGCGAACCACGTCTACAATTGTTACATCCCAAATTTTACCCCAAGCTTTCTCATTCGCATTCATGTGTCAATTTTAATTCTTATTAATATCTTTGTATCTGTTCGCGCATTTTACCTTTATTTTCAATTTAAAATTTTCATTCAAATTTATTTTTCTTTTACTTTTAAATAATTCATATTCAAATTTTTATTATTTATGATATTTATTAAAAAAATATATATCAAAAAGGAAAATTATTTTATGTTTTATTTAATTTCTAATTGAGAATTTTGTTTAGTTTAATATTTCTATAAAATTTGTGTATAACTTTTTTGTTTAGATTGAATAGCAAAGTATCTTCACGAGGGCTTATTGGTATTTGGCTAAGACCTAGCTGCTTCACTTTCTTCCTTAATACACCCTCTGTATCTCTTCGTCTGCCATCAACACAACAACCTCCCCGCCGGACCTCACATCACCGGCCACTCGTCCGATTCCAAGCCAACCGTCCAATTCCATCTTCTCTCTTCGCGAACGCAACACTACACCCTCTGTTCGGAAACTGTAAAACCACCATCAACCATCACTTCAACTTCAGATCCGAGCTTCAGTTCCCACAGTTTCACTCCGATGCAAACTTTTGGAGGATATGTGTTGAGATATGAGCAGCCTAGCAAGTCGATTCATCATCATCGACATCTCTAATGCAATCCTGTTTCGAATTGGTGAAGTGGTTTCTGTTCCTGTTCCGGAACTCCGACATATTGTTTGGGTAAATTTCTGTTACTCATTTAATTAAGTTCTGTTTTATTTTGAATGAATTGAAAATTGGAATTGTTGTTTTTGTTTTTGAATTTATTTGAGGTGATTTCTTTGAACACCGATTCATCATTGTTTGTTGTTGCCTAGGATTTGTTTTTGAGGTTTGAAGCTTATTTTGAATTAGAGTTTTCATGTTGCAATGTGAATCTTTGATCCTTGTTTCATTTGTGATTGGAAAATAATGTTTCCTGTTATGTTCCCTGATTTTGAATATGTTTAACACGATGAATATCATGCTGATTTTTGTATTTACATTGAATATTAACTTGCTTTCTTAGTTCTTAATTGAAAAGTATTTATTTGTTCATGTGCATCATGCAAGTTTCATTTCGATTTTATATCTTGTGATTACTAACTTGTTTGTTGGATTGTGCAAGCTCACAAAAGTTCGCAAGAACTTTTCTCCTCACAATTCCATTCCACTTCTGATTTCTATTTTAATCTATTAGTTCTATATTGTTTTAATTAATTGGTGCTTGTTAATTAAAATTGATAAGTTTATTAATCTATTTTTCTTAATTTCATTTAATTAATTTAATCAACGTTTAACTAATTGATTCTCTCTTTATTTCATATTCCATCTTTCTTTATCTTTTCACTTTGATTAATTAATTAAATATTGATTTAGGTACTTGATTTAGTTAATTAAAATGGATTAGTTTGCTAATTTATTTTTCTTAACTCAATTAATTAAGTTAATCAACTCTTAATTGATTGATTTATGTTTCGTTTGTTTCATTGTAGTTTTGATACATGTTTCTAGTCCGTTTGGACTTGATCTCATGAGATGTGCGGACTATTTCTTTGTTATCTTGTTTGTTTGGACTGTCATCTGACGTAGGGATTTCTATTCGATATTCATCTGATGCATTGAGCTTTACCTGATACTTTGAGCTTACATGATGCGATCTTTCCGCTTGTGATTTATTTTCACTTGATGCGCTTTATCCGATGCTTTGAGTATTATCTGACATTTGAGTTTCTTTGATGTTGTCGACTTGTGATTTATTTCCACCTAAGGTTTGATATACTCTTGGCTTATTTATCTGCTTGTGGCTTTAAATTCAAAGGGATAGAAATACCATATTGATTTCTTTATATCAAGTATGAGCTTCTGATTGGTCAGATCTTCCTTACTTTTTTCTTGTACTTTCCTTTACATATGATACTCTCTTCATCTCCTACCTCATTCTTCAATTTTTAAAACCTTATCATATTTTTTAAAACCTTATTTGTTTTCTAAATTCGAACCACTTTCATAATAAGCCTTGACTTTGTCAAGTGTCTTTTTTCAAACTTTTCTTTTCCTTAATAAATGCTAAACCACATAAGCATACTCAAACCTTTTCAAAAAGACTAAAAAAATACTTTAACTCATTCAAACTTTTTTATGCGCTCGAGCATCTTTTCCCTTTAAAACATTTTTCAAGATTAAACATAATTCATTTATAGTCGAGATATCATTCTCCTATCCCCATGGTTATAAAGGTGTCGACTATTCCACTTGAGTTATAAAGGTGATTTATTTTAGATAACACACTCTTTGATTAGAAACAAACAAAGTGGATCATGCAGAGTACCTTAGATGCTTAGGGTGCTAATATATTTCATCTGCATAATCGACCTCTGTACTTTGATCTCGATGTTATTTTATTTCAGGTTTTATTCGCTCTTTTTCCATTTTCCTTTTGAAAATAATAAAGTGCGGTGGCAACTTCATTGTATAAGTTAAGTCAATTAATGGCTTAGTCTTAACTTTTTACCGTTACATCTTTTCGCATTATACATGTGCGACAACTTGGCGACTCCACTAGGGATTCTTTCCTAAGTGGGTTAATTCTAGCTTTGTTTGTTTCTTTTCTCTGAGTGTTTATCTATATGCTTTACTTATTGTTATGCCTTGTATTTTATTGTTTTCCCTTTTCTATATATATATATATATATATATATATATATATATATATATATATATATATATATATATATATATATATATATATATATATATATATATATATATATATATATATATATATATATGTTGTGATGTGTTGGATTTTCAGGTTTTTCAAGTTGGGTGGGTGTTACTTTGAGGTAAAAGGCCTATTATCCATGCCAGTGTACACATAGGTTTAGAGTGGATACTCATGTCGAATCCCGTGTTCCTTTGACACGTGTGAGGAGGCATGAGACACCACACACAGACGAAGTTCTCTTGACGATGCCTTTGTCTTGCACCCTTTATGCAAACTCGAGGTGTTTGAATAGAGGGCTTCCGACTCTGGTTGCCATTACGATTTTCTATTATGTACAAGACTAGAACCCACATGTGAGATGGGGAGGGACAGGAAAACATGCCTTCCTCCTACCTAGACAATGTCAAACCTTCGAACCTGTGATCTTGTTGCAGTGCTTCACATTACATGATATTGCATATCATTTGCATCCTTTGCATCATTTTGCATACATCCAGGTTGCCTAGTATCTCATTCGAGTTGTCTCTTTCTTCTAGTTATCTGTTAACCGTCAAGTTGTTTCCTCAACACAACCATGGAACTTGAGCCAATTCCTAAAGAAGAATGGTAGACCAGAGTTCAGGATTTGATTAGGGCTTTTTGTCCTTCAGAGATACAGGTCCTAATAGAGCCAACAATCCCTTTCTGGGACATGAAAAGTGAAGCTACATTCAATGTTAGCCTATCCTTCCTGTTTGCATTTTCTTTTAATTGTATTGATTGTTGCTTTCAAACTTTGTTAGTACTTTCATGTTAATTTTAATGAAATACGCATTGCATGTTTTGATTCAATAAAATTTCATTTACTGCTTTCAAATATATCTATTGTTTACCTTCTTATCAAGCTTTTGTTTATGCAAAAATTTGAGAGAGGATGATGAAAACAAAATACTCATAACTGTTGTTGGTATGCTTTCGAATAAAACTTTGTTGATGATGTACAAACATTGTTTCAACTCCTAAACACTAGAGAAATAAGGAAGTTAATCCCTTGTTACCCCCTTCGAGCCTAGAAGTTGGAGTTTCTTTCTATATGAAAAATCCTGCAATCTTAACCTGGGGATGTGTAGTTCTCAGTTAATTCGATTGTGCATACAAATATAAGAGAAATAATTCAAGACACCTTTCAATAAAGGTCGTAATCAAGCTATTCTTCGCACACAACAAAGAAGCGTCAAAGATGTCCTTTAAATCAAAAGTAACGATGATGGTTCCCCATAATCATTAAGTCAGGAAGTCACTATCTTTCAAAAATAAAAAGAATGAAATGAAAAAAATCAAAAGAAAAAGTCTGCTAAGTCAAAACCTATAAAGGAGACTTAGGCAAAATTTAGACATTCCGCTGACTGTAATCTCAAATAAAACAGTTCAGACAAAAGTTGAGGATAACAAATTAAAACAAGAGTTAAAAAAAGTCCTCAACAAAAGCATCAAAATGTTGTAAGAAGAAGTGGTTGCCATCTCAAAGAATCTGTTGGTTTCTGAACCATCATCATTACTATCATCAATGCAATTCCAAAATCTCTTGAAAACTGAATGCATAGTCTGAGTTAACTGAACATAGGAATGAAGAACATCACGAAGATTGGGTTGGATACAAATAAAATTTGAGTCCTTATCCTTTGTTTCATAAACCGTGAACCAGACCACGTTACAACCCTCAAAAGACCTAGTTGAAGCCAGATTTCTTTTGAAAGCATACTACAACAAGGTTACGTAAACTAACTCCTAAGATCTATTGCAAACCATTTGTCTTGGTATCATACCTTTGTTTTCTCTTTCACTTAAAATGTCTAAACCACTATATTTTGACCATCGATTCATTTTTACACCAATAACATCATTCTGAAAATTATTATGAGTTCAAAACTTTTGCGTAAATTTTGCATTAAAATTACCATGTTTAATAAACAATTTTTCTTGCACACAAGCTTTCCTCATCAAGAAAGTTCAAACAATTGAGAAACTTGGCTAGTGATGCTATCAGGGGCAAGTATCTTCCAGATCCCGTTGTGAATCAGTTCAAGATTTGTTGCTCAGTGCAAGTTATTCTCAAAATTGGTTAGCCATAAATTATTTTTCAAGACTTACACTAGGGCAAGCCTTTCCAACAATCATTTCAAGAATTGAAGCTATGATCAATTTATCACCAACAATTATCGACTGAAGCCATGATCAGTTTATTCCCAACATTTCTAGAATTGAAGGAATGATCAATTTATCCTCAGCAGTCAGTCAATCTGGGGCAGTATGCTTCAAGAGAATCCCCAAGCAGTTCTTCAGTTCTTCCTCAAAGGATCACCGGCCTGATACAATTTACAAGTGTGGCAAAAATGTTTCTCTTGACATTTTCTTTCCAAGCAGAGTTGGCAATGTTTCCTGTGATGAGGAATCAGAGTTTCGATCTTATCTCAACAAAAGAGTCAAGCTCCATTGTCATAAACGTCTGCATTACATATTACATGCATAGATCATTAACATATCATGCATAACAAAATTCATATGTCAAGCATAGCTTGAAGAGTGTTTCATGCTCATTTGCATCTTCCAGGGGTCTTATTACAGTCAACATCTTACCTTGAGGTCAAAGTCCAACTTATTTGGTACCTACCAAAACAAATACATATCTTTTCACTCCAGTGTTATTCCTAGATGATTGTCTCTTTTCTCCCCAGTGTTATTCCTGCATGTCTGTCTTTTTTCACTCTAGTGCCACTTCTAGATGTCAGCTCATTTGTATCTCTTTCCGCCTAATACTATGTTACTTCTCACTTTTTTTCAACGCTATTTTTGGATGTCATATTCCCAAGTGGAGCATTTCTCACCTCGTTCAATAGTACTCTTAAATGTCACGATACTTTCTCTCATCAGTACATTAGTTGATGTAGGCGTGTTTGTTGTTCCTCATCAGTACATTAATTGATGTAGGTCTGTCTTTGTTTCCCTTCATTAGTATACTAGTTGATGTTGTGGTCTCCCTTCATCCAAAGTAGGTTATTGAATGTCGTGGTTCTTTTTCGTCCAATGTCTTTCCTGAATTACTCTGATGTAGTTTCAGATTTGGTCTCATTCCATATCTAATGTTCTTCTTGATGTTTCTGATTGTATTTTCCAGAGAGTATTTCCCTTCGTCCAAAGCAAGTTATTGGATGTCGTGGTCTTTTCCGTCCGGTGCCATTCCTGGATGACTTTGATGTATCTTCAAATGTTTTTTTTTGATGTATTTTCCAGAGAGTTTCTCCCTTCACCCAAAGCAGGTTATTGGATGTTGTGGTCTTTTTCGTCCAACGCCATTCCTGGATGACTCTGATGTATCTTCAAATGTTTTTTTGATGTATTTTCCAGAGAGTTTCTACCTTCGTCTAAAGAAGGTTATTAGATGATGTGGTCTTCCTTCGTCTAAAGCAGGTTATTGAATGTCGTATTTATTTCTCCCTTCGTTCAAAGCAGGTTATTGGATGTTGTATTTCTTTCTCCATTTGTCCAAAACAGGTTACAGGATGTCGTGGTCTTCTTTCTCCCTTAGTCTAAAGTAAATTATTGGATGTCATAGTCTTCTTTCCCCCTTCGTCTAAAGCATGTTATTAGATGATGTGGTCTTCCTTCGTCCAAAGCAGGTTATTGGATGTCATGTTTTATCTTTCTGTGGTTTATCTCCCTCTTCGCAAGTATTGATGGATATTTTTGTCACCTTGACAAATATCTAGAAGTTCTTGTATTCCCTAGCGTGTATTTCCACGTCATTTCTTTCAATCTCCCATAAAATTCTATTTTCGATTTCTTTCCAATAAATCCTAGAGTCTGTAATATCATACATCATTAAAAAAAATATGTAAAAAAAAGAGTCATGCATTCATCGCAACTCAGGGCAAAATTATGGGTTCTCTGGTATTTAATCATCTTCCACTATGATTATATGAAACTTGATTATCTTCATATCATCTAGTTGAAGATATTTAAATAAGGGCAATTATTGCCCCCAAAATGTTATCACGAGCTTTCTCATTCGAATTCATGTGTCAATTCTAATTCTTATTCATATCTTTGTATCTCTTCGCGCAACATTTTCTAATATATGAACAATCAGTTCTTAAAAGCTTTAACAAAGTTCTTTCATTTTGATCTGTCTTAGAATGCCTAGTGAACTTGTTCATAATTCCTCAGTTAATTATCAAACAGACAAGCACACGTTAGTGGTAAATGCATATTGTTGTACCCCACAAATTTGCCCTTCCATATTCTTCAAGATTTGTCAAGATCAATCTTCAAATGGATCAACGGGTTGCCCAGTCTAAACATCCTCCTAAGCCAGTCAAATTAGGGTTTTGGTTCCTTCAATGAATTTGAGGTTTTCAAGGGCTCAATCAAGTCACATATGCCTATATACATTGCCAAGCATCTACATATCAAGTCTCAAGACTCACATGGTCCAATTGCACAGTCAAAAGCCCTAAATACTTCACAATCAACTGTAGGGGTAAAATGGTCATTTGGCAGTCAAAAGTCAAATTTTTTGGTTAACATCTTATTTTGAGCTCACAATCATCATTTGATCAAGTCTTGATCATGATTCCTCAAGAATGGCTCAAAAATCATCAAGATGCAAAAGTTTCCATTTTTGGACAGCTGAAAAGTCAACTGTAACTTGACCAAGGCATAACTTTTTCATGGTTCATCAGAAAAATCCCATCCAATGCTCATTTTGAAGGGGATGACATTTCCTACAACTAATCTTCACATTCCAAGTCCAAGAAATGCTCTCCCAAAAAGTTATCAATTTCTACATTATAGGTCATTTTCAAAAGTCAACAAAAAGGCATTTTAAGTCAAAGACCATAACTTGAGATTGGTAAATCCAAATGACATGGGACCAAAGGCATTGGTTAGAGGAATTCAAGACCTTTCCAAAATGTCCAAGAACATGTTCATATGATCAAAATTGAGCAAGATATGCATTGGAGAAGTTGAGAAATTTTTGTGAAATGGCAAAAGTCAACTATCCTTAAAACTTCAATTTTTGACAAAAGGGCCCACTTTCTTCCACTTGATTCAGCCTTGTCATGCCACCCACGTGTCCCATGATTAATTTCAAGACCAAACATTTATTTTTCCATTTTATTTGATTTTTATTGATTTAATTCATTTTAAATCCATAATAATTCAAATAAAATCTAAAAATTTATGGAAGGGCATCTTTTTGATTTGGACAACTTTCATATACCACATGCCACTCCTAGGGTACGCCTTACTGGTTGCCTCGATGTGGTCGTCAAGTATAGGGTGTTTTAGAGGTCGCCCTCCTGTCTAAGATCCAGTTGCCTCGAAACGGTTGCCTCGGATAAAAAGGATCTAGTACACTAGGGTTACCACTAAGATGTCCTACCATTGCTTTGGTGACCACACATGTCCCGATAATCGAATTGACTCGAATACCTCCAACGATGATGCTACCTACCTCTCAATGGTGGGATATCACTATCTAAAGGACTCTTACACAGCCTAATTCCTTAGAGTAGGTAGATCTCATGGGTACTTGCTCTTTTCAAAACAAACAAAAACAACTTTTCGCACCTACACTTTCAAAAAGTTTTCAAACAAATTTTTCATACACTCTTGAGGACTGATACAAGAGTTACCTAGAAATTTTTCAAACGAAACTTTTTCAAAACCCACATACACTTGAAAAGCAAACAAATTTTTTGAAAACATAAGAGCAAGTACCTAAGAGCCCGTGGATAACCACAGATAGAAAGGGTGCTAACACCTTCCCTTTCTATAAATCTACCTCCCGAACCGAGAGACATCTCAAAGAAGGAATTTTGCTGTGCTTTTGTCCTTTCCATGTTGGAGAACATAAAAGACGGTGGCGACTCTTGCTTATCGCGACATTTCGCGAACCAGCTTAAAAAACAGTCAGTTCTATTTCCACCGATCACAGAACTGGCGACTCTGCTGGGGATATTATAAAAGTGAGGTGTACCTTAGGATTAGACCATTCTTGTTTTCAATTGCTTGTTTTGTTTGCTTTAATATTTTGGGGCTTGCATCGGAGTTTCATAGATCCTAACCCGGATCTGGGGATACCCTTTTAGGTAGCATAAGCTGTGAGGGACCTGTCCGGCGTAGACCGACACGGGTGAAGCAGTGGCTACGTTGGTGTGGCACCTTGGTCTATACCGATATCCCTTGTGTTGCAACGAGGAGAATATGGGTCTTCTGAGGAGTCATTAAGCACCAACCGACCTTAGAACCCTAAATTGACCCAACTTGGCCATAGAACAGTAGCAGCATGCTACACTCATTGAGGCTAAACTCTCGCGATGGTTCTGGCCGCAAGAAAAGATTGCGATGCTGGAGTTATAACCGATCGAGGGTAGTCGATGATATTGAGATCCTCTAGAACCCGGTTACTATTTTCTAGGACAGGTCTTAACCAACGAAACTGAAAGAGGGTAGTACCTAAACTTCATGCTGGCCTAAACTCTAAGGGTTGTCTTGTGTGACTTGTGTGCCTTCAAACCTGACTACTTGCATGTTTTTGTTATCTGACACATGAGTGCCTTGCAGGTGTTGTTTATAGTCCTTAATTGGGACTCATTACAGGGCCTACTTACATCACTCCATGCATAGCATAACATCATACCATTGCATACATCCTGCATAAGGACTAACCCATTTCAAGGATCTCAAGGGTTTGTGATGCAGGTCATGATGAACCAAATGTCTAGCAAGGGGCAAAGGGGATTTATTTTCCTCTAGCCAAGGTTGTTTGAATCAAAACATGACAACCCGAGTCAGGGGCTATGACCCACTCGATATGGTGAGCTTTGACTCTTGAAGAAGGACTCTCAACAACATGAAGTTCCTTCAATCAAGCTACCGGATTCAAATCCTAACATTTTTTCTTGTCTACCCCGCGAGATCCTTGAAAACATTGCATGCATACATACACATCATTGCATAACAGGTACCCTAGTTACAGGTCACTTACCTTCTCCGCTGTTTATTTCAGCAATGGCTTCCCAACAAGACAACCAGGATCTTCAGGCTCAAGAGACTCGGTTCAAGGGAATCCTCCTAAACCTATCCAAGGGGCAGGAAGAGCTGAGAACACTCCTCATGGGGACTTTGGTCAGGAACAGTCCAGAAGACGATAAAGACGAACGACTGAAACGTCTGCAAGCTGAGGTAGATACAATGAGAGCCCAGCTGCTGGGGCAAATGGCTCTCATTCAAGACTTAGCTCAAAGACAAGAAGAGCTCAGGGTTCTCGTCAATCAACTGCTTCGGGATAACCAACTGGGGAAAACATCTAAGGTTGAAGAGTCAGTCATCATTAAATTCCCTTTGAGACAAGAAGACAAGGGGAAAGCTCCCCAACTTGCTTCAGGGTCACAAATTCAGCATCAACCTCACCAGCTTCAGCAAGACAGTATGAAGCAAGTAGTCAGGGTTGGAGACCAAACCGGTAATCAGCCCCCAAGAAGTCAAAGGTTTGGTTTGATGAATAGACCTCTCCGAGCTGCTACTACTTCGCAGGTCCAACAACGACCTCACCAAGAACAATGTGTTGATCAGAGCAAGCCAGACAAGCCAAGGAGGCAATTTACCCAGCTCAACACGTCGCTCTCCCAAGCTTTGCAACACCTGTTGAAGTTGAATCTGGTGACGTTGATAGGACCTCACCCTAATCCTAAGACTTCTTCACCCAACTATAATCCTGGGGCCAGGTGCGCATACCATTCTAACAGCCCGGGGCATGATACTGATAACTGTTGGAAGGTGAAGTACAAAATCCAAAACCTGATCGATGAAGGAGCAGTGGAATTCACTCAAGATGGTCAGGTCGAGTTCTTCTACTATCCCTGCGAGATTCACCATTTGAAGTGACAAGTCCTGAGACTAGAAGACTTTTGTTCATTCGAATGTTCAAGTTGTATTTTCTTTGCTTATACAAACAATTATTGTCATAGCAAACTTTATTACTTTATCAATGCATCGCATATGTCTGTTTTGAATCAATATATTCGCATTCGCTATATGCAAACTGTTTTCATATTTTTTGTGATGTTCAACTGTCGATTAAATTCTAAGCCTCTTGACGGAGGATGACGAAAACGATACCAAGATCTTTACAGTATGATTTTGAACAGACCCCGCTGATGAGGTACAATCATTGCTTCAAATCCTAAACACGGGAGTTATAAGGAAGATAATCCCTCGTCAACCCCTTTTGAGCCAAAGAAGTAGGAGTTTTTTTTCTTTTCGAAAATTAAAACCCTTAATCATAACCTGGGGCAGGGTAGTCTTCTCAGTTGATCCAGGTGCACACTGAATGGCATCACAAGAGTCCTTCCAAAGCAAAAGACAGTGATGGTTCCAAATAATCGTAAGGACAGACAATCATTACTTCTCAAAATAAAAGCCCAATAAGTCAAAACCTATGAAGGAGACTTACAAAAAATTGGGGCATCCCGCTGACTGTAACCACAAAGAAACAGTTCAGGAAAAAAACAGGGATAACGAAATAAAAAAGAAAGAGGTCCTACAAACCCTCAACGAAAAAAAATGACTGCCTATTCAAAATAAACTGTCAGTATCCGAACCATCACTGGTATATCAAAGCAAAGGCTCAAACAAGGTCTAAATGCACGATTAGCTGAGTTTAGGATCGAAGAACATCACGAAGAGCGGGTGAGTACAAATAAAATTTGAGCCTTTATCCTTTGTTTCTTAAACCGTGAACCAGGCCACGCTATAACCCTTAAAAGTCCTAGCTGAAGCATGGGTTAGTTCGAAAGCATATTGTTACCAAAGGTATCCTGACTCCTTAAGGCTCGCTGTAAAATCTTGAGTTGACATCACATGCTACAAAGTTTGCGTCTTTTACTGAAAAATGCATTTTCAAAATCTTCAAGACAGACATAAGCTTTGCATTCCTGATATAACATTGTTTGCATATGACTATTTGTTCGAACAGCAGAGAAATTCGCACGACGAATATCTAATGAACAAAAGCCTTCTCAATCAAAAAGGAGCACCCCAAGTGGAAAAACACTTCCAACCAAGGGGCACGGCATGAGCATTGTCCATCATCTGGGGCAGTCCAGTCAAGATTCAGAGAATCTCTCAGATGCCAAACTGCCAAGGGGCAAACCTCCGTCTGAATCACTTGGGGCATTGGGCATGAGTTCCAGCAACGAATCTCGCATGATCAGACATCTTCTGGTAGTATGGCAACACCAATGCTACCGACAATGATAACTCCCTGCATCCTGAGAGCGTGGACATAGTCGAAAAAAATACTACGCATAATCAAAGACCCGCTAGGTTGACACACCTAGGCAAAAATAAGGGCTTCCCGACGAACCAAAAGGGTTCAGGCAAAAATAAGGGATGAAAACGAAAAAATCTGTACACCCGGCAAGTCGAAAACCTGAAAAGGCGGCTTGGGCAAAAATGGGTATCCTGATGGACTGAAAACCCGAAAGGGCGGTCCAGGAAAAAGTTAGGGATCACAGCGTATGACTATGTCCCGGCATCTCGTCACTTGCCTACTAGAAGAAGATTTGTCAATCGGCAGTCATCAAACACCTCTACAGGTGACATCAGAAACAGGGGCAATTGTCTAAGCGATCTAGTTGCTCTGTCCACCAAGGTACCAAGGTAGGTTCAGCTGAAGAACATGACCAAGATACCTTCACTCCCCGTAGGGTAAGACAAGATTCAACAACACTCGCCCCAAGCAGAGTTGGTCTCCCATCAGCCCCGAAAAGGCACAGTATCTCCAGCAAGTCAGCGATACTCTCCCCAAGCATAGTTAGCCTACTGTCAGCCTTAAGGAAGTTGGGTACCCCTAGAAAATCTCAACATTCCCCAGCGGAGTATGCAGATGTTCCTAAGCAAGCATCCCCGGCAGTCTTAATATTCCTCGACGGAAATATAAGATTGTTCCCCGGCGGAATACCAGACACCCCAGTGGAACCATTCCCTAGTACAGTTCAAAAAGTTTCCCTAGGAAAGTTGAAACATCTCCCCAGTAGATTCTGGAAGCTTATCCCCAATAGATTCTCGAAGCTTATCCCCAGTATATTCTAGAAGCTTATCACCTGCAGAGTACATGCATCTCTCCCCAACCATATTCAAAGGTTATTCCCCACCAGGGTATAACTGGGTTATCCTCAGCTATACCACGGAAAGATCGTCTTCGGCGAAGTTCTTCCTATCCCCCAGCGGAGTTCATCAAACCTTCCAACAAAACTTATCAACAGAATCCCCAGCGGAGTTATCATCAAAACCTCAGCGGAGCATCTCTTTCCCCAGAGAGTATTTCCCCGCAGAAATATCTCTCCAACAAGTTTATTCCTCAACGGAGTCATCTTCCCCTACCGGTTTATTCTTGCAACCATCATCCCCAGCGGAAACGAAGAACTCTACTCTTCAAACATCAGCCCAGGATTTAAACAAACTCTCGGCAGTAGTCAAGGAATTATTTTCCTAGACGAAAATACATTCATAAACATCACATTATCATACACCATGACGCATGCATATACGCATCATAAACACACAATCTCATTTATTCCTGAGAACATCATGACATCATGCACTTCATACATCATGACATTGCAACTGATGTTTGCCTTTTTAGGAAAGAAGGTCAATCCAAAGATGATTACTATCAACTGTCACAAATTCAAGATTCGATTCCTGTATCTAGCCAGGGCATATCTGTGAGTAACTGATTGTAGATTCGACACTTGTATCCAGCCAGGGCATGTCTGCATGAAGAGTTTAGAGATTCGATTCCTGTATCCATCCAGGGCATATCTATAGACGACCAATTCCAGATTCGATTCCTGTATCTAGCCAGGGCATATCTGTGAGTGACTGATTGTAGATTCGACACCTGTATCCAGCCAGGGCATGTCTGCATGAAGAGTTTAGCGATTCGATTCCTGTATCCAGCCAGGGCATATCTGTAGACGACCACTTCCAGATTCGATTCCTGTATCTAGCCAGAGCATATCTGTGAGTAACTGATTGTAGATTCGATACCTGTATCCAGCCAGGGCATGTCTGCATGAAGAGTTTAGAGATTCGATACCTGTATCCAGCCAGGGTATATCTGTAGACGACTAATTCCAGATTCGATACCTGTATCCAGCCAGGGTATATCTGTAGACGACTAATTCCAGATTCGATACCTGTATCCAGCCAGGGCATATCTGTGAGTAATTGATTGTAGATTCGATACCTGTACCTAGCCAGGGCATGTCTGCATGAAGAGTTTAGAGATTCGATTCCTGTATCCAGCCATGGCATATCTGTAGACGACCAATTCCAGATTCGATTCCGGTATCTAGCCAAGGCATATCTGTGAGTAACTGATTGTAGATTCAACATCTGTATCCAGCCAGGGCATGTCTGCATGAAGAGTTTAGAGATTCGATTCCTGTATCCAGCCAGGGCATATCTGTAGACGACCAATTCCATATTCGATTCCTGTATCTAGCCAGGGCATATCTGTGAGTAACTGATTATAGATTCGATACCTGTATCTAGCCAGGGCATGTCTGCATGAAGAGTTTATAGATTCGATTCCTGTATCCAGCCAGGGCATATCTGTAGACGACCAATTCCAGATTCGATTCCTGTATCTAGCCAGGGCATATCTGTGAGTAATTGATTGTAGATTCGACACCTGTATCCAGCCAGGGCTTGTCTGCATGAAGAGTTTAGAGATTCGATTCTTGTATCCAGCCGGGGCATATCTGTAGACGACTAATTCCAGATTCGATTCCTGTATCTAGCTAGGGCATATCTGTGAGTAACTGATTGTAGATTCGATACCTGTATCCAGTCTGGGCATGTTTGCATGGAGAGTTTAAAGATTCGATTCCTGTATCCAGCCAAGGCATATCTGTAGACGACCAATTCCAGATTCGATTCCTGTATCTAGCCAGGGCATATCTGTGAGTAACTGATTGTAGATTCGACACCTGTATCCAGCCAGGGCATGTCTGCATGAAGAGTTTAGAGATTCGACTCCTGTATCCAGCCAGGGTATATCTGTAGACGACCAATTCCAAATTCGATTCCTATATCTAGCCAGGGCATATCTGTGAGTAACTGATTGTAGATTCGATACCTGTATCCAGCCAGGGCATGTTTGCATGAAGAGTTTAGAGATTCGATACCTGTATCCAGCCAGGGCATATCTGTAGACGACTAATTCCAGATTCGATACCTGTATCCAGCCAGGGCATATCTGTAGACAACTAATTCCAGATTCGATACCTGTATCTAGCGAGGGCATATCTGTGAGTAATTGATTGTAGATTCGATACCTGTACCTAGCCAGGGCATGTCTGCATGAAGAGTTTAGAGATTCGATTCCTGTATCCAGCCAGGGCATATCTGTAGACGACCAATTCCAGATTCGATTCATGTATCTAGCCAGGGCATATCTGTGAGTAACTGATTGTAGATTCGATACCTGTATCTTGCCAGGGCATATCTGAATGAAGAGTTTAGAGATTCGATTCCTGTATCCAGCCAGGGCATATCTGTAGACGACCAATTCCAGATTCGATTCCTGTATCTAGCCAGGGCATATATATGAGTAACTGATTGTAGATTCGACACCTGTATCCAGCCAGGGCATGTCTGCATGAAGAGTTTAGAGATTCGATTCCTGTATCCAGCCAGGGCATATCTGTAGACGACTAATTCCAGATTCGATTCCTGTATCTAGCCAGGGCATATCTGTGAGTAACTGATTGTAGATTCGATACCTGTATCTAGCCAGGGCATGTTTGCATGAAGAGTTTAGAGATTCGATACCTGTATCCAGCCAGGGCATATCTGTAGACGACCAATTCCAGATTCGATTCCTGTATCTAGCCAGGGCATATCTGTGAGTAACTGATTGTAGATTCGACACCTGTATCCAGCCAGGGCATGTCTGCATGAAGAGTTTAGAGATTCGATTCCTGTATCCAGCCAGGGCATATCTGTAGACGACCAATTCCAGATTCGATTCCTGTATCTAGCCAGGGCATATCTGTGAGTAACTGATTGTAGATTCGATACCTGTATCCAGCCAGGGCACATCTGTATGAAGAGTTTAGAGATTCGACGCCTGTATCCAGCCAGGGCATATCTGTAGACGACAAATTCCAGATTCGATTCCTGTATCTAGCCAGGGCATATCTGTGAGTAACTGATTGTAGATTCGACACCTGTATCCAGCCAGGGCATGTCTGCCTGAAGAGTTTAGAGATTCGATTCCTGTATTCAGCCAGGGCATATCTGTAGACGACTAATTCCAGATTCGATTCCTGTATCTAGCTAGGGCATATCTGTGAGTAACTGATTGTAGATTCGATATCTGTATCTAGCCAGGGCATGTCTGCATGAAGAGTTTAGAGATTCGATACCTGTATCCAGCCAGGGCATATCTGTAGACGACCAATTCCAGATTCGATTCCTATATCTAGCTAGGGCATATCTGTGAGTAACTGATTGTAGATTCGACACCTGTATCCAGCCAGGGCATGTCTGCATGAAGAGTTTAGAGATTCGATTCCTGTATCCAGCCAGGGCATATCTGTAGACGACCAATTCCAGATTCGATTCCTGTATCTAGCCAGGGCATATCTGTGAATAACTGATTGTAGATTCGATACTTGTATCCAGCCAGGGCATGTCTGCATGAAGAGTATAGAGATTCGATACCTGTATCCAACCAGGGCATATCTGTAGACGACTAATTCCAGATTCGATACCTGTATCCAGCCAGGGCATATCTGTAGACGATAAATTCCAGATTCGATACCTGTATCTAGACAGGGCATATCTGTGAGTAATTGATTGTAGATTCGATACCTGTACCTAGCCAGGGCATGTCTACATGAAGAGCTTAGAGATTCGATTCCTGTATCCAGCTAGGGCATATCTGTAGACGACCAATTCCAGATTCGATTCCTGTATCTAGCCAGGGCATATTTGTGAGTAACTGATTGTAGATTCGACACTTGTATCCATCCAGGGCATGTCTGCATGAAGAGTTTAGAGATTCGATTCCTGTATCCAGCCAGGGCATATCTGTAGACGACTAGTTCCAGATTCGATTCATGTATCTAGCCAGGGCATATCTGTGAGTAACTGATTGTAGATTCGATACCTGTATCCAGCCAGGGCATGTTTGCATGAAGAGTTTAGAGATTCGATACCTGTATCCAGCCAGGGCATATCTGTAGACGACCAATTCCAGATTCGATTCCTGTATCTAGCCAGGGCATATCTGTGAGTAACTGATTGTAGATTCGACACCTGTATCCAGCCAGGGCATGTCTGCATGAAGAGTTTAGAGATTCGATTCCTGTATCCAGCCAGGGCATATCTGTAGACGACCAATTCCAGATTCGATTCCTGTATCTAGCCAGGGCATATCTGTGAGTAACTGATTATAGATTCGATACCTATATCTAGCCAGGGCATGCTTGCATGAAGAGTTTAGAGATTCGATTCCTGTATCTAGCCAGGGCATATCTGTAGACGACCAATTCCAGATTCGATTCCTGTATCTAGCCAGGGCATATCTGTGAGTAACTGATTGTAGATTCGACACCTGTATCCAGCCAGGGCATGTCTGCATGAAGAGTTTAGAGATTTGATTCTTGTATCCAGCCAGGGCATATCTGTAGACGAATAATTCCAGATTCGATTCCTGTATCTAGCCAGGGCATATCTGTGAGTAACTAATTGTAGATTCGATACCTGTATCCAGCCAGGGCATGTCTGCATGAGGAGTTTAGAGATTCGATACCTGTATCCAGCCAGGGCATATCTGTAGACGACCAATTCCAGATTCGATTCCTGTATCTAGCTAGGGCATATCTGTGAGTAACTGATTGTAGATTCGACACCTGTATCCAGCCAGGGCATGTCTGCATGAAGAGTTTAGAGATTCGATTCTTGTATCCAGCCAGGGCATATCTGTAGACGACCAATTCCAGATTCGATTCCTGTATCTAGCCAGGGCATATCTGTGAATAACTGATTGTAGATTCGATACTTGTATCCAGCCAGGGCATGTCTGCATGAAGAGTTTAGAGATTCGATACCTGTATCCAGCCAAGGTATATCTGTAGACGACTAATTCCAGATTCGATACCTGTATCCAGCCAGGGCATATCTGTAGACGATTAATTCCAGATTCGATACCTGTATCTAGACAGGGCATATCTGTGAGTAATTGATTGTAGATTCGATACCTGTACCTAGCCAGGGCATGTCTGCATGAAGAGCTTAGAGATTCGATTCCTGTATCCAGTCAGCGCATATCTGTAGACGACCAATTCCAAATTCGATTCCTGTATCTAGCCAGGGCATATCTGTGAGTAACTGATTGTAGATTCGATACCTGTATCTAGCCAGGGCATGTCTGCATGAAGAGTTTAGAGATTCGATTACTGTATCCAGCTAGGGCATATCTGTAGACGACCAATTCCAGATTCGATTCCTGTATCTAGCCAGGGCATATTTGTGAGTAACTGATTGTAGATTCGACACTTGTATCCAGCCAGGGCATGTCTGCATGAAGAGTTTAGAGATTCGATTCCTGTATCCAGCCAGGGCATATCTGTAGACGACTAATTCCAAATTCAATTCCTGTATCTAGCCAGGGCATATCTGTGAGTAACTGATTGTAGATTCGATACCTGTATCCAGCCAGGGCATGTTTGCATGAAGAGTTTAGAGATTCGATACCTGTATCCAGCCAGGGCATATCTGTAGACGACCAATTCCAGATTCGATTCCTGTATCTAGCCAGGGCATATCTGTGAGTAACTGATTGTAGATTCGACACCTGTATCCAGCCAGGGCATGTCTGCATGAAGAGTTTAGAGATTCGATTCCTGTATCCAGCCAGGGCATATCTGTAGACGACCAATTCCAGATTCGATTCCTATATCTAGCCAGGGCATATCTGTGAGTAACTGATTGTAGATTCGATACCTATATCTAGCCAGGGCATGCTTGCATGAAGAGTTTAGAGATTTGATTCCTGTATCTAGCCAGGGCATATCTGTAGACGACCAATTCCAGATTCGATTCCTGTATCTAGCCAGGGCATATCTGTGAGTAACTGATTGTAGATTCGACACCTGTATCCAGCCAGGGCATGTCTGCATGAAGAGTTTAGAGATTTGATTCCTGTATCCAGCCAGGGCATATCTGTAGACGACTAATTCCAGATTCGATTCTTGTATCTAGCCAGGGCATACCTGTGAGTAACTAATTGTAGATTCGATACCTGTATCCAGCCAGGGTATGTCTGCATGAAGAGTTTAGAGATTCGATATCTGTATCCAGCCAGGGCATATCTGTAGACGACCAATTCCAGATTCGATTCCTGTATCTAGCCAGGGCATATCTGTGAGTAACTGATTGTAAATTCGACACTTGTATCCAGCCAGGGCATGTCTGCATGAAGAGTTTAGAGATTCGATTCCTGTATCCAGGCAGGGCATATCTGTAGACGATTAATTCCATATTCGACACCTGTATCTAGCTAGGGCATATCTGTGAGTAACTGATTGTAGATTCGATACCTGTATCCAGTCAGGGCATGTCTGCATGAAGAGTTTAGAGATTCGATACCTGTATCCATCCAGGGCATATCTGTAGACAACCAATTCCAGATTCAATTCCTGTATCTAGGCACGGCATAATGTGAGTAACTGATTGTAGATTCGACACCTGTATCCAGCCAGGGCATGTCTGCATGAAGAGTTTAGAGATTCGATTCCTGTATCCAGCCAGGGCATATCTGTAGACGACTAATTCTAGATTCGACACCTGTATCTAGCCAGGGCATATCTGTGAGTGATTTGATTGTAGATCCGATACCTGTATCCAGCCAGGGCACATCTGCATGAAGAGTTTAGAGATTCGACGCCTGTATCCAGCCAGGGCATATCTGTAGACGACTAATTCCAGATTCGATTCCTGTATCCAGCCAGGGCATATCTGTGAGTAATTGATTGTAGATTCGATACCTGTATCTAGCCAGGGCATATCTGCATGAAGAGTTTGAAGATCAACCCCTGTAACAGGCCAGGAAACCATCTTCCTTTCTCAAAGTACGCAAGTTCTCGCTAAGGAATCTCTTACGCGATCAACACCCTCAGATGGCATCTATAAGCCCATCTCCACAACTATCCATTACACTTCCAAATGGCATCTATAAGCCCATTCGCGACAAGGTTTTGTCACACTTCCAGATGGCATCTATAAGCCCATCCTCCTATCCATCATCTCTCCAAATGGCATCTATAAGCCCATTCCCGACAAGGTTCTATCACACTTCCAGATGGCATCTATAAGCCCATCCTCCTATCCATCATCTCTCCAAATGGCATCTATAAGCCCATTCCCGCCATCACACTGCTGATATTCTACTATGTGAGTGCAAATTTCTGGGCACTTTAGTGTTCAATCATCTTCCACCTTCGGATCACGAAAGGCACGCAAGCCAATCTACATCCTCAGGTTTAAGAAGATTGAACAGGGGCAACCGTTGTACCCCAAAAATTTGCCCTCCCATATTCTTCAAGATTTGTCAAGATCAATCTTCAAATGGATCAAGGGGTTGCCCAGTCTAAACATCCTCCTAAGCCAGTCAAATTAGGGTTTTGGTTCCTTCAGTGAATTTGAGGTTTTCAAGGGCTCAATCAAGTCACATATGCCTATATACATTGCCAAGCATCTACATACCAAGTCTCAAGACTCACAGGGTCCAATTGCACAATCAAAAGCCCTAAATACTTCACAATCAACTGTAGGGGTAAAATGGTCATTTGGCAGTCAAAAGTCAAAATTTTGGTCAACATCTTATTTTGAGCTCACAATAATCATTTGATCAAGTCTAGATCATGATTCCTCAAGAATGGCTCAAAAATCATCAAGATGCAAAAGTTTCCATTTTTGGACAGCTGAAAAGTCAACTGTAACTTGACTAAGGCATAACTTTTTCATGGTTCATCAGAAAAATCCCATCCAATGCTCATTTTGAAGGGTATGACATTTCCTACAACTCATCTTCACATTCCAAGTCCAAGAAATGCTCTCCCAAAAAATTATCAATTTCTACATTATAGGTCATTTTCAAAAGTCAACAAAAAGGCATTTTAAGTCAAAGACCATAACTTGAGATTGGTAAATCCAAATGACATGGGACCAAAGGCATTGGTTAGAGGACTTCAAGACATTTCCAAAATGTCCAAGAACATGTTCATATGATCAAAATTGAGCAAGATATGCATTGGAGAAGTTGGGAAATTTTTGTGAAATGGCAAAAGTCAACTATCCTTAAAACTTCAATTTTTGACAAAAGGGCCCACTTTCTTCCACTTGATTCAGCCTTGTCATGCCACCCACGTGTCCCATGATTAATTTCAAGACCAAACATTTATTTTTCCATTTTATTTGATTTTTATTGATTTAATTCATTTTAAATCCATAATAATTCAAATAAAATCTAAAAATTTATGGAAGGGCATCTTTTTGATTTGGACAACTTTCATATACCACATGTCACTCCTAGGGTACGTCTCACTGGTTGCCTTGATGTGGTCGTCAAGTATAGGGTGTTTTAGAGGTCGCCCTCCTGTCTAAAATCCAGTTGCCTCGAAACGGTTGCCTCAGATAAAAAGGATCTAGTACACTAGGGTTACCACTAAGATGTCCTACCATTGCTTTGGTGACCACACATGTCCCGATAATCGAATTGACCCGAATACCTCCAACGATGATGCTACCTACCTCTCAATGGTGGGATAGCACTATCTAAAGGACTCTTACACAACCTAATTCCTTAGAGTAGGTAGATCTCATGGGTACTTGCTCTTTTCAAAACAAACAAAAACAACTTTTCGCACCTACACTTTCAAAAAGTTTTCAAACAAATTTTTCATACACTCTTGAGGACTGATACAAGAGTTACCTAGAAATTTTTCAAACGAAACTTTTTCAAAACCCACATACACTTGAAAAGCAAACAAAATTTTTGAAAACATAAGAGCAAGTACCTAAGAGCCCGTGGATAACCACAGATAGAAAGGGTGCTAACACCTTCCCTTTCTATAAATCTACCTCCCGAACCGAGAGACATCTCAAAGAAGGAATTTTGCTGTGCTTTTGTCCTTTCCATGTTGGAGAACATAAAAGACGGTGGCGACTCTTGCTTATCGCGACATTTCGCGAACCAGCTTAAAAAATAGTCAGTTCTATTTCCACCGATCACACATATCTTATATCATTATATTATTATGATGAGTTTTTGCATTTCTTTAAGTTCATCAGAATATTATTATACTTCCCCCCCTTTTTGTTATCATCAAAAGGATAATTATTCATCAAAAATATTTAAAAGATAACCGAGGTAACAATAAGTGCTAATCAGAAATAGTTGCATTGATGAAGAATTAAACAAATTACAAAATAAAATCCTATGAGAACCACTGATCATCAACGTATCACACTTCTCTTGATGCAAAGCGTCACTAGGACCATTAGGAATCCTTTGAAGGATTCTTACAATCTGGTTTTGAACAAAAACTTCTGATAGGATTCTTCCATAGGGAATGGAGGTTTTGTTCAAATTTCTCGAGGAAGTGATGGAATTTTTGAGATGATTGAGGATAACTTGAGGAAGATTAATCGGAATTTGTTTGATCAGACAGAAAATTAAAGTCCTATTATCATTGGTTAGGATATTTTTGTTAGTTTCATGCCGACAAATATTTGTCAGGATGAAGCGAAACCAGTCTTTGGCAATGGGCTTAAGACTTTCAGGATTAGTAGAGTCGAACTCAGAAGATGCTTCAAAGATGGAAATTATGTTACCATCAGAAATTCTATCAAGAGAGACATAACCAGTCGTGATACACACACATGGACAATTTATAATCTCAACAATACATTAGGCAGTGAAGACAACAACCCAGCCATAGATATTTGAAGAGATTGAGGTGCCATAGAGATCGACAGAGGCATTTTTCCAAAAAGTCTTTACAAGTTTTGGATAAACGGGCCCTCTTAGTAAGAAAAGATAGTGATTCCAGTTTTGGGAGAGGATGCTGAGATGGAATTCCGGACTCGCACCGAAGAGTCTTGGATGTCTTTCAATGATAACTTCCAAGTGATCATCATTTTCATGAGAAGTTGTTGAAGTTGTGATGAAAGAAGAAAAGAGAATGAAGTAGAAGCAAATTGATATCAATTGTTAGAGATTACTTGTTAGGAGAGGTAAAGGGCAAGCATGGTGTATAAAAGGAATCAAGAAGATGTGACTTGACAGGAGAAATGATTTTCCTTACATAAGATAATCAATCTTGGGAGACTCAATAATGAATGACTGGGGAAGGTCAGGAGGGAAACAATAACTTCTAAGATTCGATAAGAAAAACAGTTGATACCTTTGAATCAGATTTGTGAGTATCTAGAGTAGACTAGGACACATAGATGTATGAGAAGGGAAAATAATAGTTGATCTCATTTATTAGGGCATCAAGTTGTTCATTACTTTAAATAGGTTATTTTTAATACGTGAATAAAGTAACTGACAAGTATCAAAGGTCTAGAACCTAATCTATGCTCTAGATTTGCATGCGTGATTGTTTTATTTTAGACTTTAATGAATTTATAATGCCTAAATACTTAGCCAAAAGCAACAATATTGTTACAGAAGATAGAAATTTTACTCTCATATATCTTGTAATCTTCCAGCTGATTGTTCATCCATAGCATCTGAGTGTTGCATAGTGCTGTTGATATGTACTCTGCTTCTGCTGTTGAAAGAGCAATTGTTGATTACCTCTTGCTTTACCATGAGATTAGATTCTTTCCTAGAAACTGATAATTTCCAGAAGTGCTTTTCATTTCTATTCGATCTCCAGCGTATTCTGCATCACAAAATCTAGAAAGAGAATACTTTGGTGTTTTCTCATACATCAAGTTAAGGTTAGGGGTTCCTTTTAGATACCTTAGAATTCTTTTAACAACAACTAAGTGAGATTTCCTAAGATCTGATTGGAATCTTGCGCAAAGATGTACACTGAATAAAATAGCAGGTCTAAATGTTGTTAGATACAAAAGAGAGCCTATCCTACCTCGATAGAGCTTCTGACAAACCTTTTCACTTACCTCTTCTTTTTCAAAGATACATGCAGGATGCATTGGAGTTTTTGCTACCGTGTAGTCTATCATGTTGAATTTCTTCATAAGTTCTTTTGTGTACTTACTTTGATGTATGTGAGTATCCTTTGGTTTTTGATCAATCTGGATTCCCAGAAAGAACTTCAGTTCCCCCATCATGTTCATTTCAAACTCAGCCTGCATTAGCTTAGAGAATTCCTCGCAGAGAGATGGATTAGTAGAAGAAAAAATAATATCATCAACATAGATTTGAACAATTAGAATACCATTTTTGAAAGTTTTACAGAAGAGTGTAGTGTCAACCTTTTCTCTGGTAAACTTATTTTCTAACAAAAAATTGCTTAATCTGTCATACCGAGCTCTGGGAGCTTGTTTCAAGCCATAAATAGATTTCTTTAGTTTAAAAACAAAGTCTAATTTCTCATTTTTTTTCAAATCCAGGAGGTTGTTTGCCATATACTTTTCTGAAATATAACCATTCATAAATGCACTCTTAACATTCATTTTTATAAAGAATGATATTATGATTTACAGAAAAGGAAACTAATAACTGAATAGCTTCTAACCCGGTGACTGGTGTAAAGGTTTTTGTATAGTCTATACCTTCTTGTTGACTATAACCTTGTGTGACCAGTCGAGATTTGTTTCTGACAACTTCACCCTTCTCATTGAGCTTGTTTCTGAACACCCATCTGGTTCCAATAACATAGATACCTTTAGGTTTCTGAACAAGATCCCATACATCATTCTTTGAGAATTGGTTCAGTTCTTCTTCCATGGCCAGAATCCAATCCTCATCTAGAAGATCTTCCTCAATTGATGTAGGTTCCATTAATGATACTAAACCCAAAAGCTCTTCATCATAAGGTTTGAGAGCCGATCTTGTTCTAACTGGAGCATCTTTACTTCCAAGAATAAGATCTTCAGGATGAGAGGATGTGATTGTGTTCTTCTTTCTTTGAGTTGGATTAGAAAGACTATCAACAATAAAAGAAGGAGAAGCTTTTGATTCTTTATCTTCTTGAATCTTCTCCTTTGGTTCAGTGAATGTTATAGTTACATCTGCAAGCTTTTCAAACAACTTTGAGTTTTCATAGTCCAGCTTATCATCAAATCTGACATGAATTGATTCCTCTTATTCTCAGTTTTCTAATTTGAGAAGAGTAATCTTCTTTTGGATTTTAATGTCTAATCAGAGAACTAGAATCAGAGTCTTATCTTCAAACGGTCTTGTCATTCTTCTGTTTAGAATTATTAGTCTGACCTTTTTGAGAGAATCCTTAGAGTAAAGATATTCTGATCTTTTATTATCAGAATCATCCATCTGCGTATCAAGCTTTATGTAAACAAAAGCTTATTTTTCAGAATGTCAATATTTTATGAACTTCTGAGAAGCTATGTGATAGGGATAGTAACTATCATTGCTTAACGTCTTCTGAATGCTCTGTTTCCTTGAAATAATTGCAGAATCTGTTCTAATACAAATATCATCAAACTTTGACGATTTTGACTAACAATCTTGTTCTTGCAATGCTGAGCTAACTTGTTTAGAGATAGTTCTTTGATCATACTTTAGATGAATCAATGAGCGTTCTTTCCTCAACAATGTCTTGACTTCTGCAAATTCTCTTTTGATAGAATCAATGATTAGATCTTTTGCATAAGATCTTCTGTCAGCTTGAATAGACGTTTTATCATGAGGTTCTTATATATCATAAGATAACATTCTTTCTTCTTTTTAAAAGATTCCTAATGAGGTCTTATGATAAATTTAAGGGTGGAATAATCTGTTTCTTGAAAGCATCTCATATTTCTCAATGGAACTTAATCAAAAGCATTCAACAAATATAACTTCATATCTGATGAATCTTTTCCTGTTAGCTTGTTCTTCAATTTTCTAGATTTAGACAATAGTTGAAAATTGAATAACTACCACCTTAAAGTATTTCATCACAAAGCATCTAGATCTTTATCTGACACTGTTAGGTATTTGAATATCCATCCATAACAAAACCGGGCTCTGATACCAATTGAAAGTTTGAAGAAAAAGCAAGAAAGGGTGGGTTTGAATTGGGGTTTCCTTTCCTGTAAAACTTTCGCTTCTAAGCGTTATTTGTTAAACAATTCTTCTGATTGTTGCTTCTAATTAATAATTCTAATTTGGTTCAGAAAACATAAATTCTAAAGCATAAGCAAAAATAAAGAACATGCAATATATCTTGATTCACTTGAGAAACCCCTAAGCTAATCCAGTCCACCCTTCCGAGGTGATTTTTTCTTGAACTCAAGGACTTAATCCACTATAATCAATTTGATTACAATCACATGGGCAACCATCGGTGACTAATATCCAATGAAACATTCAGGGATCCAAACTGGATATAACGTCATTGACCCAATAGGATTCGATTCTCTAGAATCTCCTATCAGGATTTCCTTCCAACGATATCCATCAGTAATCTCAGAAGGTTGACCTTCACTCAGTCCCTTTTGAGATATGACTACCATTGACTCAATAGAATCCACTACCAGGATTTCATCTACGATGGTCGCAGCCAAAGTCTTCTTAAGTCTTATGATCTTCACTCGATCACTTGAGGTGCCAACAAATTCTAAACTGAATGGTTTTTCTGGAGATTATATGAGTTCTTCTTATCAAGCAGATTACTTCTAATTTAAGTATATATTGTTTGACACAATTCTGAGCAACAACTCTTGTGTACAAACAATTTACATGAAGATCTTAAGAAATAACACTATCTGAGCAACAACTCTTGTGTTTTACGTATTTCTACAAAGATGAATCTAATCTAAAATATGTGTAGCATCTTGTAGTCTTCTTGTCTTCATCTTCTTTGTTGAGCAAGCTATGAGCAACAACTCCTTGCTTCTTCATAATTCTGTCAAGATGTATATGATTGATGATTTGAGCTACATCTTGAAGAATTCTTCATCTTTGTCTTCTTTCTTCATTAAGAAAGATACGAGCAACAACTCATTGCTTCTTCATGATTCTTCCAAGATGTATATGATTGGTAAATTGAATAACATCTTATAGAATTCTTCATATTGTTATAATAGATGATTGCTTTGATTTAGTTATGTTCTAATAGTGATAACTTTTCTTTTTAACTTGATCATCAATAACCTGTGATTTGAAAATTGCATCTTTTAGCACCCAGCCAAGCAGCCTATGGCAAGCTCATCAATATTCAACATCATGTTGAGCAACAGCTAAACAATCCCCTGTTTGAAACATGCGATTCTTTTCTTATATAGCCAAGAAAAATAGAGTCGATGGCTATTTGAAAAAGATTCATTACAAATAGTACTACGATGTCCTTATCTCTTCCACACTTTAAGTTAGTGGAGAGGTAGTGGCATAAAGCTTTTTGTACTTTATACTATTGTACTGTGTTACCATTATATTTTTTCCTTTTTCACTTCAGAGGCTTCTACGAGCAAGATATCAGAAGCGGGAGTATAACATAAGATATTCAGAACTTCAAGTCTTCAGAGTCTTCAGAACTGCATCTTTAGAGTCTTCAGCACTTGGTCGTGAAAACCCGTTGTAGTGAACCTTTAGATCAAAAGAGCTTCAAGTCTTCAGATTCTTAAGAACTACGTCTTTAAATTCTTCAACCCTTGGTCTTCAGAACCTGTAGAACTTCAATTCTTTGTAATTTTAGACCTTCTATCTTAGAATCTTTAACACTTGGTTCTTTAAGAATCCTTATCTTTAGAACCTTGTTACTAGAAACACAAAGTCTTCAGCATCTGGACTTCAGTTAGAAATGTTGTCTTCAGATCTTTTAACTTTGTCTTCATTGGAACAAGTTGTCTTTTAGAAACTAAGTTTTTAGCATCTAGACTTCAGTAGAAACTTTGTCTTCAGATCTTCTAACTTTGTTTCTTGAAACACACAATCTTTTAGAAACACGAGTCTTCAGCATCTGGACGCAAGTAACAACTTCTGTCTTTAGATCTTCCGACTGGTTTCCTTAGAATACATTGTCTTTAGAAGCTTGAGTCTTTAACATCTGGACATAAGTAAGAACTTCTGTCTTCAGATCTTTTGACTGGTTTATTCAGACAAATATCAGGGCTTACACTTCAGAGCCTTCTGCATTGTCTTGCTATTGTTTAATAGAACTTGTGTAACATAGAAGCGGAATCAATTCTCTTCTAATGTCTTGGCCATGCCATTCATCAGAAGCAGTACCTATTTGTTAAGTACTCAGCAATAACAAACATTAGTATAACAAAATTGTTCATACAATCATACTCATTTGTTATCATCAATACTCATAGATGATATTGCAGAACCAAATCTTGTTCTTACAGTTTCCCCATCCAAGAGATTATCATTCAAAGGGGGTTGAAACAAGGTGATCCTTTAGCTCAGTTTTTTCCTACCTATGGAAGGCGGTCTTAGTAAATTGTTTACTAAGGTTGTGGATTTCGATCTTTTATCTAGCTTTAGAACGGTATCCTCGAATCTAGTGGTCTCTCATCTTTATTATGAAGATAACACATTAACCTTGGATGATCCTACGATTGAGAATATTTAGCTTATTAAGGCTATCTTTATGGTTTCTAAGCTTGATCACACCTTTAGATTTACTTTACAAAGAATAATATTATAGGGGTTGTAATACGGTGGGAGAACTAACTTTTAAATTTTATGTTTTATCGCAAATATTGTGGATAGCAAGAGTCGTCACCGACTTTTCTTTTATCCAATAAAGGAAAAAGTGAAAAGAACAGGAAATACCTTTTGAGAATTTTTCTGAGTAAGGGGGGTAGATTATGAAAAGGGAAGGTGTTAGCACCCTTTTCATCTGTAGTTATCTACGGGCTCTTAATTGCTAACTCACTTTGAAAATGCTTTGTGTTTGTGTATGTTTACAAATATTTTGAAAATGCCTAAGTACGACAATTTTGTAATGATTCTCGTATCATTGAGAATGTATACAAAATGTTTGTTTTGAAAATATTTATCAAAAAGAAATGTTATTTTTTGAAAGTGTGAGGTGTGAAAATTGTTTTAGTTTGTGAGCAAGCGATTACGAGCGATATACCTACTAAAAAAGTCTTTGTTCTTTTCCTCCTCCTTTAGATAGGGCTATCCTACTATTAGTTGGTAGGAAGCCCTATCGTTGGATGTGAGGAACAAACGTGGGTCATCGTACAGTCATAGACGACAACTTGTAGGACGCCTTAGTAATTTTTGTAAGGGACTTATATCGTTTACCGAAGGCAACATCGAAGGGTCATTGAGGGACTGCGATCTTTTTTAATCGAGGGTCTTTTCTAAAGCGTCCCATATTCGAGGGACATGACTGTTTTATCCGAAGGCAACAAGCAAGGTTACCCTAGAGGTACGTGTGTGTGTGTGAATTGTGTTTTGGTTTCAGTTAACTTGTCTTGATTAGGGTTATCTAGCGATTGATCTTAAATCTTTCCATACACGCCTAATCACTATATAATGATAAGTAAAAGCGGTAAAGTGAGGAAAATAAAATTCTACGCTATTACAATGCTTCGGGAATGGGGGGTACAAATTTATGAATGGAGATGACATAGGAAATAAACACCTAAGCTATAAATTAATCACACAATACAAGTCCAAACTATTAAATAATTATTTGAGTTAAAACTCTTTTCATTTGATAAAATTAATTAATAATGTCAAATAATAATTATTTTAAAACTAATAATTATTTAAAACAATGTTAATCTTTTTTACAATTTTAAATTAAATACTAAAATATAAATTAAAGATAAATAAATATAACCAAATGAAAATATAAGATAAAAGTTAGAAATGGGCTTGATTGAAGAAAATCTGGGGTGCAGAAAGAAAGTTGTCAAAAGCCCAAATAAAGGGCATCCGAAAATCCAGTGTGGTAGGCTAGCAAGGGTGTAGCATGGGCATACACATCTAGTTTACTGGATGGTGACATGATGATGATCTGATGGTGAGGGAGTCTGCAGGCACATGATAAGAACAATGGGGCAGCATGCATGGGATCGGACAAGTGGAGGATTAGGGATGGTGACAATTGTCACCAACGGATTAGGGCTTAGTTAACATTGTTTTAACAAAAACACAAAAAAAATTAACACATTAATTTATTTTATCAGAAAATAATCCTCTCTCTTCTGTTAACACTCACTCGTTCTCTCTATTTCCATTCAACAATAAACAAATTAAAAACCCAAAAAAGAAATCACGAGAGATCTGGAGCGGTGGCTGAGTATGAACATGCAGTGGCTCATATGAATCTCTACGACGGAGATCATGAACTCCACGGAAGCGACAATGAAGATCGCGTGGCGCTGCTGTAGACTTCTCCGATCTCTAATTTTTTTACATATTTAGCTTCGTCTCTCTTCTCTGGTCACTAATGTTAAACTTGTTTCTGTAGAAAATCCAAAATAGAGGCGAGATCTAGAAAGGGGTTTTGAAACCCTAAATGCTCAGATGTGTCAATAAACGATGATTATGATGTATAAATTCTAAATAGAAATGAAAATGAAAAGAAAAGAGAGAGATGGAGGCTGTGAGATTCGGATTCGCGAGCATGCAACCTTTTGGTGAGATCTTTCTAATCTTTTCTGGATTTTTGTGTTTAAGATCTATGATTCGAAGTCTTTGTCATTCTTCTTCTCTTTTTTAGTTTTTTGAAGGGTTTATGATTTGGGAAAATGATGAACAATTTTAGGGTTTGTTCTTTGTTGTTCTTGATTGCGGATCCTATGAACAATGGGCTCCTTTCTTTTTTCTGTGAACACTTTTTTAAGGGTTTTTGAGATAAGGGATGTGATGAACTTTTTAGGGTTTTTGTGTTGGATGCTTGCGTAGCTTTTCTGATATGAACAATCTTCCTTGATCTCTGTGAAATTACTCTAGGGTTTTTCTATTGATGGACTCAATGTTTGGGATGGCAGGCCTGTCAGAATTTCATTCCCATATTGGGCTTATGACTTTCTGTTTTGTTATATTTTCTGAGATGCTTTGCTGGTTTTGTGAATGTGATAATTTGTACTTTGCTATTGAATTGGAACTGCGATTCTGTTACTATTGATTCTTTTGAACTTTACTGCAGTCATTTTTTATTGAGCTGAGATGTGAAACTCCTTTTTACTGTCTTTACTGTGAACCAAACTTGTCTTTTGTTATTTGCAGTAAAATGGAATTTTGTCCCATGATGATATGTACTTATGATTTTTCTGTTGTGAGACAAATGCAATATAAGGCTTTTGTTGGGCTGGACTTTTGATTTCTTCTATGCTTGTTTTTGGGGGTAAAATTCTGATATGTACTTGCTGAGATAACTTTGTTATCTTTTCTGATATGCTTGTTGGGCTCGAAAAGGTGACATTCTGTACTTTGCCATTGAGCTGGAACTGTGATGGAATTCTGAGTTTAATCTATGTCATTTCTCAATTTGTCTCTTGTAAACCAATATTCATCTGTGATTTGCAATAGATGAATTATTGCCCATGATTAAACCTTGAAATTCTGATTTTATGAGGCTTTAATGTACGCTTGAACATGATTGAGAAACAACCCTTTTTCTAATTCCTTGAACAAAACCCTAATGATGAGCTGAGAAAACTTTTGTGTGAAAGCTTTTTTTACTCTTGTTCAATGTTGTTGATGATTGTACTAACCATTTTCTTGTTCTCTTGTTTCATGTACAATGGTGATGAGAAAAAGATGAAGAAGCTATGGTAAGGCAAGAAGAAGGGATACGCGGCTTGGAATGAAGCTTGGAGAAGGAAGATTTGAAGTGTGGAGCCTTTTGAAGTCTTGCCTTAGAATCTTATTGGATATATTAGGGTTTAGAATTCTCTTTGGTTTGGTCTTGTAAAAGAAAGACTTGATATCGTAATTGTTATGAACTTAGAAGTTTAAACTTGAATAATGATGAATGAATGTATCTTTTTACCACCTGGACTTGTAATTCATAACCTTTTTTGTTTTAAGTCTTGTAATGAAACAAACTTAGAAACAATGTAACTTTCCTGTTACAACTTGCAAATTATTTGAAGTTTTAAATGAATCCCTTTAATATTGTTTTAAGGATGGAGTTTTGTAACTTTGAACCATGAATGTAATTGAATAGACTTGGAGGGAATTTAAATGCCGTGATTGAGTAACTTTATACATTAATAATTTGAAAGAATAAGTTGTTAGAACATAGTTTGATTCTACAATGTAAGAGTTTTGATGATAACAAACACAAAGAACAAATATGCACTCTAAATTTGTGTTCTATTTTGTACAGAAGTTCAGAACGGAAGTGGATCAAAAGTTAAGCTATAAAGGTATTCATGTTGTGTATGCAGACTAATATCAGAATGTTCTGATGAATGAAGATCAGAACTTACGCTAAAGAGAAAGACATCTTAACTCTGAACGAAAGTCTTAAGCTACAAACACGACATTATGATTCTGACTTCCCAAGTTCTGAAGCAAAGCAGCAAGCAGATTCCTTATGTTCTGAAGCGTTACTTTTCCATCAAAGCAGTATCAATTACAACGGCTACAAATAGACAAGGATCTTCATATTATGGAAAGTGCATTAACTGCCAATAATCATGTTTCCATTTGCACAGATTGCTGCACCTATTTAAACAAGCTACAAGGTTAACTCGTTTACGTTTACAACACTGCTCATACAATCTCTCAATGCTGCAAATCATATTCATACTATTCTCTATAATTGTGTAATACATAACAAGTTTGTGATACATTTTTTGTAACAAAAAACATCTAGTAGACAGATTTATTCTTATCTTTGTTAGTGAATTTCCTTGAGATAAACCGGGTTGTGGTTGTACTCAAGAAGACTTTGGAAATTGTCGAAGTAGAATTGTAATTAGTTTTGATTAGTGAATTAAGACCTCGTTGGAGAGAGGAGAAATCACCTTGGCGGGTGGAATGGAGTAGTTTGAGATCAAGCGAACCAGGATAAAAATCATTGTGACAATTCAACCCCCCCTTCTTGTGTTTTTCACGTCTTCAATTGGCATCAGAGCGCCTGGTTCTGAGTTCATACACTTAACCGTGTCAGTACAAGATCCAAGCTTAAGAAAAACATTATGGTGGGACCAAGTCAGAACATCAGCAATGACTATCATGATGATAAGCACATAATCAATGACAAACCTCCAGTCTTTGATGGAGAAAACTTTGACTACTGGAAAGACAGAATTGAGAGCTTCTTTCTGGCTCATGATGCTGATTTATGGGATATGGTAATTGATGGATACATGCATCCTGTGGATGAAAGAGGTCAGAAGATTGATAGAAAAATAATGTCTGACCAACAAAAGCGTGACTTCAGAAATCATCATAAGGCCATAACGATTCTTCTTAGTGCCATCTCATATTCAGAGTACGAGAAGATCTCAAACAGAGAGACAGCTAAAAACATGTTTGATTCTATGAGAATGACGCATGAAGGCAACATACAAGTTAAAGAAACCAAGGCCCTTGCACTCATTCAGAAATGTGAAGCCTTCAAGATGGAAGAAAGTGAATCCATTGAAGCAATGTTCTCAAGATTCCAGATTCTAGTTGTTGGGCTGAAAGTTCTTGACAAAGGGTATTCAACTACTGATCACGTAAATAAGATCATCAGAAGTTTACCGAAGAAATGGAGGCCAACGGTCACTGCTCTCAAGCTAGAAAAAGATCTCAACAAGATATCTTTGGAGGAACTTGTCAGCTTACTCAAGTCATGAGATAGAGCTATAAGATGACGAGCCTCAGAAGCAAGGTAAGCCTTTAGCGTTAATATCTAACAAAAAATTTGATTCTAAAGTTTTGCAGGCTATGGAAGAAACCTCTGATGGATCCTCATCAGAAGAAGATGAATTGTCTCTTCTCTCCAGAAGAGTTAATCAACTGTAGAAGCAGAGGAAAAGAAAGTTCAGAAACTCCAGAAGAATATGGAATCAAAATGAATCACCCTCTGGATACAGAAAGTCTGAATCCTCCTCTAGATACAGAAAGTATGAACCCTCCTCTGGACACAAAATCTGAATCTTCTTCTGGTCACAGAAAGTCAAGCAATAGGGACATCGGCTGCTATGAGTGCAATGAACAAGGGCACTATAAAAGAGATTTTCCAAGGCTTCAGAAGGAGAAACCCAAAAAGAAGTTCTTCAAGGAGAATAAGAAAAGTCTCATGGAAACATGGGATGACTCAGATACTTCTGACGCAGACACATAGTCAGATAATGAAAGAGCCAACATTGCTCTTATGGAAAATGTGACAGAAGACAACAAAGCATCTGGGTCAAAATCAGAATCAGACACAGAAGAGGTATTTCTTGACTTTACCGTTAATTTCACTAAAGCTGAATTAGGAGAAAGTCTGAGTGAAATTCTGGAAAGATATCAACAGCTTCGAGTCAAATTCAAGAACCTGAAAAAGGATCTTGCTTCTGACTCTGAAGAAACTGAGAATCTGAGATTAGAAAATTCTGAGTTAAAATAAAAGATTTCAAAACTTGAAAATGATTTACAAAACTCTCAGAAGGAAACAATCTCAGAGGATCCCAGTAATGCTGATAAGATCATAAAGGAATATGATCATAGCTTTTAGAAGTTTCTGGCTAAAAACATAGATAGAAGCAAGATGGCTTCAATGATCTATGGAGTTAGAAGAAATGGAAGAAAAGATATAGGATACCAAGGTAAAGTATCCCAACCTAAGAAAGTCATGGACTTAGTTATTAAATACACACCATTAAAATCTCACTTCACCTATGGGCACACACACGACTTGAAATACACCAGTAATGATTATTCTGCTAAACCAAAATTCAAACAGAATTTTGGTAAAACTAACAAACAAGGACCCAAAAAGATATGGGTACCTAAGGAAAAAATTCTATATGTAGCAGATATCTTTAGCAGCAAGACTAAAACACCAGTCATGGTACCTGGACTCTGGATGCTCTCAACACATGACGGGAAGAAAGCCTATGTTCCAAAGTATGGAACTTAAACTTGGAGGCTACGTGGATTTTGGAGACAATCAAAGAGGGAAGATCATTGGCTCTGGAATAGTAGGTAACGGTAACCTCCCTTCTATTAATAATGTTCTGTTAGTAGATGGATTTATGCATAACTTGTTATCCATAAGTCAATTAAGTGATAACAGGTATGATATAATCTTTAATCAAAATTCATGCAAAGCTGTTAGTCAGAAAGGTGGAACTGTCCTATTTAATGGAAAGAGGAAAAACAACATTTACAAGATAAAATTTCTGAACTAAAGAGTCAGAATGTAAAATGCCTTCTTTCTGTTAACAACGAGCAATGGGTCTGGCACAAAAGATTGGTCAGAGGACTTCCTAATCTGAAGTTCAGCTCAAATTCTGTGTGAAGCATGTCAGAAAGGCAAATTTGCAAAACCCCCTTTTAAAGAAAAAAATGATGTTTCTACCTCTAGACCATTAGAACTTCTGCACATAGATTTATTTGGACCAATGAAAACTGCATCCGTTAGTGGCAAGAAGTATGGGTTAGTGATCATAGATGACTATAGAAGATGGACATGGGTAAAGTTCTTAAGACACAAGGACGAGTCACATTCTGTGTTCGTTGCTTTCTGTAACCAAGTTCAGAATGAGAAAGATCTTAGAATTGTCAAAGTCAGAAGTGATCATGGTGGAGAATTTGAAATATTTTTTTAATGAAAATGACATTTCTCATGATTTCTCTTGTCCTAGAACTCCCTAACAAAATGGAGTTGTAGAACGAAAGAACAGAACATTACAAGAAATGGCCAGAACCATGATCAATGAGACTAACATTGCTAAGATCTTTTGGGAAGAAGCAATTAACACAACATGTTACACTCAGAATAGAATCTCCATAAGACTTATTCTGGATAAGAATCCATATGAATTATGGAAGAACAGAAAGCCCAAAATTTCTTATTTCCATCCTTTTGGATGTACCTGTTTTATACTTAACACTAAAGAACATCTGAACAAGTTTGACTCTAAAGCATATAAGTGTATTATGTTAGGATACTATGAACGCTCAAGAGGGTACAGAGTATACAATACAGAAACACAGATTATAGAAGAGTCAATCAATGTTAGATTTGATGACAAGCTTGGTCCTCAAAAGTCAAAGCAGAATGAATCTCTTGCAGATATAGAAGTTGAATTCACAGGTGCTGAAGACAACTCATCAGAAGTTCCCAACAAAGACGCTCCAACAACATCAGAAGAGTACAGTCGCTTTTGAGGCCATCAGTAGCATAGTGGGGAACATTACGTCATGTAATAACCTGAGTTTTTGCGATGATGAATTGCCAGATGAAGGAAGGAATCACAACTCGGCCCTCCACATCTCTATGAACTGTAAGAATGATTCACTATCCAATATGCTGATTGATAATGGATCCGCTTTGAACGTTATACCAAGGACTACACTTATGAAGTTGAAATATCAAGGAACGCCCATGCGCCCAAGTGGCATTATTGTGAAAGCGTTTGATGGATCAAGGAAATCTGTTATTGGTGAAGTAGACTTGTCTATTCATATAGGCCCACATTTGTTTCAGATTACTTTCCAGGTCATGGATATTGTATCTGCTTATAGCTGCTTGCTGGGACGGTCGTGGATACATGAGGCAGGAGCTGTCATTTCGACTTTACACAAAAGCTGAAGTTTGTACGTGAAGGAAAAGTGGTAATCATAAATGGAGAACAGGCATTAATGATATCTCACTTGTCCTCTTTCAGCATTGTGGAGGCGGGTGAAACTGCTGTTGGAACTCAGTTCCAAGCTTTATCATTGATAACATAAGAGGAAATGATAATTCTATGGTTTATCTTAAGGATGCACAACAGGTTGTGCGTAATGGCTATAGCGACGTATAGGGGAAGATTGTTGATCCACCTGTAAACAAGAATAAAACTGGCTTGGGATTTTCTGTGAAGAATGATAAAGGTAAAAGCATGAGCCCGAAGTCTGTTGCAGGCAAGTATCAGGACATCTTCCGTAGCGGGGGTTATCTTCATTCAGGTGTTTCCGGGATTAATGCCATTGTGGAAGATGAAGCAAAGTCAGAAATGCCAAATTATGTGACGCACAAAGTTAGGGTTCAGAACTGGATCACCATTGATGTTCCCTCTTGCATACATGTTTCAAAGTAATTTTTTTTGTTAATCTTTGTGAAAAGCTTTCGCTCTGCCCAAGGTGAAAGTATTAATATTGTATGGGCTTGTCTGTTTGCTGTGACTTTTAAAATCAATGATAAAAGTTGTCTTTGTTTCCCAAATTGTGTCTTTATTTTATGCTTTTTCTTGGAAAATGGTAATCAGAAAAAACCTTTCAAAATAAATAATAACTGAAATTCAATTTGTATGATCACTTGTTATATGTGTCAGTTTCTAAAAGAAATCATAAATCATATGTGCAGATTAATTAAAAAACCCGTTGAATACAATGACCCTGCACCCTCTCCCAACTTTGAATGTCCTGTGTATGGGGCCGACGAAGAAGACTATGATGAGATTCTGGAAGAGGTCTCACGGTTGCTTGAGCGCAAGGAGAATTCCATTCAGCCATATAAAGAGCCATTGGAAGTAATCAATGTGGGTTCAGAAAAAGATCCGAAAGAAGTCAATATCGGAGCATTGTTGCATCCTGATGTGAAGAGCAGGTTGATTGAGATGTTGAAAGAGTATGTCGATATTTTTGCTTGGTCTTACCAAGATATGCCTGGTCTAGATACAAATATTGTAGAGCACTATTTACCGCTGAAGCTAGAATGTCCGCCAATTAAACAGAAGTTGTGAAGAACTCACCAGATATGGTAGTGAAGATCAAAGAAGGAGTTCTAAAGAAGATTAATGCTGGTTTTCTTGTGACATCAGTGTACCCTCAGTGGATTGCCAATATTGTCCTAGTACCGAAGAAAGACGGAAAAGTTTGCATGTGCGTAGATTACAGAGATCTAAATAAAGCTAGTCCAAAAGATGATTTTCCATTACCACACATTGATATGTTAGTGGATAGCACAGCAAAATTCAAAGTTTTCTCATTCATGGACGGATTTTCCGGGTATAATCAAATAAAGATGGCTCCTGAGGACATGGAAAAAACAACGTTTATCACACCCTAAGGAACATTCTATTAAAGAGTGATGCCCTTCGGCATGAAGAATGCTGGTGTAGCGTACCAGAGGGCTATGACAACCCTATTCCATGATCTGATGCACAAGGAAATTGAGGTATACGTTGATGATATGATTGCTAAATCCCAAACTGAAAAGGGCATGTAGAAGATTTGTTAAAGTTATTTCAGCGTTTGAGGAAGTATCGTCTCCGCTTGAATCCAAATAAAGGCACCTTCGGTGTTCGATTAGGGAAGTTTTTGGGTTTCATTGTTAGCTAGAAAGGGATTGAAGTTTACCCTGATAAAGTCAAAGAAATTTAAGATATGCCAGCGCCGAGAACTGAAAAGAAAGTCAGAGGGTTCCTCAGGAGTTTGAATTATATTTCCAGATTCATTTCCCATATGACTGCAATGTGTGAACCGATCTTTAAGTTGTTAAAGAAAGATCAAGGTTGTGTGGACAGATGACTGCCAAAGGGAATTTGAAAGTATTAAAGAATATCTGCTTGAACCTCCTATGTTGCTCCCTCCTGTTGAAGGAAGACCATTGATTATGTATCTGACAGTGTTAGATAACTCCATGGGCTGTATTCTTGGGCAACAAGATGAAACAGGGAAGAAAGAGTATTCCATTTATCATCTCAGTAAAAATTTCACTGATTGTGAATCACGGTATTCCATGCTGGAAAAGACATGTTGTGCTCTGGCCTGGGCGGCAAAATGTTTGCGGCAGTATATGTTGAATCACACTACTTGGTTGATCTCCAAAATAGATCCAATCAAGTACATTTTTGAAAATCCTGCTCTTACTGGAAGATTGCCCGCTGGCAGATGCTGTTATCTGAATATGACATCGAATAACACACTCAAAAAGCTATTAAAAGTAGCGTGTTGGTAGATTATCTTGCTCACCAACCAGTTGATGATTACCAGTCTGTGAAGTATGATTTCCCTGATGAGGATGTGATGTTTTTGAAAGTGAAAGATTGTGATAAACCATTTCCCTAGGAAGGTCCTAATCCTGAATCTCGCTGGAGTATGATATTTGATGGAGCTGTGAATGCTTATGGTAAAGGAATTGGTGCTGCGATAGTCACTCCACATGGATCACACATTCCTTTTACTGCAAGGTTGAAATTTGATTGTACTAATAATATGGCAGAATATGAGGCTTGCATCATGGGTCTCGAGGAAGCTATTGATCTCAGAATTAAAACTCTAGATGTGTATGGCGATTCAGCTTTAGTAATAAATCAGATTAAAGGAGAGTGGGATACTCGTCACCCCGGCTTGATCCCTTAAAAATATTATGCTAGAATATTGTTACCCTTCTTTAATAAAGTTGAATTCCATCACATCCCTAGAGATGAAAATCAAATGGCGGATGCTCTGGCAACTCTGGCTTCTATGTATCAAGTGAATACTTGGAATGATATACCTCGAATTATGGTTCAGCGACTGGACATGCCCGCTCATGTGTTTACAACAAAGGAGGTAGCAGATGAGAAACCTTGGTATTATGATATCAAACATTTTCTTCAGACACACGAATACCTGATTGGTGCTTCGATCAAAGATAGAAAGACATTGAAAAGATTGGCAGGCAGTTTCTTCCTCAGTCAAAACGTGTTGTACAAGAGAAATTATGACATGGTCCTGCTCAGATGCGTGGATAGACACGAAGCAGACATATTGATGCATGAGATTCATGAAGGTTCATTTGGCACTCATGCTAATGGACATTCGATGGCTAAAAAGATGCTAATGGCAGGTTACTATTGGCTGACAATGGAATCTGACTATTACTAATTTGCAAAGAAGTGTCATAAATGCCAGATTTATACAGATAAGATTCATGTGCCTCCGACACTTCTCAATGTTATTTCTTCCCTGTGGCCTTTCTCTATGTGGGGTATTGACATGATTGGAATGATAGAACCCAAAGCTTCAAATGGACACCGTTTTATCTTGGTATCAATTGATTACTTCACCAAATGGGTGGAAGCTTCTTCATATGCTAATCTTACTAAGCAGGTGGTTGTGCGCTTCATTAAGAATAATCATATATGTCGGTATGGTGTGCCGAGCAGAATTATCAACGACACTGGCTCGAATCTGAAAAACAAGATGATGAAAGAACTTTGTGAAGAATTCAAGATTGTCAATCACAACTCATCTCCGTACAGGCCGAAGATGAATGGGGTTGTTGAAGCTGCTAATAAGAATATCAAGAAGATCATCCAGAAGATGGTTGTTACTTATAAAGATTGGCATGAAATGTTCCATTTTGCTTTGCATGGATATCAGACATCTGTCTTCACTTCAACATGAGCAACCTCGTTCTCCATTGTGTATGGAATGGAATCGGTACTCCCAATCGAGGTTGAGATTCCCTCTTTGCGTGTGATAATGGAAACCAAGTTGTTAGAGGCTGAATGGGTCCAGAACATGTTTGACCAATTGAATTTGATCGAAGAGAAGAGAATGACTACTTTGTGTCATGGGAAATTATATTAGAAGAGGATAAAGAAAGCTTTTAATAAGAAGGTCAAACCTCGTGAATTCAGAGAAGGCAACCTCGTGCTCAGGAATATCATGTCTTTTAACGCTGATTCTAGGGGCAAATGGACTCCCAATTTTGAAGGCCCGTATGTTGTCAAGAAAGCCTTCTCTGGCGGCGCATTAATTCTTGAAACTATGGATGGCGAGGAGTTCCCACGTCCCATGAATGCTGATGCAGTCAAGAAATACTTCGCCTAAAGAAATAAAAGAACAACTCGCTAAGTTGAAAACCCGAAAGGGCGGCTTAGGTAAAAAGGAGCATCTCGGTAGGCCGAAAACCCGAAAGGACGGTCTAGGAAAAAATTAGAGGCATAAACAGAATAAAATTCCCTGCTAAGTTGAAAACCCGCAAGGGCAGCTTAGGAAAAAATTAGGGACTTTCTTGGCAAGTAACTACATCAGACAAGACTTGATCATTGAAGCAACAATCTTCTTGGATCCTCACCATACTTCAACGGAAGCAGCTACTCAGGATTTCAAAAGTTGTTAGAGGGGATAGTGGTCATTGTATCTCAATGTATCTTTTCCATTATATATTACTATTTTCCAAACTTTGTAATCATCCATGGAGTCTCGCCATTCGCAGACTACCGTTCTATCAATAAAATTTGAGCTTTTACCCAATTCTTTGTATTTCTTATTTTATTTAGCTTGCAAAGAGTCCATTTATTATTGATAATAATTTTCAAAGCGAAAAGATTAAATAACAAAATTGTTTTTCGAAAAGAATTTACAATTTACTTTTACTTTAGATTTTGTGATTCAAGAGGAAAACAAAAGTGGTGATCCCAGGAATGGACGAACTCCAGTAGTTTTGAGAAGTTTTGTTTCCCCCAGAAGGTTTTCTCAGGACGTTTCCGCTAGTATGCATGTGATTATTTTTGTATATTGGAGACGATATTAATTGGCGTAAGGTGCAGTATTGGGTTTGTGACCCCAGTGTCCCCAGTCAAGTCTTGGTTCAATTTTTCTTCTTTTTGAGCTTGCATGATATGAAGACTCAATCCAAGATTCTCCAGTAAAAGCTTCGCTCACTTGATAGAAGTCCTTTCTCCCCAGAGAAGTTTGTACAATAGTCACTCTTGAAGAAAAGCGTATATCTGGTTCCCCTAAGTGAAGAACGTATATTGGTTTCCCCTCGATGATGTGGTGTTAATCCCCCCAATGAAGTCATCACGAAGTCCCCAGTAGATGTCTCGATGATGAAGCATTATTTACCTTAGTGAAGTATGTATGTTTTTCTCCTTTAAAGTAGGCCTGAATTCCCTAGTGAATTTTTTTGATGATTTGGTCTCCATCTTCCTTATTCGAAATCAATTTTGCAAATCTCCAGTAGAGGTGGTACGCTTGAAAGAGTTTATTCCCCCGTTGAAGTCTAAGTGCTACTCCCTGTTGAAGCTTGAAGAAGGATGTTATATCCCTGTATCTGTACTATTTTGTCACTATATTATGTTTCTCCCCAGTAAAGTTAAGCCATGCAGTAGGACATTGTTTCCTCAGTTGGTGCTTATTTTCTTTTGGGATGATCATCTTGGACGTGTTTTGGCCGAGTGTTGTGTGCGCTCGAGTTGGTTTTGTTTGTTCATTCCCAGTATAATATGTTTGTTTTGTCAGCATATACATAATAACACTCATACATTCATACGTATATCATACATAGTTAAATTTAGCAAATCATTGCTCATTCATGCCCGTTAATATTTCGTTGACATATTACCCTGTTTTGTAGAGTTGTGTTATCTCCCCAAAAGAGTGTTGGCCTTAAGCAGAAAGTGTATATTCTTTCAACTTCCCCACTGAGTTATCCCTCGTGGAAGATTTTTGCTTTAGCCTTCCTACACAGCTTTGGCCTATGATATATTTTCTCTTTCTACCTTCAATGAAAGTTGGTAGATCATCATCAGTGAAAATTGGTGATTGTTATCTTTTTGCTACCTTCAGTGAATGTTGGTAGTTCATTGTAAGTGAACGGTAGTGCTATGATATTTTCTCTTTCTACCTTCAGTGAAAGTTGGTAGATCACCATCAGTGAAAGTTGGTGATAGTTATCTCTTTGCTACCCTCAGTGAATGTTGGTAGTTCATCGTCAGTGAATAATGGTGCTATGATATATTTCCCTTCTACCTTCAGTGAAAGTTGGTAGGTCACCATCAATGAAAGTTGGTGATTGTTATCTTTTTGCTACCCTCAGTGAACGTTGGTAGTTCATCGTCAGTGAACGAAAGTGCTATGATATTTCTTACCTTTCTACCATCAGTGAAAGTTGGTAGTTCATTGTCAGTGAACGTCAATTATTTTTCTCTCTACCTTCAGTAAACGTTGGTAGCTCACCGTCAGTGAACGTCGCTGTTGTTATTTCTTTTCTCTTTCTAACTTCAGTGAACGTTGGTAGTTTTGCCTTCAGTAAAAGTTGGTGTATCATTTGACTCTTTTACCATCCTCTATGAGTCGGGTCTTTTGATCCACCAGTGATTTATTTTCCTGGTCGGGTTTCTCTTTTGATTCCTTATTTCCTTTGCTACATCCCCAGTAGTGTTTTGTGTCCCTTTGAAAGTTGTTCATGTGCATTCATATTCATAAGCATTGCATGGCATCTTAGGGCCAAAAATAGGGTTTGTTTTATATTTAAGTATCTTCGATCGCGTCCACACAAAGATTTTTAGCCTCCGTATCTCCGGATAGAAGAAACTTAAATAAGGGCAGCTGTTGTACCCAATTTTTGCCCCTAAGATCCCTTCATCATACCATATTGATTCAATCACAACAAGATCACATTAGGGCTTTTGGTTCTCCTCCCTATCTTTAGTTTTTATCTTTGAGGAATCACCAAGCACTTTGACTTGTTTTTATTTTGTGATCATGCATGTTTTGTTTTGACTTTCCTATTAATTAATAAAATGCAATGTTGGTTTCTCTTACTTGTTAATAATGTAGGTAAAGGCAATGTGGCTTAGCAAGTGGATCCATGGGCTCATGAGTTTATTTCCATGCCCTAGTCAATAAAGCTTGAGAACTACAAACCTCACCATTGAAGTTATTTTGGAAGAAATGGCATGGAAAGGTTTATTTTAGGGTTCATTGCATTTCAAAGTTATCAAATTGATTCAAAGGTACAAGGGGTTGATGGAAGAAGTTATCATGGTTGGACAAGGCCTTGTTCCCATTGGTCACAAGTGCATATTTCTCTCAATTCTCAAGATATGGAAGTGGTTTTGGTGGCTATGAGTTCTCATTATCATCCTTAACAACTTCTATATACAAGCAAAAGTGTTGGTACAAGAAGGTTGTTCAAAATTGTCAAAATTTATCAAAGCATTTTCTTGATCTAAGAGCAAGGGTTTTGAACTTCAAAGAAGTATATCTTGCTCATATTTTGGTATTTTTGAGTTATTCCAAAGACATACTTCTCTTCAAAGTGTTATTAACAAATCACTTCAAAAGTTTCAAGGAGTTTTCATGTGGAAGAAACTTGATGATGAAGAAAAATTACAAGTCCTCAAGATGAACCCTCATTTTCTCATGTGTGACTTCAAATGATCATAACTTAGTCAATTTTTATCACCTTGAGCCCACTCCTTTTCCATAATTATCTTGAGGATGTGAACTTTGTTCCTTCTTTTATATGCAAAGTGAGAAAATGGATGGAATATTCCGTAAGGATACAAAATATTATAGGTCATTTTATTATTTTTTGCCAACTTCAACAATTCATAACTCTCTTGGAGATTTTGATTGGTTCAAGTCTCAAAATGTCATTCAAGAGGTCTATTTCATGCCATCTTTTTTATTCAAGAGCAAATTCCAAGTGGAAGGCCATGTTTGGATGCAATACATTATAGGTCACTTTTGAAGAAAAACTTGAAATATTTCTAAGTATGGAAAGTCAACCTTTTTCCCCCAACTTTGACTCAATGCAACTTTCAGCTCAAGCATCCATTTGATTCCATTCTTTTTCCCTTGCAAAGCTTGTAACCTCATCTTTCTAAAGCATCAAGAAAATCACACTTCACTCGTGCATCAGTTTCACACGAATTCCCTCCAAAATGCATCATTCACTCTTCCTTTTGATCCCATTTGCTTCTCTTATAAATACATGAACTATCCCATTCATTTTCTCAAGCATAGCCAAAATCACCCTGCCAAACTTGCTCTATAACTCAATTTTCTGTAACTTCGTAATTAGTGTTCAAGCCTTTTTCAATCCAATTTTTCTATCAATTCACATTCCTTGATCTTCCCTGAAGCTAACTGTTGTACCCCAAAATTTTCCCTCTCATTTCACACGGGATCACCCTGGATCCCAGGTTTGCTTCTATCAAGTTTCTAGGCCTTGAACTATCAATTTTTCCAAGCAAGTCATTCACAAGGGAAAAATGGTCATTTGCACACTGAGAAGTCTAACTTTGACTTTTAGATCAAAATCAAATCTCAAAAATAATATTTCATCAAGACATGTTGGAATATGAAGTATGTTTCATCAGGAAATTTAAAAGTCAAATTTTACTTTGGAAAAGTCAAATTCTAAAGTACTTAGAAATCTTTCTAAGTGTTTAAGGATTATGGAAATTTCAGAACTTCTGACCAGATTATCACTAAAGCACTCAGCAAATTCTGGATATTCTCAAGACAGAGTTTGGTCAGAACTTCTAGGCAAGTGTTCACAAAAGCTTCAGTCAGAGTTTTCCAGAGTAATTCAAAGAAGGTTAAGAAGCGTGCTGCAAGCTTTCCAGAAAGTCTGAAAGCTCCTTCAGAACATGCTGGAGCCAGAAGATAAGAGGCTCAGAAGAGGAGATGCTACACTGAAGCAGAAATTCTAATCCAGAGTTAAGCAAGGACGCAGAGTTTCACATGGCAGGATTTCTGATCATCATTTAATGCTCACAACCACTTATGAGTTGTTATCCAAACTATTTCCCCCACGTGTACCCCTACTGTCTTGGGAAGACCAACTGTTGTGCAAAAGTATACTAGGCCCATGCGCTGCTTCTACTTTTCCTTAATTCACGCTGCCAAATCCAGCTTAGGTGCTGTTAACCATCCAACTTGATGCATTGAACCACTTGTTTAAGCTTACTTCAAGAGTAAGTTAGCATCTAAGCGTATGATGTTGGTGCCACTTGACCTCCTCAAACTGCAAAACCTTTGCCTATAAATAGAACACCTTTGGCCATTGAAAAGAGGTCGGAAAATTTTGAGAGAAAGATGTGGAATTTGAGAAAGAAAAGCCTTGAACCCCTGCAAAAATTCCAAGAGTCCAAAAGATTGCAAACACAAAAAAATACAAAACCTTAGCATTTGATTCTTGCATTAAGGTTCCATTTTTTCTCAAGTTGTTTCCCATCCAAAATTCTGTAATCAAACAGTAACACATCCTTCACCAATATCCACTTCAAAAGGATCATAATTTTATCCTTTGGTTGTTCCAGAATCTTCTAATCATTTATAAACCAAGCTGAAAGTTTCCAACCTGCTGAAAACGTGAGGAAGCTGTTCAGAACACCATAAGTGGTCATAATCAGATTCCAACTCCCAGAATATTTCCCAGCTGTAAGGTAAGTTCCTGCTTACTCTCATCACATTATGTAGGCATTGTCAGATTTTTGCATATTTAGCACAATGTAGATATTGTGATTCTGATGGTGTACATATTCTGATATTTCATGCATCTGCCGGCCTAAATAGAGGGAATTCCAGTTTAGAGTTTCATAAAGAAATTAGGACTCAGAATTAGGATTAGTAAATTCATGTTGCTTCTGATTTGTGTTCCTGATATTTCTTGAAACTTGTCATAATTGTCATGTATGCAACTTTTGTTCTATTAAGAAATGACTAAGCTGCAGATGTTCTGACTAGCAAGGAGAGAGATAAAGTTCTGACAGTTGCATCAGAACTTCTAAAAACTGCTGAGTTCTCAGAAGATCCAGAACTTCTGAACTTCCATATTTCTACCAACGTTGTTTCTGTTTGTGCAGTAAGCCAGAGTCAGAACTTCTGACTTCTTCTATTTTCATCATTTTCACTGATTTTATTTTCTTTCTCTTTTATTATTTTGCCATCATCTCTATTTTTATTAACCAAAATTACCAAAAATATTTCATATTCACATATTATATTTTATTTTCTTTTAACATAAAAAGACAAAAAATATTTTCTTAAACAAAACTCATTTCTTTTCTTAAGTAAATAAGCATTTTACATTTCCTGTACATTCTTATCTATTTTAATATGGTTGTAATAGATAATTAGGACTTAAATTCCTTGCAATCCCCATTCGTAAATATGTACCCCCATCCCCAAAATATTGTAATAGCGTAGGACTTTACATTTCCGCACTGTTATTGCTTTCATAAATGCTAGTAATTAGGGTGTGTATGGCAAGACATGAAATTGACAAATAGATCACCCTAATCAAGATTAAATGCATGCAATCAAACACTATTCACACATGCACCCTTAAGGTTAATTCCACTTGTTACCTTATGAAAATCGCCATGTTATACATGTGGGATGTCTTAGCACAAACAAAATAAAAAATACGAGATCATAGTCCCTCGATGATGCTATCAAAGTTGCCTTTCAAAATGTCTTAGTCCCTAAGAGAAAAGTGCTAAGTCATCTCACAACATTGCTATCATGGTTATACGATGACCCAACGCCCGTCCCTTCACATCCAACGATGGGGCTTCTTACCAAAACAATGGTAAGGTAGCAACATCTAAAGGAGGAGGAAAAGAACATCTAAGACCTTTTGAGTAAGTAGATTACTTTTAGTTGCTTGCTCAATTTCGAAACAAACATCCTTGCTATTTTCAAAAACAATCACATACACTTTCAAAACACTTTCAAAACACCTTCCAAACATGAAATATTTTCAAAAGCTCAACCTTTGTATACGTTCTTACGAACGAGAACTATTACAAAGTTTGCCTAAACGATGGCACCTTTTCAAAATATTTTCAAAACCACACAAAGCACATTTTTCAAACAAAAGCAAGTGATCTAGAAAGCAACTAAGAGCCCATGGAAAAACATGGATGAAAAGGGTGCTAATACCTTCCCTTTTCATAACCTACCCCCCGAACTAAAAAAAAAACATCTCTAAAGGTCTTTCTTGTGCTTTTTCACCTTTCCTTATTGGATAAAAGAAAATTCGATGGCGACTCTTGCTAAACCGCAAAATTTGCGATAAAAAACAAACCTCAAATTCAGTTCTCCCACCGTATCACACTAACCATACAATTAACTTCAGGAATCGTGCCCTATATTGCTCCATAGAAGTCCAGTTTCAGAGCTCTGTAACTCAACTTCAATAGGTAGATTTCTCCATCAATTCTTCAAAACTTTGATATTATTGTGATGCTCACATTGCCATGGTTCTAGTTGAAACACTTGATTTTATCTGGAAACACGTTTTGACCATGAAATTTCAAATCCCTTTTCAAAACTTTCCTTCCAAATCGCTTGAGCTACAGTTTATATAAATTTGTCGCGAAGGTGTGGTTGTCTTCGTCTTGAAGAGACGAAGTGAATGGCATAGGTCCGAGCTTCTGATTTTACAGTTTGAGAGACCTGCAATTCACGTTGATTGGAGGTTGAAGATGACCAACGTGTCATCTTCCAACCAATGAAGGCGCGCCACTTGTTTTTTTTAATTTCTGATTTAATAAGTGATCCAATGTTTTATTCACTAATGACCATGATATACACAGCGCCCCAGATCCCTTGAATTTGATTACTAACGCGTTTTGACTCTCATCCATTGGTCCACGTCTTTTTGGTTTTTATTTTATTTTCTGATCTTTATATTTAATTGTTTTAAACTTCAAAAAAACATAGAAAATTCATTTTTTGTCCAAAAAATCTGAAAAAATTATGAAAAATATTTTTGATTATCATTTTTCTGATTTTTATTTTTTCACAATTTTATTTTGTGTTTTGATATTTTTTTATAAATTTTCACTTTAATTGAATTGTTTTAAATGTTTAAAAATACTTTTATACATTTTTAAATTCTGAAAAAATTATGGAATGACCCAATGATATTGTGGCAAATATTGGTGACCTCATTTAATTTTTATTTCTGACTTTGTTATTTTTTTTAATCATTTTTTGGTTTATTTTACCTATTTCTTTTAATTTTAAAAATAGTTTATGACTTTAAAAAATTACCAAAAATTTTGTAAAAATATTTGAGTCCTTTTCTGATTTTTCTATGGTCTTACTTTTTATTTCTTGATTAATTTGAACATAGTTGATTTTTCCTCTCTTTTATTTCTATTTTAAAATATTTTAAAACCTTTTTTAATGTATATATTTAATGCAATATTATTTTGTGATTATTTTCTGGCTGATCTTGGGTTGAGTTTTTGATTATGAACTTTGTTAACATCATTGGATCCATGGTGTTGAGTTTAACTCCATAAAAATGGATGAATGATTTTAATAATAGTTTAATTGAAATTTAATTCAAATGTGATTTGTATTCTTTCCCACCCCTCTTCATCTCACCCCTTTCTCATTGCACTAAGTGTTGTTTGAGCATGATCTCTATATCATGTCTCAAAACAAATGGTGCATAGATTTCTATTGACCGGCCTCAAAATAGGTGCGACTTCTATAAAAGTCCACTTACGATTGTTTAACACGACGCTAAATTTTGTCCCGATTTGAATAAATGATCATTCGTGGCCCAAACCTAAGTTTGCAAGCCCAAGTATGTTAATTTGATCCGTTTGATCCAATAACCTTGAGATTCATTGTGTGGAGGCTTTGGTTCTACCAATCCTCTAATAGATCTACAACACTTTTGGTCAACGCGGATCACTTAAACATCGTTGATCATTAAATAGTACTTGTGAGGATTCCAAGTAAATGATATACTTGACAAAAAGCAAATGCAACTTGTTGTGTGGAGGCTTTGGTTCTACCAATCCTCTAATGAGTTCCAAATGCAAGTTTCAAGATGGTCATCCAACTAACCACTAATTATTAATTTGTTTCACTTTATGCTTTTATTTTCTTTATGCTTTATGTACCATTTACTTTAAGCATTATATTTCATGTTATTTGTATTTTTCTCACTTGAGCATTTATATCCTTGTTATCTTTATATTGCTCACTTGAGCCTTTCTTTTCTTTTTCAAGACACCTAATAATCAACATGAACCCTAAAAAATGCTTTAATGATACTTGGACTATTTGGTTACTATCCTTGGCATTATGGAGTATTAGACTTCTTGGACTTAGGATTAGAAACCTTGGCCTATGTTGGAGACCTTGTAACCTTAATTGATATTTTTTCTGGAGTTCTTGAGGTTTACCTCAAGACATTGGATTGTTTGTTTGTTTTGTGTGCAAGTTATTGTGATTACATTCTTTGTTTGTAATCTAGAATTCACCCGTATACAGCCGTTACTCTACCCATTTTTTGTGAAGACTTAATACATTTGAAGTTTGGTTCTCTCAATAGGTCTTGTATCTTTTGCTTGCTTGGTTTCAATCCAAAGAACGGGAATTCTATCTTGACTCATAATGTCAAGTATTGGCTTCTTGTTGGTTAGATGGTTCTTATCCCTAACTTTTACCTTATGCTTTATGATAGTCCCTTCTTCTTCTCTCATCTTATTTAATTTCAAAAATCCTCTCCCTCCTTTTGAAAACTCTTCTTGTTTTGAAATTTGAACCACTTTCATAACAAACTTGGACTTATGTCCATGCATTTTCAAAACATTTTCATAAATAAACTTCAATCAACTTAATAATACTTTCGCATTTTTTTGTGAGAAGACTAAAAGTCAATCAATCTCATTTCAAACCATTTTTCCGCTTTGGCTTTTTATTTAAAACTTTTCTCAAAAAGATTAGACTCTTGTCAATCCTTGTAGTGATGTAAAAAACTATACTTCTGCAATATGTAGTAAAGAGAGATATTTTCCACTTAGGTGTTGAGTGAGACATTGTTGATTTTAAAATCCAAACCATATCCTCCACTTTAAGATGATACAAATTCTCCTTTCTCATAATTCAGGGTAGTAAGTATATTTTCCACACGGACAATGGCGATGATGTCTTATCTCATAATATTAACCAACACACTTGTGTTTTAAAATTTTAAAAGAGGAACTACGTGTACCCTGATCCCCTATTGCATGAAAGGTGGTACATAGGCACTAAAGGTTCGCAACCGCGGCTGGTGCAAAAATCACAAAAAATATATTCCTTTTCTCACCTCCACCATCTATTTTACATACAACATTTTATAGCCAAAATATACAGATTTTTCAAAGAGGTTCCTGCAGAGTACCATAGATGTTTAGGGTGCTAATACCTCCCCTTTTCATAACCAACCCCCTTACCTTGAATCTTTCCCCTTATTTTTGGGTTACTCGCTCTTTTCCCATTACTTTGGAAACAATAAAGCGTGGTGGCGATTTTTATTTTTATCTGTACAAGTCTAGTCAATCTAATGGCTTAGTCTTTAACATTTCTACCGCTACAACGGGGCCTTATTGTGATTTCTCCCCTCTGGAGTCAGGTTAGTATTGAAGAAGCCTAATCCATCATCAGTTGTTAAACTCGCCACGTAGCTTCCAAATTGATCAGCCGAAATTTCTTGTGGCACATGAGCAGTCTTCAAGAATTTTACTAAAGCCCATGCATGGGCTTCAGAATGTAGCAACAAAGATATCATGGAAATTTTAGACGGGGTCTACCCCAGCTGTTCAACAATTTTATAATTGCTTCTGCGAATGATCAAAACCTCCTCCAACTCTTTTTCGGAGGTGTCCTTGTCTGTGATTTCTTTTGGTGCCTCCGTCCGGGAAGGCTCTATCATTGGCTCTTTACCCCGAGTCTCGGCAGTTGTCTTGGTAACTGTAACCTGAACAAGTGGAGAGATTTCCGGGGAGAAAATCCTTTTGATCCTAGTAATTTCGCTGGTTCCTGCAATATTGTCAAAGATGGGATCAGCCTCCTCCTCATCTTGATACGACAACTATTGTTTAATATCGTGGTAGTAGGCGTCAGACCCATAATTCCATGGAATAGCCTTTTCCGAGGAATATGGGATGGGTCCAGGTGTTGTAATTCAATGGAGCAGCTTTTGGATTGGCGGTAATCCTCACAGGACCCTTGGAAGTGATCCTGAAAGGAGTCCCGGGTATGTGAGCAACTAGAGGTTGTGGTTGTATTTTGGATTTTGTTTGTTTTTTTTGTCTTTGATGGGTAGTGGTATCCATTTTCTTTTGTTAAAAAAAAGATTTATTTTGATTAAAATGGTTAGATATTGTTTTAGTAGATTTTGTATTTCGTTTTTTTATTTGCTTAAAACCAAAAAAAAAAGAGAAATAGGTTGAAGAAGTGCTCAGGGAGCGAGTTGATTATTTGGAACTCAATCGAACTCGTGATTTGGGTGGTGATGATACAAATCTCAAAGCATTGCACAAATAAGGTATCATTTTACTGTTTTGTAGAATGTTAGCATAATAATGGAAATAGTGCTTTAACAAAAGAGATAGTTATGCGTTGTTATATAAATGTGTGTGCATGCTTGAATCATTAGGACATAACCACAAATGTGAGAAACTTTCCATTGTTTACAAAATCGTTAAAGTTGTAGTAATTGTTGTTTTAGCTCGAACGATTCATGTTAAATCTTGTTGTTGAAAAGATATCTTGGAAGATTATAAGTGATCAAGGCATTGTTTATATTTTATGAGAATAACCACCATTCCAAAAAGGGCTTCATCTAACCTTGTGAGTTTGTGAATCCTTGTGAACCCTTTTGAACCTTAATTTTTTTTTAGAATGAATCTATTATGAAACCAACAAATTGCTAAGTATACCACTTAGTAGTTGTTGATAATCATGGAAGACAATGGAAAGTCAATGATGATTCAAGCTAAAAAAATATATATTTTCTATAAACACTTCACCCAATTTTGAAATTAACCTTTGAAGAGAATTCATGAGAAAGTGAGAAAGAAATGTTTAAAGTTGGGGAGGTTAATAGAAAAAGAATTGGTGGCACAATGCAACACTTAAGTATGGTATCAAAAAGGAAGAAAAAAATTTACATCTATATAAATAAATATATAAAAAAATAATAAAAGAGAGAAAAAGAGAAGGGTGCATTGTGAGAAATTGAAATCAAAAATCAAAGTTGAAAGAGGGATGAAGCAAAAATGAATGCTATGAATTTGTGAAATTCTCTTCATTATCTTTACCCATTTTTGTTTCAATGGCCGTGCATATATAATCTCTTGTTTTTAACCTTAGCCAAGTTACAACCTAAAAAAGTCCTTTTGTGATCTAAGTTTCCTTGATATTCTTTTTGATTTATTTGATGAATGCATGAATTGTTCTGGATGCTAGCACAATTACTATTGCGTGTGATTTGTCCCTTATCTTAGGTACATAAGCCATATTCAGTTGATGGAGAGTAGTTGATTTAAGTATGAACATATTGTTACTAATTTATGCAGCTAAATATTTGTGTTTAGAACTTATTTCATTATCACGCTTGATTATGAAAACAGTTAATTTATGCCGTGACTGCATCTTGTGAGTTTGAACCATTCAAATTAATTTTGTTGATGTTGTTCCTCTTAACTCGTCGGGTTATTTTAGTGTTTACCTTTGAATTGAGGACAATCAAAGATTATAGTTGGAGAGAGATGTTAAGTGTCAGTTTGTGCATAAAATACATATCAATTATTGACACTTTGAGACCTTTTATTTTACTTTTGATTAGGTTAAATATTTATTTTAGTCATTTTGCATATTGTTGAAAGAGTTGTGAAGGTTTAATGTGTTTGTTAGTGTTTCATCAAAACTTGTGCAGGAAAGATGCAAAAAAGTGGAGAATTAGGCTAGCCAAGCATAAGAAGGAAGAGTGAGTTGTTGCAAAGGATCACCCGACAAAAGTAGGCGTCGCCCGACGAAAATGATGAAGAAAAATAAGCTGTAATCCTGTATTGCTTCGCTTCTGGGGCGCCTGGTGAAAGGAGGATCACCCGACGAAGCATTATTATCGCCGAGCGATGAAAGATGCTATTTTGGGGTTGTAACATGCCCAGCTGGTCACGTGTGGCATCCAACTAAAATCGACCGACGATTCTTTATGGTCACCCGGCGATGGAGCGCAGTTAGGCCATACTTTTGGCAACTTTTTGCTACCTTTTGTCGATACTTTCCACCAACTTTTGTCTTGGGAGGAAAAAAATTCTGATTTTGGATATAGAAATCTTTTTTTCTTTGGATCATATTATTACAACATAGAAAGTTCATTTTTGTTCTTATCTCAACAAGGAGAAGAAGAAGAAGACTTTTGCAATTTTATCTTCAAGGTGACTTGAAGATTAATGTTCATCAACATTCTTTATCTACTCATTAAGCAAGGTATCATGACAATGAGTAGCTAAACACTTTTTGTGTCAAGGTTAGAAGTAGTCAACCTAGACTTAATGTAGTTCTTTTAATCATTTTGTGTATGAACTTGGTTTAAGATTAATACATGTTGAATATCTTTGTATCGTTGTTATTTTTATGGTTTGGTTCATTATTGAGAAGTAAAGTTCCAACCTTGACCTAAGATATTCATCTACTAATAAACAAACTCTAGACATAGATTTGTGAGCTAGTATTCACTTGTATCAAGCTTTAAGGATTATCATGTTTATAGTTAGGTTGAGAGATCATTTAAAGATTAACATGATAACACTCACAATATTGCTTAGACATGAGAAATATTGAGAGGATACGTGAATGTATTGATCATTGATTATTTCATATGCAAGGTTAATCGAATAACTGTGGAATAGGTTGATGAAAACTAATCTTGACACCTTTTTATAAAAAAACATTTACAAACAACAACTCTCTATTATCCAAATCTCTATCTAGTGCATGAAACTTGATTTTTGGTTATTAAAAGCAAGCATTAAAACTTTGTTTATCATTCAAACACTTATAGTCACTCAAACTATAGAATGACATTGCTATCACACCAATCGCTGAGGAAAACGATAATATAAATGCTTTTGTTAAAAATAATACAAACAATATCTCTGGACTTAATGATGACAAATAAGGTTTGAGACAAATTGGAGAGTGAATATATGTCAAAGGCTATGATAAACAAGTTGTTCACAATGTTAGACGATGACAACTTATATAGAGGGGGTGAATAGATGCCCAATTTAAAATTTAGTTTTAAAATAGTTTTTAAATCATGTTAAAAACAATGGTTAGCGGAAGTCGTGTCCTAGATAAATGTCGTCTAAATGCACTCGATTATTGGAGCTTAGATATGCGTTCAACCAATTCAAGTCAAGTAAAGATAATAAGTGACCAATACAAAAAATTCTCAATCAACAATTTGAATACAATCAATAAAGTAACCTATTTTCAATGAAATTGAAGGTAAAACTTATTTAGACAAATTATCGAAAACTTAGTGTGCACTTTGATTTTCAGAATTTCCTTTGAATTTTGTTGATTTTAAAACCTCTTACAATCAAAGGTATTATAAGAACAACAATAAAATGATTTAAACTGTCAAAGAATATTTCTAACCTAATCAATTTGCACAATCAAGAGTGTAAAAAGTTACTAACAAAATATAAAAGAGATAAAGCAAGAGAGAGAGAAAGAGAGAGAGAGAGAGAGAGAGAGAGAGAGAGAGAGAGAGAGAGAGAACAACATTAGGATTTTTTAAGGAAGTTCACCAATCTTCCTCGTTATGGCTACGTCTCCTCCCAATGCTGTTTTGGAATTGAGACCAATTTCCTACTATTTACGAAAGTATTTCTACAAGAGAAATGTTGCAATGCACTCCTACAACACCTATGGTTGATGATACTCCAACAAAATTCCCTTTGGCTTGATGGATTTAGATTAATCCCACAATAACTCCAATTGATCCACCGTCTTGCGCTACTAATTTGAAGGAAAACCATCTTCAATGTTCACTCGGCCGAATCCAATTGCAAGTTTGTTGTCACCCAAGATTACCCTATGATTCAATGTCTCATGCTACTAGGCTTGCAAGAACCACCTCGTTCTTCAAGGTCTTCACTCGCTCGAATCCAATATCGGCACAATCTTGTTAAAAACCCTCAAATCTCCACAGATCTTGAGGAAAAAATTATTACAGTTTTTATAACCCCCCAAAATAATTAGATTATTTATTTATTTATTTAGTTGTGAATATTGTCAGTATTTGTGATGTATCTATGAGTATATGTGATGTTTTGATGTATGTCATGTGATGCTGTGTAGTCTTTTAGAAATTAAGTGATATTGAGTGTTTTAGTAATTTTAGATAATTAGTTTTAATTATTTAGCATTATTATTAATTAAATAAATAAAATAATAAAATATAGAGACAATGAGGACAACGTAGTAATATTGTGAAGTAAGTGAGAGTAAGATGGGAAGACCATAGAAAGGGTCTAAGGGTTAAACAAGGAAAAGTTAGTGTCAATGTTCATTCTGTGATCATAAAAGTGAGAAGAACATTGTGAAGAGAGCTAGGGCATTAAAGAACTCAAAAGGTTTCTGTAGAACACGAAGAGGAATAGATTATTGTTAGGAATCTAAGGTAAGGGGAGTTTATCATTATTATTATGATCGATATAGGGCTAAAATAATTATAGGTTTGTTTTCGGGTTTGATTGATTATGTTAATATGATGATTTTACGAGAATTGATGAAATTGTGATGTTATTTTGCAATCAATTGATGCATATGACGTATATTATAATATGTTGTTATTGTATGGTGAAACTATGTGAAGTTAGGATGATTTGAGACATGTACTATGTTGGAATCATAAGAAGTGAACCTGGTTTTGTGTAGGAAATCACAACAGAGAATCTTTATTCGTGCAACCTTGTCGAGCGAGCAAGATGGTTTGTTAGGCGAAGGTTGAAGGATAGAAAAACACAAGAAATGGGGTTCGAATTAGGGTTTTCTAAAATTAAAATAGTATGACACGTTTGGTTATCCTAGTTTGTTTGAACTCAAACTACTCTAGTCTACCCGCCAAGGTGATTTCGCCTCTCTCAATCGAGGTCTTAATCCACTAATCAAAAACTTTGATTACAAATCACAAAGACTACCGTCAATGCCTTCTTGATAATAAACCACAACTTGGTTTCTCAAGGAATTTACAAAAATGTGAATCAAAATGTGTACAAGAATGTTTCTAGAAAACTATATCACAACTGTGATGTTTACACAATGTTAAAGCACAATGAGTAAATAAGAGAGCTTTATGAATATTTCTTTGTATGCGCTATTGTTGTCTTTGATCTCCCTTTAAGACTCCTTTAAATAAGCGAAGCATTTGAGACATGAGAAGATGTTTTTGGAAGGTTGATAAAACATTGTTAATTCTCTTTCCAAAAATACAGATCTTGTCTAGTACCAGCCTTTACTTTTTGATTTGCAATGAATGAATTGTAATGTATCAGAACTTTCTTCTTTGAAAACTGATCAGAATAAGAACATAAAGCATTAGGATCTCCCCCAGAGTTGAATACTCGGATAAAGAAAAAATTGGATACTTCCATGAAGATGTTTGATCATAGATTTTGATGGAAGTTCTGATAAGTCCATGTGGTAGAAATTTCTTTCAAGATGCACTTTTCCTATTTGCTTTTCAAAAAATGAAACAGAGGTTATGGTATTCAAAATGTTTGAGACTAAGTCCTGACACTGTTATATTCAAAATATCTTATGTTCTCCCCCTTTTTGTCATTAATCAAAAAGTAATTAAATACTTAAATATAACAAAATTATTATGCATTCATGAACAAAGATTAATACAAATAGAAGCAGACAAACAAAATTTTAATCAACATGCATAGCATAAACAAGCAAAAGATCAGAACTAAGGCTGTGAATGAGGTGGAAGTCGTGTGAACAACACTTACAGGATACTTTTGATCTGATTGTTTGATTCTTCTTGCTTTCTTAGCAAACCCTTAATCTCTTTATTGGTTTTATCCTATTTATCGAGCCTTTCCCTGACATCTTCATTCTCTTTCTTCAACTCATCTAGAGTTTTCATCACTAGAGAAGATATAGTTGTTTCAATAGTAGAAGCCATATTCTCAGAAGTTACTGCAGTAGATTCTTTCTCAAGAGATTCTTCAACTGACTTGCCTTTGTCTTTAAAAATGACCAGAGGTAGAGGTTGAGGTTCAGGAGATGGTTCCTGAATTTCTGATTCATGTGGAGCTTCCCAAAGAGTGTTGTCCAGAAGACTAAGAGGTTTCCTTACCGTGAAACGTAGAACTCGATCCTTGAAGATATGCAGATGATCACAAAACTTCTGTTGAGAAATTTCATAACTAAGTTCTTTAATATTTAGAGATTCTGAATTGAACCATTTTCTAAACTGAGTCTAGAGATAATCAGAAGCAGCTGGATTAAGGTTAACTTTGCAAGCTTGCTTCAAAGAGTTAAACAATTCCTGTATTTTTGTTTTTAAAACCCGCATAGATTTACCAACATCTGATTTGGATGGTTTTGGTGTTTGTTTTAGAATGGCTATTTTCTGAGAACATTTGACAAGTTTATCCCAGGCTTCTAGATCAATTATGGTTCTGAGAGAATCTTCTGGGTAGTCAGTGGGAGTTAGAGAGTCAGAGATGATTATAGGAGTGTTAGGAGGTGTTGAATCATAAGGAGATAAAATATCTGGAAGTGAGAAATCTTGTGATGGTATGGTGGATATATTTGGTGGTTGAGAGGTGTTGAGAGGGCATGTGATTCCTGGAATGGATGATGTGGTTTCAGGAATTTGTTCAGAGGAACTATTTGGATTTTCTGTTTGGGGAGCTTCAAAGAATGGATCAAATTGATCAATATCAGAGAGAACTTGTGCAAGTTCTGGATGAGTTTGAGCAAATTGGGTAAAAGGGGAAATAATCAGAGGATGATCAGTGGGTATATTGGTATCAATGTCAATGTCAAAGTCATCAATGGTTTATGGTGAGGGATTATTAGCAAGTTTTGGAGATGAGGAGGGTTGAAATGTTGATAAGAAAACTGATTCGACAACAGAAACAAAAGAAGAGTAACCTTTCTTTTTGGCAACTTTAGGAGTTTTCTGAGAAGTTCCTTCTCCAGCAACTTTCCTTTTCCTTGACTTTCTGGTAGCTTCTTTTAGAGGTTGTTTCCTGAGATCTAGGATATTTACATCTGGAATTGTACCGTCACTTTTGCAAGCTTCTAGATATCTAAGGACAATTTCTAGAGATGAGTCTGCTTGAGTGAAGAGAGGAAAATCCTTTGGATGGACTCTTCTGGTGGTGATGACTTCCTTGCAGTAAGTGTAGGATCCTTTTTAATAGTTTCTATGATCTTCATCTTCTTGATATTCTTGGCGTTGATAAGCTTTCCAGCACATGGTTCTAGAACACTCGCTTGTTGATCCTCACTCAGATATTCTATCAGTTTATTCTCTATTAGAATATATGAGATTAGCCTTCCTAGCGAAATCCAATCGCTTTTAGTTCTTTCTTTTTCTCTTGTTTCCTAGACGCTGGTCTTCAGATGATTGAATAGAATATGAGGGAGGTGGACTTGGGCCTTAGTTGCGATGAAGTACAATAGGTACTATTGATCAATATTGATGTAGTCAGGAGAACTAGTTGATTTTCTGTGATTAATGCACCACATAATTATTCTATACCAAATTTTGAGATAGTCCTTCAGATCTTTAATCTTGTTTGAGGGTTGTCTAGAGGAGAAGATTTCATTGGATAAAATGGTTAGGTCAGAGCCTTTTTCTGCCATTTCATTGCATCTTATGCCGCTTCCATCATGACCGATAAGCTTTCAATGAGATCTTCCGTGATGACGATCTTCTTTCCCATTACATAAGAAGTTACTTGATGATTGATGCAGTAACATGAATCCAAAATTCTTTAACCAGTTTAGAAACTACTGAACCAATTAAACAATCAAAACATTTTGTCCACCCTTGAAACTCAACATCAGGCGTAAGGTCATATCCATTTTCTTTCATGCTTTAAAAATCAACTATGAGTTCACAGAGAACTTCAAGAGAATCAACCGGAGTGAGGAGAATTCATGTAGGTTCAACATACCTTTCTTCATTGGGAGTAGAGGATGAACCAAGGATGTTAATTTGAGGATCTTGAGACTTTTGTTGTTGTTGAGAAGAAGTAATTGTTCACAGACTTAGGGTTTGAGAGCACACAAAAGGGAAAAGCGCAAGTTCAGAAAAAATAGTGTGAGTGAGAGTGAAGTTGTGAAAGTGAATTGGCGAAGGTGAAATATAAATAGCCAATAGAGAGAAACACATTAAATTAATTTCAATTAATAAAATAAATAGAATGATTAACTGCATTAATGATTTCTGAAAAAAGGGATGGCATGAAGATGTTATGAACAATTACCGATGTGACTCACGTCTCAATGCATCAACTCAAACGTTTCAGCCCTTCAGATTTGAAAACGTGTTTAACCTCAGAGAGTGACATAGCGATTAAGGTTGAAATTTTTAATGTGGTGAATTTCTTGCATCTATCTTTAAAATTAAGCGTTTTTCGAAAAAAAATGTTTAGATCTTCTGGATAGTTTTTGAAAATTTTTTCCTTCTCACTTATGAAGAACTACAGTTCATATGTTCACGAAAAAAAATCAAAAAGTTCTGAGGATTAAATATACAAAAACTACACTTTCATTATGGGCATAATTCCATAATTAGGTGTTTTAGAATGAAATTAAATCTATCTTCAGTAAGAGGTTTTGTGAAAACATCAGCTCATTGATGGTATGTGTCTATAAATTTTAAACAAAGGATTCTCTTCTGAATATAGTCCCTAATGAAGTGATGTTTAATTTCTAGATGTTTAGCCCTAGAATGTAAAATAGAATTTTTAGACAGACAGATAGAAGAAGTATTATCATAGAGGATATGAATGTTACTCTCATAAATGTGAAAAATATTCAAGCTGACTCTTCATCCACATCATCTGAGTATTGCATCCAGTTGTAGCTATGTATTCAGCTTCAATAGTTGATAATGCAATAATGGATTATCTTTTGCTGGACCATGAGATTAAGTTATCTCCCAGAAACTGGCAGCTTCCAGAAGTAATTTTTCTTTCTATTCTATATCCAGCAAAGTCAGCATCACATTATCCTATTGTAATACGGTGGGAGAACTAAATTAGGTGTTTTGAGATTTATCACAATTTTTGTGGATTGCAAGAGTCACCACCGACTTTTCTTTTATCCAATAAAGGAAAGGGTGAAAAGAACATGAAAGATATTTTGAGAATTTTTCTTGAGTTCGAGGGGAAGGTTATGAAAAGGGAAGGTGTTAACACCCTTTTCATCTGTAGTTATCTACGGGCTCTTAGTTTCTAGATCACTTTGAAAATGCTTCGTTTGAAATATGTTTGTGATTTGGTTTTGAAAGTATTTTTGAAAAGCGCCTTAGTTTAGACGAACTTTGTAATGATTCTCGTCTCTATAAGAATGCATACAAAGTGTTGACTTTTGAAAATATTTCATTGGAAAGTGTTGGTGTGTTTGAAATGATGTTGTTTTGAAAATGGTTGTGAGCAAGCAACTACGAGCGTTCTACCTACTCAAAAATTCTTAGTTCTTTTCCTCCTGCTTTAGATATTTCTATCTTACTATTGATTGATAAGAAGCCCTATTATTGGATGTGAAGGTACGGGCGTGGGTCGTCGTATATTCATAGGAGGCAACATTGTATGATACCTTAGCAATTTGTTGTAAGGGTCTAAGATCACTTTACCGAAGGCAACATCAAAGGGTCATCGAGGGAATACAATCTTATATTTGAGGGTCATTGCTAAAGTATCCCACATTCGAGGGACATGACTATTTTTCTCAAGGCAACAAGTGTGGATTACCCAAGAGGTGCGTGTGTGCGAGTGTATTGATTTCATGCTTTTTTGTCTTGAATTAGGGTTGTCTACTTGTTGATTTTAAATATTTCCATACACACCCTAATTACTAGCAATAATATTGAAAGCGATAAATTGCGAAATTTTAAAGTCCTACGCTATTACATCTTTTTTTTTTTGGGATGGGGATACAAGTTTATGAATGGGGGATGAAAGCAATAAAGTTCTAATTATACTATTACAACCATATTGAATATTGAATGACAATAAAAATATAAAGAAATATAAAGAAATATAAAGATAATTTTAAAAAAAAGAAAAATAATGGTTTAAGAAAACATTTATGTATTGACACATGAGCTTATGCATTGATACATAAATTTTATGTATTGACGCATGCATTGGCTCATACTGCTTTCTTGCTCATGGAAGTAAAAAATAACTCAGTATAATTCGACACATAAGGGTTTGTATCTACTCATACTGCTTTGTATCGACACATATGCTTTTTGTATCGACTCATGCTCATTTCTAGCTCCTGGAAGTCAAAACAACTCAGTATGAGTCGACACGTAAGGGTTTTGTATAAACTCATACTGCTTTGTGTCGACACATATGCGTTTTGTGTCGACTCATAACCTGTTTTGTACATAATATGTGTCGACTCATAGTGTTTCGTGTAGACTCATACTGCTATTGTTTTTGTTCTATCATTAATTTGCTGCATATATGGTTAGCTCTCAACACATGATTAGTGCAAATGAAGAACATGTATATGGTTAGCTTTAAGGAAATGATATCTACATTTTATCTTCACAAATGAATCATTAATGATGCTTTATATGAAGAATTCAAAGTCAAGAAAACTTACCTTGAAGCTGAAATTTGTGTTTTGAGTTTGAACTGCTGTGTTGGCTGTTTTTGAGCTTAGGAAATGGTAATAGTGATATTACAGAAGTTGTTCTTGTGTTTGAACAACTCATATATGATGTATATGGAGTGTTTGGATGGTTTGTTTGGACAGAACTTTGTAAAGTGTGAGAGGTTCAAAGATTTGGAATTCAAAACTCAAGAGTGGAGGCTTTGTGGACAATTATGGCTTTTTGAGAGTATGAGATTTTGAGGGCTTTCACTACACAAGAATCTCTCTATTTTTCTGACCTCTTTCTCTTGCAAATTATCCCTCTATTTATAGGAAAAAGTTTTGTGAACAAGGGCTTATTAGGTTTATAAGACATCATGTTATGGTTTGGTTGGATTGCAAATATCAAGTTATGTCAAATACTCCATAATCCCAAGATGAAGTACCAAAGTTGCTGGTATAGAGGGGCTACTTTCCATGATTTATGGTGGAGTAAAATCATAAGTAAATAAGGTATGGTCTCAAGACAAGTTTTGTGCCAACAAGATTGCTTTTCAAGAATAACAATGGTGCCTTTATGCTATAAATGGAAAGATCTTTTGGAAAATGGCTCAAATACTTGGGTAATAGCTTAAGAGTAGGTGTAAGCATTGAATTATGGTGAGATTGGCAAGTTATAAGGCATGCAACATAAGATTATGCAGCATAACATGTAGATTGGATCATGTGTTCTTCAACAAAAGGACTTGCAAATCAAGAATGGATGCCCAACTTCATGCCTTTGAATCTCCTAGCTCAAGTAAGATAAATTCATGCTCTTGGATGTTTTGGAAAGCTTGAAACATTGTCTACAACTTTCATGTTGACCATTTTGGATAACTCAAATTGGAACTTGATGAAAATTGGCCAAGAAGTTGAGATAAAAATTGACCAAAACCTGTTGAAAATTTCTCTAAGTGTTGGATAATAATATCATGACTTCATGGACTCATATCTTCAAATCTAAGAATTTTTTGGACATCAACCCTCTAATACAAAGTTGTATAATTTATCAAGATCTATAACTTTCATGTTGAAAGTTTCTTTTGAATCATCTTTCACCTTGGTGAAAGAATGTCATGAAGTTATGAAATTATCATGTCTGAAAACACTTAGAAAAATTTCTAAGTCTTGGAAAGTTTGACTTTTTAAATTGACTTTTGACTTTCTTGATTTCTTGATGATCAAGCTTCATATTTTTGAATGCCTTTATGAAATATTATCTTTGAAATTAAATTTTGACCAAAAAGTCAAAGTTTGACTTTTTGTGCATCAGTTTACTTTTCATAAGTACAGCTGATTTTTAGTTATCTGGTCAATTAACTAAGCAAAATTTGTGATACAAGACTTGAAACTTGACATGAGCATTCTTGAAGATCCATAATGATCCATGAAATTCATTTGAAGTATTAGAAGTCCAATTGTCCTTGTGCAAGCTCAAACCCTAATTTTGAGGTATCAGCATCGAGGAGATGTCTTGGCCTAGTCAATCCTTGTGCAAGCTTGAGCTATTGAAGATCTTATGGGAAATGTCTTAAGAAATGAGAGGGAAAATTTTGGGGTACAACAACTTCCCATGTTCAATCTTCTTAAACCTGAAGAGTTAGATTGGTGAGTCCGCCATTCGTGACTTAAAGGTGGAAGATGATTGAACACTAGAGTGCCCAGAAATTTGCATTTGATGATGTGTTAGTTGATTGTGTCGGGGATGGGCTTAAAGATGCCATTTGTAGAAGTGATAAAGAAGTTTTCAAAGATGGGCTTATAGATGCCATCCAAGGTGACTGTTGATAGAGATCGGAAGAAGCATCAGAATAAATCTTTGGTCAATTTATACTGAAATAGAAGGTGTTAGAGAAGTATCAGAATAAATCTTTGGTCGACTGAATCTGAATGATATGCTGGAATGGACCCGTGTTAAGCCGTGTTCGAAAATGTATTAGAAGGAACCCATGATGAACCCTTGTGAAACCGTATTTGGAAATATATTAGAAGGAACCCATGTAAGATTACTTCAGGATGAGCCTGTGTGAAGCTGCATTTGGAAATAAATTAGAAGGAGCCTGGGTAGGGCTGCTTCAGGATGAGTCAGTGTGAAACTGCATATGGAAATAAATGAGAAGGAGCCTGGGTAGGACTGCTTCGGGATGAGTCCGTGTGAAACTGCATCTGGAAATATATGAGAAGGAGCTTGGGTAGGGCTGCTTCGGGATGAGTCAGTGTGAAATGGCATCTGGAAATTTACGAGAAGGAGCCTGGGTAGGGCTGCTTCGAGATGAGTCCGTGAAAAACTGCATCTGGAAATATATGAGAAGGAGCCTGGGTAGGGCTGCTTCGGGATGAGTCCGTGTGAAACTGCATCTAGAAATATATGAGAAGGAGCCTGGATAGGCCTGCTTCGGAATGAATCCGTGTGAAACTGCATCTAGAAATATATGAGAAGGAGCCTGGGTAGGGCTGCTTCGGGATGAGTTCGTGTTAAACTGCACCCGAAGATGTATGAGAATGAGCCTGGGTAGGGCTGCTTCGGGATGAGTCAGTGTGAAATTGCATCTGGAAATTCATGAGAAGGAGCCCGGGTAGGGCTGCTTCGGGATGAGTCCTTGTGAAACTACATCCGGAGATGTATGAGAAGGAGCCTGGGTAGGGACGCTTCGGAATGAGTCCGTGTGAAACTGCATTTGGAAATTCATGAGAAGGAGCCCGTGTAAGATTGCTTTATAATGAGCCCGTGTGAAGCTGCATCTGGAAATTGGAAGGAACCCATGTAAGATTGCTTCATGATGAGCCCGTGTGAAGCTTCCTCTGGAAATTGGAAGGAACCAGTGTAAGATTGCTTCATGATGAGCCCGTGTGAAGCTGCATCTGGAAATTAGAAGGAACCTGTGTAAGATTTCTTCATGATGAGCCCGTGTGAAGCTGCATCTGGAAATTGGAAGGAACCCGTGTAAGATTGCTTCAGCTGGTTGCGTAGATAGTTACTCTGTCTTATTTCAGGAACTAATCTTAGACCTGTTGAAATTTTTTGATGATAATTATCTGTTGATTGATCTTTCCTGAAAAGGTAAAGAGTTAGCTGTATGAAATGCATTGCGTAATGATGTTCTCAAAATAAATGAGATTGTGCTATATGTGTTTCGTATGCACATGCTTTGATGTATGAACGTGAAACATTATTGAAGTGCATCTTTGTCTGGGAAAATAAATCCCTGACTACTGCTGGGGAGTTTTGGGGAGCTAAATCCTGGACTATTGCTGGAGATGAAGAGTATGTGTATCTTCAACCTTGTTTAGTATGCTTCCGCTGGGGATTCCTGTTTGCTGTTTGAGGAAACTCTGCAGGAAATGTTAATTTCCGCTTGGGGAATAGAGTTCAGGAACCTTTGGTTGTCCATTACTCTACTGGGGAAATTATATTTTATTTACCCTGACCGGGGATAAAAGAGATGGTTAAAATTTCGTCTTGGAGAGGATAGTTGATTGGTATCTGGTCGAAATCTAGGCTTTACAACAACTTTCTAAGATGGACGAAGTTAATTGTTATCTGGTCGAATTCCAGGCTTCGCAATAACTTATTGGGGAAGATGAAATTAACTGTTATCTGGTCGGATTCCAGGTTTTTGCAGAAAATTAAAGAAGTTAAACTGTTATCTGGTCGGGTTCCAGATTTTGCAGCTTAAACTTTAGGTTAACTGTTATCTGGTTGGGTCCAGGTTTCATCAATTTAAACTGTTATCTGGTCGGGTCCAGGTTTCAGCAATTTGAACTTAAGGTTAACTGTTATCTGGTCGGGTCCAGGTTTCAGCAATTTGAACTGTTATCTGGTCGGGTCTAGGTTTCAGCAATTTGAACTTGAGGTTAACTGTTATCTGGTCGGGTCCAGGTTTCAGAAACTTGAAGAAGTTAAACTATCATCTGGTCAGGTTCAGGCTTTAGTAACTTAAAATTGAGATTTACTATTATCTGGTCGGGTCCAGGTTTCAGAAACTCAAACTATTTTCTGGTCGGGTCTACGTTTCAAATTAATTTGTTTGGATGAAGTTAATTGCTATCTGGTCAGATTCTAGGCTTCGTGACGACTTACTAAAGTCAATTGTTATCTGGTCAGATTCCAGGCCTCACATTAACTTAGGTGAAGTTAAACTGTTATCTAGTCAGACTTCGGGCTTCGCAGTAACTTAGGTGAAGTTAAATTGTTATCTGGTTGGATTCTAGGCTTCACAGTAACTTTCTAGAAAGATGAAGTTGAACTATTATTTGGTCGGATTCCAGGCTTCACAGTAACTTGCTTGGATAAATGGAGTGAACTGCTATCTGGTCGGTTTCCAGGCTTCACAGTAACTTTCGGGGATAGCAACTACTCTGTTGGGGATTGCAATGACTTTACCAAGGGTTAAGGGTTTTATCCATTGATTTGTAAAGGTCTAAGAGACAAACTCGAGCTGGGGAATTTGTAGTTTGTTGGGGAAATAAACCCTATTGAAGAGATTATTTTGATGACCTATTGGGGAAGTGAATTCTTTATGAAGAACTCCACAAGGCTTCTTCTTTTAAGATTAACTCAGACGGGGAGAGTATTTTTAGGAGATTGGAATTGTAGAGAATTCACTTTGTGAGGATAACCCTGTTGAAGTGAATATGTGGGGGTATCCATGGAATTGGCCTTGTGGGGATTTGTAGACAGCTTAAACTCAGTCTTCTCCTTTGTTAAACATTGATCAGAGTGATAAATCTTTTACTGACATGCAAAATGATGAGATAACGGGACATAGTCGTACGCTTTAATCCCTAACTTTTGCCTGGACCGTCTTTTCATATTTTCAGTCCAACGGGATACCCTTTTTTTCCCAAGCCTCCTTTTCAGGTTTTCGACTTGCCGGGTGTGCAATTTTTATATATCCCTAATTTTTCCCGAACCTTTTGTTCGCTGGGATGCCCTTATTTTTGCCTAGATATGTCAACCTAGCGGATCTCTTTTTATGCGTAGTATTTTCCAACTATGTCTGTGTTCTAGTATTTTCCAACTATGTCCGTGTTCATAGGGTGTGTAGAATTGTCATTGTCTATGATAGTAAGTGTTGTAGAAATGCCAGAAATTTTTTGCTCGATCGCGTATGACTTTTCATATGTGGGAACCCGTTTACCCCTAGGGTTAGTCTAGTGCACTTCGATGTCTGATGTTTTGATCACATTTCTGGTAGTCTTGAACTTCCTAGGTATCTTTTTCTAAGAACTGTCATGGAAGAATCCGAGGACATGATACTGACACCATCTGATACTACTGGCAAATACAAGCAAATTGGTGGTACCAGAGGTCTTCATAGTGGATTTTGTTCAAGCCCATGATCAATTTAAGATTTCCACTAATTGATTCAGATGGAAATCTGCCTCTGGCTATTCATCACTTCTTGAGAGATTCTTTGAATCTTGACTTAACTTCCCCAAAAGGTCATGTCATGTCCCTTGATTATGAGAGATTTGTCGTTTGAGGTGTATTTCCCTTTGAAGTGACTCTATTTATTGGATAGTTTTTGTTCATTAGATATTCATCATACAAATTTCTCCGTTGTCGAACAATTGGCCATATGAAAACAATGGTATTCAAACAATGCAAAGTTTATGTCTGTCTTGAGAATTTGTTTTTTGAAAAATACACTTGTAAAGAGCAATAAAATTTTGTAAGAATATGAATTGAACTCATGATTTACAGTAAGCCTTACAGGAGTCAGGATACCTTTTTGTAACAGTATACTTTCGAACTAACCCATGCTTCAATTAGGACTTTTAAGGGATTGTAACATGGCCTGGTTCACGGTTTAAGAAACAAAGGATAAGTGTAGCGGTAGAAATGTTCAAGACTAAGCCATTGGATTAACTAGACTTTATACAAATCAAAATAAAAATCGCCGCCGCGCTTTATTGTTTCCAAAGGAATGGGAAAAGAGCGAATAACCCAAAAAGAGGGGGAAAGATTCAAGGTAAGGGGGTTGGTTATACAAAGGGAAGGTATTAGCACCCTAAACATCTACGGTACTCCGCAAGAACCTCTTTGTAAAATCTGTATATTTTGGCTATAAAATATGTTATATATAAAATGGATGGTGGAGGTGAGAAAAGAAATATATTTTTTATGATTTTTGCACCCGCCGCGGTTGCAAACCTTTAGTGCCTACGTATCACCTTTCGTGCAATAGGGGATCAGGGCACACGTAGTTCCTATTTTAAAAGTTTGAAACACAAGTGTGTTGGTTGATTTTAAGAGATAAGACATCATCGTCATTGTCCGTATGGAAAACATACTTACTACCCACAATCACGAGAAAGGAGAATTTGCATCATCTCAAAGTGGAGGATATGGCTTGGATTTTAAAATCAATAATGCCTCACTCAACACCCAAGTGGAAAATATCTCTTTTCACTAAATATTGTAGAAGTATAGTTGTTTGCATCACTACAAGTATTGACAAGAGTCTAATCTTTTTGGGAAAAGTTTTAAAGATAAAAGCCAAGGTGGCAAAATGGTTTGAAATGAGATTGGTTGACTTTTAGTCTTCTCACAAAAAAATGTCAAGGTATTATTAAATTGATTGGAGTTTATTTACGAAAATATTTTGAAAGTGCATGGACATAAGTCCAAGTTTATTATGAAAGTGTTTAAGTTTCAAAACAAGAAAGGTTTTCAAAGGAGGGAGAAGATTTTTGAAATTAAAGATGGGAGGAGAAGAAGAGACTATCCTAAAGCATAAGGTAAAAGCTAAGGATAAGAACCATCTAACCAACAAGAAGCCAAAACTTGACATTATGAGCCAAGATAAAATTCCCATTCTTTGGATCAAAACCAAGCAAGCAAAGATACTAGACCTCTTCAAATGTATTAAGTCTTCACAAAAATTGGACAGAGTAACGACTGTATACGGGTGAATTCTAGATTACAAACAAAGGATGTAATCACAAAAACCTTTTCGAAGTTCAAGTAAGAAGCTCTGAAACTAGACTTCTGTAGCTTGAATTATGGGTCGTTTTGATTGGTTTAAGTGCTGGAGAGTTTGTATGAAGTTCAAGGATGATGAATGCGCAAAGAATTTTGGAAAAGGAAGCTTAAATTTCAAAAACTGAATTCAGAAAAAGTGGGTTCGTGTGAGGTTTTGGCAGGGTGTTCTTGGCTCTCTAAGCTTAGGAAATTGAATGGGGGATGACCCTCTATTTATAGAGAAGAAAATGGGATCAAAAGGAATAACAAATGATGCATTTTGGAGGGAATTCGTGTGGGTTTGCATCATGAAGAAAGTGTGACTCAAACTTGATCAAAACTTAGCCAAATCATGCGTTTCATGATGCTAATAACTTATGGCAAGTTGCTAAACATGATTAGAAACAAAAACGTGTGGAAATCCTGTGATTAGAAGCCAAAACAAAGATTTCAAAATTCTGACTTTGTGCAAAATTCAGTTTTAAACTACCAAATTCAAATATATGGCATTTCCTTCTCAAGGGGTCTTAGGGCATAATTCTTGATGATTTGGAAAGATGAGGTTGCAAGCTTTGCAATGGAAAAAGAATGGAATCAAATGGATGCTTGAGCTGAAAGTTACATGGAGTCAAAGTTGAAGAAAAAGAGTTGACTTTCCATACTTAGAAATATTTCAAATTCTTCTTTAAAAATGACCTATAATCCTTTGCATCCAAACATGGCCTTCCACTTAGAATTTTCTCTTGACCAAAACAGATGGAATGAATTAGACCTCTTGGATGACATTTTGTAATTTGAACCACTCAAAATCTCCAAAAATTGAGCAAGTTATGACTTGTTGAAGTTGGCCAAAAACCATGAAATGACCTATAATCTTTTTCATTCTTAAGGAAACTTCCATCCATTTTCTTGCTTTACAAATAAAAGAAGGCATGAAGCACACATCCTTAGGATCATCATGAAAAAAGAATGGGCTCAAGGTGATACAAATTGACCAAGTTATGACCATTTGAAGTCACATATGGAAAATTGGGGATTCATCTGGGTGACTTGTAATCTTTCTTCTTCACCAAGTTCCTTTAACATGAAAACTCTTTGGAACTTTTGAAGTGATTTTTTGGTAACTTTTTGAAGAGAAGGATGTTTTTGGAATCACTCAAAAATACCAAAACATGAGCAAGATATGCTCCTTTGAAGTTCAAAACCCTAGCCTCTAGATCAAGAGAATGCTTTAAGGAACTTTGCCAAGTTTGAACAAACTTTTTGTGCCAATATTCTTCCTTTGTGAATAGAAATTGTTGAGGATGATGATGAGGACTCATGGCCACGAAAACCACTTCCATACCAATTCTTCCAAAACAACTTTAATGGTGAGGTTTGAATTTCTCAAGCTATTGACTAGGGCATGGAAATAAACTCATGAGCCCATGAAGAAACTTGCTAAACCTCATTGCCTTTACCTACATTATTAACAAGCAAGGAAAACCAACATTGTATTTTATTAATTAGAAATAAAATCAAGCAAAATATTCATGATCACAACAGAAAACAAGTCAAGGTGCTTGGTAACTCCTTAAAAGAGCAAGGCTAAAGATAGGGAGAAGAACCAAAAGCCCTAATATGATCTTGTTGTTATTGAATCAACATGGTATGATGAAGGAATCTTAGGGGCAAAAATTGGGGTACAACAGTTGCCCTTATTTAAGTTTCTTCTATCCGGAGATACAAAGGTTAAAAATCTTCGTGTCGACGTGATCGAAGATACTTAAATATAAAACAAATCCTATTTTTGGCCCTAAGATGCCATGCAAATGCTTATGCGTATGTATGCATATGAACAATACCAAAGAGACGCAAAGTATCACTGGGGATGCCACAAAAGAATGGAAAAAAAACAGGGGAGCAACCCCACCAGGAAAATAAATCACTGGTGAACCTCAAGAACAGAATCAGAGAGGAAGATAACAAGCATCGACGTTCACTGCCGATGTCCTACCAACGTTCATTGAAGGTAGAAAGAGAACATATATCATATCACCACCGTTCATTGACGATGAACAATCAACATTCACTGAAGATAGCAAAAAGATAATAAACACCAACGTTCATTGTCGATGTACTACCAACGTTCACTGCAAGTAGAAAGAGAAAATATATCATATCACCGTTGTTCACTGAAGATAGCAAAAAGATAACAAACACCGACGTTCACTGCCGATGTACTACCAACGTTCACTGCAGGTAGAAAGAGAAAATATATCATATCACTGTCGTTCACTGATGATGAATAATCAACATTCACTGAAGATAGCAAAAAGATAACAAACAACGACGTTCACTGCCGATGTATTACCAACGTTCACTGCAAGTAGAAAGAGAAAATATCGTAGTTGTCCCAAAATTCTGGCGTTTTACCTAGAATGGGTCTCAACTTCTTCTTTAACCAAGGAAATCTGCTTGGAAAGGATCAACATAAGTTGTCTCAAATAAAGAGACTTGTTACTCATTGTCAAGGGGAATTGCCAAGAGAAATGACTTTTTAGGGATAGAAATATGACTTCCCGAGGAAATTCCATGATACTCCTGCTGAGGAGAGAAAGTCTTCCCGTGCAAAATAAATGCACAAACCAAAAATCAAAGTTCTCAGAAGTCCAACATAAATAATATTGTCATGCAACCATAAATCTAATTCAGAAATAAACTGGAGCAAGACGGCCAATGAAGATACATCCTTTGAGAAATAAGCTCAAGAGGGAAAACCAAATTCAACTAAGCAAAGAGTGTTGCAGGAAGGTCAAAACACAGTGTTAATGAATGACGATTTTTAGAAATGCATGATGTATGTATGAATGCATGAGTGATATCATGCATATGCTGATAAAAGGATACATGATCAGTACAATCAAACAAAACCGCCTCAGATACTAACAACATTGGGCTAAACTTCAACCAGAGAGATCAATCCAAGAAAGGTAAAAGCAACTGCGGAAACCAAACCTATTTCCTGCCCTAACTTCACTAAGGAGAAACATAATCCAGATGTAGCCAAATCAAACAGACACCGGGAGAGAACATCCTTCTTCGGTTTCATCGGAGGAGCAGTTTTTTTTTATAAAAAAAAGCAACATGCCTACTGGAGATTGCAAGATCAGCCTCAAATAAAGCAGACTGACGTCGAAACAACCAAACCTCACTGGGGGATTCAAGCCTACCTCCCTGGAGAAAAATCTATGGATTAAAAATTTTCAACACGAACACTTATTCCAACAAAAGATTCCCTGGGATAACCTTCCTGGGAAATCAAGAGGCCAACACTAGTGCCAATATTGCAAAAAGAGCGACATCTTAGCACACCAAGGGAATAAAACCTTTCATTATATGAGGGAAGACTTCGCAGAGGAGTCTGGGACGGAGGCTTTTGACCATGCAAACCCAAAGTCAAAAGCGAACCAAGACTTGACTGGGGATAATTGGATCACAAACCCAATATTGTACCTTGCACCTACTGATATCGTCTTTAACCATCTGAGAAACACACAAAGATTGCGCACCCCGACAAAATGTCCTGAGAAACCTTTCATGAAGGGAGTAAATCTTCTAGAACACCCGGAGTTCGTTCATTCTTGGGATCACCATTCTTGTTGTCATTGTTTCATCACAAATCCCAAAGTAAATTGAATTGTAAAGATCTCTTTTTTGGAAAAGTTAAATTTTCATTTTTAATCTCTTTGCTTTAATAGTTATTATCTGTAATAAATGAAGTCTTTGCAAGCTAAATAAAAATAAGAACACAAAGAATTGAGTAAAAGCTCGAATTTCATTAATATAATGGTAGTCTGCGAATGGCGAGACTCCATGGATGATTACAAAGTTTGGGAAATGGTAATACATAAGGGAAAAGATACATTGAGATACAATGACCGCTATTCCCCCTAACAACTTTTGAGATCCTGAGCAGCAGCTTTTTTCGAAGTATGGTGAGGATCCGAGAAGATTGTTGCTTCAACGATCAAGTCTTCTCTGACGTAGTTACTTGCCAAGAAAATCCCTAACTTTTTCCCAAGTTGCCCTTGCGGGTTTTCAACTTAGCGGGAAATTTATTCTTTTTATGTATCTAATTTTTGCTTAGACCGCCCTTTCGGGTTTTCAGCCTACCGAGACGCTCCTTTTTGCCTAAGCCGCCCCTTCGGGTTTTCAACTTAGCAGTTGTTCTTTTATTTCTTTAGGCGAAGTATTTCTTGACTGCGTCAGCATTCAAGGGACGTGAGAACTCATCGCCATCCATAGTTTCAAGAATTAATGCACCGCCAGAGAAGGCTTTCTTAACAACATACGGACCTTCAAAATTGGGAGTCCACTTGCCCCTAGAATCAGTGTTGAAAGACATGACCTTCCTGAGCACGAGGTCGCCTTCTCTGAATTCACGAGGTTTGACCCTTTTATCGAATGCTTTCTTCATTCTTTTCTGATATAACTGCCCATGACATAAAGTTGTCATCCTCTTCTCTTCAATCAAATTCAATTGGTCAAACCTGTTCTGGATCCATTCAGCCTCTATCAACTCAGGTTCCATTATCACATGCAACGAGGGAATCTCTACCTCGACAGGGAGTATAGCTTCCATTCAATACACTAGGGAGAACGAGGTTGCTCCTATTGAAGTGCGAACAAATGTTAGATATCCATGCAGAGCAAAAGGGAGCATTTCATGCCAATCCTTATAAGTGACAACCATTTTCTGGACAATTCTCTTGATATTTTTATTAGCAGCTTAAACAGCCCCGTTCATCTTTGGCCTGTATGGAGATGAATTGTGATGAACAATATTGAATTCTTCGCATAGTTCTGTCATCATCTTGTTGTTCAAATTCGAGCCATTGTCAGTGATGATTCTGCTCGACACACCATACCAGCATATAAGATTGTTTTTGATGAAACTCACAACCACCTATTTGGAAACATTGGAATATGAAGCAGCCTCTACCCATTTGGAAAAGTAGTCAATTGCTACCAAGATAAAACGGTGTCCATTCGAAGCTTTGGGTTCTATCATCCCGATCATGTCAATACCCCACATAGAGAAAGGCCATGGGGAGGAAATCACATTGAGAAGTGTCAGAGGCACATGGATCTTATCTACATAAATATGGCATTTATGGCACTTCTTTGCAAATTTGTAACAATCAGATTCCATTGTCAACCAATAATAACCTTCCCTTAGCATCTTTTTAGCCATCGAATATCCACTAGCATGAGTGCCAAATGAACCTTCATGAATCTCATGCATCAAAATGTCTGCTTCGTGTCTATCCACGCATCTGAGCAAGACCATGTCATAATTTCTCTTGTATAACACATTTTCATTGAGGAAGAAACTGCCTGCCAATCTTCTCAATGTCTTTCTATCTTTCTTCGACGCACCAATCGGGTATTCCCGAGTCTGAAGAAAATGCTTGATATCATAGTACCAAGGTTTTTCATCTGCTACCTTCTCTGTCGTAAACACATGAGTGGGCCTATCCAGCCGTCGAACTGTAATTCGGGGTATATCATTCCAAGTATTCACTTGGTACATGGAAGCCAAAGTTGCCAGAGCATCTGCCATTTGATTTTCATCTCTAGGGATGTGATGAAATTCAACTTTATTGAAGAAGGTAATAATATTCTAGCATAATATTTGTAAGGGATCAAGCCAGGGTGACGAGTGTCCCAATCTCCTTTAATCTGATATATTACCAAAGCTGAATCACCATACACGTCTAGAATTTTGATTCTGAGATCAATAGCTTCCTCAAGACCCATGATGCAAGCCTCATATTCTGCCATATTATTAGTGCAATCAAATGTTAACCTCGCAGTAAAAGGAATATGTGATCCATGAAGAGTGACAATCACAACACCAATTCCTTTACCATAAGCATTCACAGCTCCATCAAATATCATACTCCAACGAGATTCAGGGTCAGGGCCTCCCTCAGGCAATGGCTCATCACAATCTTTCACTTTTAGGAACATCACATCCTCATCGAGGAATTCATACTCTACAGACTGATGATCCTCCACCGACTGGTGAGCAAGGTAATCTGCCAACACACTACTTTTAATAGCCTTTTGAGTGCGGTATTCGATATCATATTCAGATAACAACATCTGCCAGTGGGCAATTCTTCCAGCAGGAGCAGGCTTCTCAAAAATATACTTGATTGGATCCATTTTGGAGATCAACCAAGTGGTGTTATTCAACATATACTGCTGCAAACGCTTTGCCGCCCAGGCCAAAGCACAACACATTTTTTCTAGCATGGAATACCGTGACTCACAGTCAGTGAACTTTTTACTGAGATAATAAATGGCAAACTCCTTCTTTCCTGTTTCATCCCGTTGTCCCAGAATACAACCCATGGATTTATCTAACACTGTTAGATACATAATCAACGAACTTCCTTCTACGGGAGGGAGCAAGATAGGAGGTTCAAGCAGATACTCTTTAATACTTTCAAATGCCCTTTGGCAGTCATCCGTCCACACATAACCTTGATCTTTCTTTAACAACTTAAAGATCGGTTCACACGTTGCAGTCATGTGGGAAATAAATCTGGAGATATAATTCAAACGCCCAAGGAAACCTCTGACTTTCTTTTCAATTCTTGGTGCTGGAATTTCTTGAATTTCTTTGACTTTATCAGGGTCAACTTCAATTCCTTTTTGGCTAACAATGAAACCCAACAATTTCCCCGATCTAACATTGAAGGTGCATTTATTTGGATTCAAGCGGAGACGATACTTGCTCAAACGCTGAAACAACTTCAACAAATCTTCTATATGCCCTTCTTCAGTTTGGGATTTGGAAATCATATCATCAACATATACTTCAATTTCTTTGTGCATCAGATCAAGGAATAGAGTTGTCATAGCCCTCTGGTACGTTGCACCAGCGTTCTTCAACCCGAAGGGCATCACTCTGTAACAGAATGTTCCCCAGGGTGTGATGAACGTTTTTTTTTCCATGTCCTCTGGAGCCATTCTTATTTGATTATACCCGGAAAATCCATCCATGAACGAGAACACTTTGAATTTTGCTGTGCTATCCACTAACATATCAATGTGAGGCAATGGAAAATCATCTTTTGGACTAGCTTTATTTAGATCTCTGTAATCTACGCACATGCGGACTTTTTCGTCTTTTTTCGGTACTGGGACAATATTGGAAATCCATTGAGGATACACTGACGTCACAAGAAAACCAGCATTAATCTGCTTTAGGACCTCCTCTTTGATCTTTACTGCCATATCCGGGTGGGTTCTTCTCAACTTTTGTTTAACTGGCGGACACTCTGGCTTTAACGGCAAACAATGCTCGACAATGTTTGTATCCAGACCAGGCATATCTTGATAAGACCATGAAAAAATATCCACATACTCTTTCAACAGCTCAATCAACCCGCTCTTTACATCAGGATGCAGTGATGCTCCAATCTTAACTTCCTTCGGATCTTCTTCTGAACCCAAATTAATCACTTCTAAAGGCTCCTTATATGGCTGAATGGTATTTTCCTCGTGCTCAAGCAACTGTGAGACTTCTTCTGGAATCTCATCATGATCTTCTTCTTCAGATCCAAACACAGGACAATTAAAGTTGGGAGAGGATGCAGGGTCATTGTATTTAACGAGTTTTTAATTAATCTGCACATGTGATTTATGATTGTTTTTAGAAACTGACACATATAACAAGTGATCATGCAGATTAATTTTCAGTTATGATTTATTTTGAAAGGGTTTTCTTTTTTTTAATTACCATTTCCCAAGAAAAAAACAGAAAATAAAAGGCATAATTTTGGAAGCAAAGATAACTTTTATTAATGATCTTAAAAGTTATAGCAAACAAATAAGCCCTACAACATTAATACTTCCACCTTGGGCATAGTGAAAGCTTTTCAAACAAAAGAAAGAGATTAACAAAACAAATTACTTTGAAACATGTATGCAAGAAGGAACATCAATGGTGACCCAGTTCTAAACTCGGACTCCATGCGTCACATAATTCGGTACTTCCTGCTCTGCTTCATCCTCTTCAACAACATTAATTCCAGAATCAATTGGATGGAGGTAGCCTCCACTGCAGAAAACATCCTGATAACTGTTCATAGAAGATTTTGACTTCAAATTCTCGACTTTGCCATTCCTCAAAGGGAAACCCAAACCAGCTCTGTTTTTGTTCACGGGTGGATCTACAAGTCGTCCCCAAACTATATTATGACCATTGCACACAACCTGCTACGCGTCCTTCAGGGAAACCACATAATTCTCATTCCTCCTTATGTTGTCAATGGATAGAGCTTGGAATTGGGTTCCAACAGCAGCCTCATCCGCTTCTACAATACTGAAAGAGGATAGATGGGATATCAATAATGCCTGCTCCCCACTTATGATCACTACCTTCCCTTCACGCATAAATTTTAGCTTCTGATGTAGAGTTGAAGTGACAGCCCCTGCTTCGTGTATCCATGACCGTCCTAGCAAACAACTATATGCGGGGATAATGTCCATAACCTGGAAAGTTATCAAGAACAAATATGGTCCTATATGGATGGGTAAATCCACTTCACCGATGACATATTTCCTCGACCCATGAAAAGCCTTCATAATGATACCACTCGGGCGCATAGGTGTTCCTTGATACTTTACCTTCATGAGAGTACTCATTGGTATAACATTCAACGCGGATCCATTATCAATTAGCACATTGGATAGCGAGTCATTCTTGCAGTTCATAGATATGTGGAGGTCCAGGTTGTGATTCCTCCCTTCATCTGGTAACTCATCGTCGCAGAAAATCAAGTTATTACATGACGTAATGTTTCCAATTACGCTACTGAATTGATCTAATGGCATGTCACTCTCCACAAAAGCTTGGTCTAGTACTCTCATAAGTGATTCTCTATGAGCGGAGGAATTCATCAATAAAGCTAGGATGGATATCTTTGAAGGAGTCTGCAGTAGCTGATCTACAATTTTGTAGTCGCTCATCTTAATTATCTTCAAAATATCATCCACTTCTTTCTCTAATGTAGCTCCACTAGTCTCTCCTGTAGCCTTCTTAGGCTCATCGTTCTCAACAATTTTCTTTCCAGCAAGAACATCTCTTCAAATAATCGGTGCAAACACACGACCGCTACGGGTCACCCTGCTATTATCAGCTATATTTCCAACATCTGGCATTAGATGGATGGGAACTTCCTCCCATCTTCCAATATTGTAGCATTGTATTTGTAAGCCACATCCTTATCTGATTCATAGGGAATAGGACCTGGCAGACTAATTACCAATGGGGTAATAACTGGTTTGCTATGGTACTCCACCTCAAGATGAGCGGGTGCACCAAAACCAGATACAATGACATTTACCCCTTCCTTAACACAATCAGCCATCAAAAGGTTATTTCCGGCAAACAAATCTTCTTTTGAAGAGAAATACTCATCCGCAGAGGCATACTCTTCCTCTGATTCCTCTTCCATTAAACAAACCTCAACCATATCAATCTCATGATAATCATCTCTCTGACCTGTGATCTTGATAGTTCTATTGTCTAACAGCAATTGAATACCCTCTCTCACAATAGAACATCCTCGGGGGTCTCGACAGTAGACTATGCAAGATCCATATTGGTGTTCCACCTGACCAACAGTATGGCAGAAGGTAGCATGCAACTGCACGAGATCCTCATTCAAATGCTTCACATCAAAAATTCTAAATTCATCCGGACATCCAGAAACCATATTCACTTCCTCTTCATATTCTGCCCTAGGCCTGATTATATGGATTAAACCTTCATCCATCATCTCCTGTAAATCAGCCTTTATCTTCTCGCAACCCTGTATGTTTGTACTACAAACAGCACAACCGGCATGGTCATGCGTATAGTAACTTAATTCACAGAGGTCTGCGTGCATTTTCACTAAATCTCCTCTAACCAGATTAATGTCAAAAATCCGGAAGTCACCTGGACAACCGGCCACCATATTCACAGCATTCACTCCACCGTGCTTGGGTAGAGGATTGTCTTTCACATTAGGTCCCATGTCTTTGAAAGATAGAATTTCAGACTTCACCAACTTTTGCACTTCATTCCTCAAAGGATAACAATTCTCAACACTATGCCCTGGTGCTCCATGATGAAAGGCACACGTCTGGTCTGCTTTGTAATACCAAGGCAATGGTGATGGTATGACTGGAGGTGGTCGTGTTTGGACCAACTTCTTCTGAATCAATGCTGGTAGTAGTTCTGCATAACTCATGGGAATAGGGTCATAGTTCTCCCTTCTCTGATTATTCCCTTGGTTCCCCTGCTGGGACTGTCTTTGATAAGCAACAGTAGTCGGAGCGGCGTTCATAACAGGAGTAACTGAGGCAACTTGTTGGTGACGCTGATAATTCCTTCTAGGAGCGTTTACTCTCCTCTCTTATATAACAGCATTTTTATCCCCCTCTTTCTTCTTTGAAAACTCATAAGCTGGCTTTTTCATACTTTCGGATCCTTCACCCTTTGTCAAACGGCCTTCTCTTACTGCCTCTTCTAGGCGGAAACCCATTCCCACCATCTTTGTAAAATCACTTGGGGCACTTGCTACCATTCTTTAATAGTAGAAAGTGCCTAGCGTCTTCAGAAAATTTTTAGTCATTTCCTTCTCCTCCATGGGAGGAATCACTTGTGCAACCACTTCGCGCCATCTTTGTGCTTACTCTTTGAATGATTCCCTGTCTTTCTGAACCATGGCCCTGAGTTGGTCACGGTCGGGCTCCATGTCCACATTGTACTTGTATTGTTTAATGAATGCTTCTCCCAAATCATTAAAAGTATGGATGTTGGCGCTATCTAAACTCATGTACCATTTTAACGCTGCGCCAGTCAGACTATCCGGATAAAAGTGAATCAACAGACACTGATCATCGGTGTGGGTAGACATTCTCCTCACGTACATCACAAGTGAGCATGAGGGCAAGTGTTGCCCTTGTACTTCTCAAACTCTGGGACCTTGAACTTAGCAGGCACTTTAACATTCTGGACCAAACACAACTCATTCACATTCTGCCCAAAGAGCTCTTTTCCCCTAAGAGTCTTCGTCTCTCTTTGCATTCTATCAAACTGTTCCTGGAAATCATCCATTTTGTCATAAAGACCTAAGTCTTCACTCGGCAGAGGGAAAGGACGACACATATCTTCATTAACAAATGGAACCGAATTCACTGAAGGAGGTGCAGCAGGAACAGTATGAACCACAGGAGGTGCTGAAGTAACAACATTTTGAACCACTGGAGCATCTTGGGGGCCCAAATTGAAACCTTCAGGTGCAAAGTTCTCTGGCATTCCCCAGGGATAACCCTGAGGCATATGGTTTTGGACAACAGCCGGAGTAATGGATACGGGGACAGTCGGAACTTCAGCACTTGCCCTTGTTGGTTGTAGTTGAACACTCGGTGGCTGATTCTGAACAGCCACCATAGCTTCCATCAGAGTAGTCAAATTGGCTATGCCGGCCTTCAAAGCAGAAACTTCTTCGCGTAGCTCGCGATTCTCCTGTTCTAAGTTGTCCATCTTCTTTTTGAAGTTAGCCCGAGTGTTGTAGTGATGAGTCAGTTTGCTGAACGAAGTAAAGAAGCTGGGTAAGGCATCTGGATATTCATAACAAGTGCAAGAAATATGTGCAATATGATGCATGATATGCAATGCACATGATTACTTTCACTTTATCATTTAATATTTCAAGGGATTTAACGTTTATAGACATATTGCAAGCATCAAAATAATAACGCTTTTGAAATACTGAAATTTTTTATTATAATCATTTCAAAATGGATTACAAGTTTCAATGATCCCAAGTACAAGATGAAAATACAATCTAAAAATCCTGAGAAAAAAACTGATGGAGATCAATCGGTACGCTGGCGCTTCCCTATGAGCCTGGCAATCTGAGCCCTCAACCTCTGGTTTTCTTCCACCTGTCTGATGGAAACCTCCTTCTACTCATCTGGATTAGGAAGTGAGCAATCAACACCGGTTTGAGGCTTAGGGGAAAATAAATCCCATTGCCTCTCCATAGACTATACTGCTCGACTCTCAAGGATCTCGATCAAATCATCTTTCTCCTTCAGGTCTGCTCTATAGGAAATCTCTAAAGTTTGGCACTTATTCTTTCAAGCATCCCTTTCTTATTGCATCCTAACCAAAGCAAGTTGCAGCTCTTCTAGACCATCTAACAAAGGAGGAGTGGTCTTCACAAACAAATCAGGCATGGGTGTCTCCCGAGCATACAACATCTTCAACTGAATGGCTCTCGATCGGATCCACTAAAGATATGGCTCCAAAGAAATAGCACCCCTGGGTCCCAAATCCTTCATACTTTTCTTATGAATGTGACGCCAGGCCTTCAAAATCTGCTCCCTAGCTTCCCTGTGGTCTTCTCCTTCCTTCAGAAAGAAACTACTCAAATGAATATTGTTCGACTTATCTCTCATCGGATAACCAAGCTGTCGCCGCGCAAGAACATGGTTATAGTTAATTCCTCCCTTTGTACCAAGAAGAGGTACATTGGGGAAACTACCACAACTGTCAATAATATTTATATCCTGATAAGCTCGATGATACCAATCAATATCTGAGTGAGTAAGTGCCATGATCTTAGGAGCCCAACGGGGCTCCTTCTTGATATCCCAAAAAGCATCAGACTGAGGCATATGAGAGATGAATCAACGGTACAACAAAGGCGTGCAACAGATAATCATTCCCCCATGATAGGAACTCCGAAGATGAACAGAGTAATAAACATCACCCAACAATGTAGGAACCGGGTTTCCAATCATGAAAATCCTGATAGCATTAATGTCGACAAACTTTTCCACATTAGGTAATAAGAATAATCCATAAGCAAGTAAAGCAAAGATGGCCTCAAAAGCAACCATACTATTCATTCTGGAAAAGTAACGAGCTTTCTCCAATAAGAACTGAGCTGGTAATCCTCTAATCCCTCCTTTGGTAGTCATATGGGCTTCCACCTTAGACTTCCCCAGATGAATCAAACCAGAAATCTCATGTGGTTTTGGCTCACCCTCTAAACCAGTAAAAGGAACACGATCAGTAACAGGTAAATCCAATAGATAGGAATACTCCTCCAGTGTAGGCATCAACTGATAATCGGGGAAAGTAAAGCAATGATACATCGGATCATAGAATTGGACCAAGGTCGAGAGAATACCCTCCTTCATCTTCAACTTTATGAGAGGAATAATGGATCCATACTTCTTCCAAAAGTCTGTAGAACACTCGATCTCTGGAATTAGACTGACCAACTCATCTATCTTGGGATCCTTGAAACTGTATTTCCCGGTCTTTCTGTTTCCAGAATCCATGGTTAATGGTACCTGAGATATTCACAAATAGTCAACCTTTAAATCCCTTGAAATATTGTTTTCTTCAAAAGATGTTTATGAGTGCATGGATGTATGATGCAACAATCACACACAAGATCACACATATAGGGTTCATAGGTTCAACATCACGAGCATGAGGTCGAACGTACTACCCATAAGGTGTTGGTCTAAAAACTATCACCTGCCGAACAAGGTTCTAGAGGTTCTCAGAGTCTACATCCTTCCTTTGGATATTACCAACTTCCCGATTAACTCGGTAATTAGTAATATTCTCAAGAAAGACTCGTCCGAGCGTAGTATCGCGTGACAACTATTTCCAGATTACTCCGTCATAGCTTTCGCACTACACCTAAAAGGCCAAGATGGGTTTGGTATTCTACGGTCCTCAGTTTCAGCAGGCTCCCAGGTTGAAAGTAGTACGTCTTCCCGATTACTCGGTAAACGACACTACAGTCAAAGGGGCCTCCACTGAGTGGGGGATCTCATGCCTCCTTTTTTTGGATTACTCCCTCAAAGTTAACATGACTATACCGCCCGTCCTATCTTAAAGTTTGGCCAAGTCCGGGTATAGGACTTATGAGTAATCACCAAGCACCCTGAAAACTAGGAAAATCCAAACAAACATATATACAAAATACAACATATAAACAACACAAGCACATATTGTTGGCTCCTAAATTCGACACCCTTGTTTGTTATTAATATAGACCATTAATTATGAGAAATGGTTTCGACCAGCTGATCCTGTCGAAATGCTCATCAGAAAGTGGCAAGGTACTTAGAGAATTTCTTTAAGTAGGAATCTTGTTACCTTCGACGTCGAAGGGACTTCTCGACAAAGGTATTTGATGCCCCAGGGTGGAACGGTTTGAGATTCGAATGTTTGGAGGGAAAACGGTTCCCAGCAGTTACCAAGCACAACGTGCCAAGATCAGGAGCGTCGAATGCTGTGAGCATGCCAAGTGGAGTCATCTCGAAGCAACATAACTGCCTAACGGTTACTTGAGATGTGTTTAGTATAAATACTAGTTGTTCACGTAGTTTTCGGGTGTGTTCATCATTATATACAAGTCACTCATCTAGATTCAAGTACCCAGTGTGAGCGAAAGAATTGTTGAGAATGTATGTGTGAAACACCATTTAAATTAATCAAAGTCTTTTATATTCCAACACTTTATTGCCTTTTCATTTACCCTTCTCCGTCGAAGCCTTTATTTAACGCTTTCATTTATTCTATCAAACTTTTCTTCATGCAATTTACATAAAGTGTCTTTACTTTACTGGCATTAACCATCATTAGACTTAGTCAAACCCCAAAAAATCAACCATGTCTTAGGATCAATCTGATCGATCCTGCGAGTCACCAAATAAGTAACCTTTTGGAGGATCAGCGGTTGTTTACCAATTTCCACGGTAAACACATATACAGATATAAACAAAGATAGGCTCAACCCACTTAGGGATGGACCAGCAAGAGGTTAATTTGTCCCCAGTGAAGTCGCCATTTTTCTGTAGCGGTAGAAATGTTCAAGACTAAGCCATTGGATTGACTAGACTTTATACAAATCAAAATAAAAATTGCCGTCGCGCTTTATTGTTTCTAAAGGAATGGGAAAAGAGCGAATAACCCAAAAAGAGGGGGAAAGATTCAAGGTAAGGGGGTTGGTTATGCAAATGGAAGGTATTAGCACCCTAAACATCTGCGGTACTCCGCAGGAACCTCTTTGTAAAATCTGTATATTTTGGCTATAAAATATGTTATATATAAAATGGATGGTGGAGGTGAGAAAAGAAATATATATTTTATGATTTTTTCACCCGCCGCGGTTGCGAACCTTTAGTGCCCACATACCACCTTTCGTGCAATAGGGGATCAGGGTACACGTAGTTCCTCTTTTAAAAGTTTGAAACACAAGTGTGTTGGTTGATTTTAAGAGATAAGACATCATCGTCATTGTCCATGTGGAAAACATACTTACTACCCACAATCATGAGAAAGGAGAATTTTCATCATCTCAAAGTGGAGGATATGGCTTGAATTTTAAAATCAATAATGCCTCACTCAACACCCAAGTGGAAAATATCTCTTTTCACTATATATTGTAGAAGTATAGTTGTTTGCATCACTACAAGGATTGACAAGAGTCTAATCTTTTTGGGAAAAGTTTTAAAGATAAAAGCCAAGGTGGAAAAATGGTTTGAAATGAGATTGGTTGACTTTTAGTCTTCTCACAAAAAAATGTCAAGGTATTATTAAATTGATTGGAGTTTATTTATGAAAAGATTTTGAAAGTGCATGGACATAAGTCCAAGTTTATCATGAAAGTGTTTAAGTTTCAAAACAAGAAATGTTTTCAAAGGAGGGAGAAGATTTTTGAAATTAAAGAAGATGGGAGGAGAAGAAGAGACTATCCTAAAGCATAAGGTAAAAGTTAAGGATAAGAACCATCTAACCAACAAGAAGCCAAAACTTTACATTATGATCCAAGATAAAATTCCCATTCTTTGGATTGAAACCAAGAAAGCAAAGATACTAGACCTCTTCAAATGTATTAAGTCTTCACAAAAATTGAGCAGAGTAACGGTTGTATACGGGTGAATTCCAGATTACAAACAAAGGATGTAATCACAAAAACCTTTTCGAAGTTCAAATAAGAAGCTCTGAAACTGTACTTCTGTAGCTTGAATTATGGGTCGTTTTGATTGGTTTAAGTGCTGGAGAGTTTGTATGAAGTTCAAGGATGATGAATGCGCAAAGAATTTTGGAAAAGGAAGCTTAAATTTCAAAAACTGAATTCAGAAAAGTGGGTTCGTATGAGGTTTTGGCAGGGTGTTCTTGGCTCTCTAAGCTTGGGAAATTGAATGGGGGATGACCCTATATTTATAGGGAAGTAAATGGGATCAAAAGGAATAGAAAATGATGCGTTTTGGAGGGAATTCGTATGGGTTTGCATCATGAAGAAAGTGTGACTCAAACTTGATCAAAACTCAGCCAAATCGTGCGTTTTATGATGCTAATCACTTCTGGCAAGTTTCTAAACATGATTAGAAACAAAAACGCGTGGAAATCCTGTGATTAGAAGCCAAAACAAAGATTTCAAAATTCTGACTTTGTGCAAAATTCAGTTTTAAACTACCAAATTCAAATCTATGGCATTTCCTCCTCAAGGGGTCTTAGGGCATAATTATTAATGCTTTGGAAAGATGAGGTTGCAAGCTTTGAAATGGAAAAATAATGGAATCAAATGGATGCTTGAGCTGAAAGATACATGGAGTCAAAGTTGAAGAAAAAGAGTTGACTTTCCATACTTAGAAATATTTCAAATTCTCCTTTAAAAATGACCTATAATCTTTTGCATCCAAACATGGCCTTCCACTTAGAATTTTCTCTTGACCAAAAAAGATGAAATGAATTAGACCTCTTGGATGACATTTTGCAATTTGAACCACTTAAAATCTCCAAAAATTGAGCAAGTTATGACTTGTTGAAGTTGGCCAAAAATCATGAAATGACCTATAATCTTTTGCATTCTTAAGGCAACTTCCATCCATTTTCTTACTTTGCACATAAAATAAGGCATGAAGTACACATCCTTAGGATCATTATGAAAAAATAATGGGCTCATGGTGATACAAATTTACCAAGTTATGACCATTTGAAGTCACAAATGGAAAATTGGGGATTCATCTGGGTGACTTGTAATCTTTCTTCTTCACCAAGTTCCTTTCACATGAAAACTCTTTGGAAATTTTGAAGTGATTTATTGGTAACTTTTTAAAGATAAGTATGTTTTTGGAATCACTCAAAAATACCAAAATATGAGCAAGATATGCTCCTTTGAAGTTCAAAACCCTAGCCTCTAGATCAAGAGAATGCTTTGATGAACTTTGCCAAGTTTGAACAAACTTTTTGTGCCAATATTCTTCCTTTGTGAATAGAAATTGTTGAGGGTGATGATGAGGAATCATGGCCACCAAAACCACTTCCATACCAATTCTTACAAAACAACTTCAATGGTGAGGTTTGAATTTCTCAAGCTATTGACTAGGGCATGGAAATAAACTCATGAACCCATAAAGCAACTTGCTAAACCTCATTGCCTTTACCTACATTATTAACAAGCAAGGCAAACCAACATTTTATTTTATTAATTAGAAAGAAAATCAAGCAAAATATTCATGATCACAACAGAAAACAAGTCAAGGTGCTTGGTAACTCCTCAAAAGAGCAAGGCTAAAGATAGGGAGAAGAACCAAAAGCCCTAATATGATCTTGTTGTGATTGAATCAACATGGTATGATGAAGGAATTTTAGGGGCAAAAATTGGGGTACAATAATAAGGCTCAATGTTCATTTGTACCCAATCTGTTCTTCATGATGTTCTTCAGTCCTATGCTCAATTAATTATGCGTTTTGGTTCGCATAGAGTTTGGAATAATAGCACTGATCCTTTGATGATGGTTCAGAGACCAAAAGTTCATTTGAGAAGGAAGTTATTGTAACATTTTTATTTTGTTGGGGATTTATAGTGACTTCTTTCGGACTTTATTATCCCTAATTTTTGCCTAACTGTTTTGAGACTACAGTCAGCGGGATGCCCTAGTTTTTCTTAAGTCTCCTTCATAGGTTTTGACTTAGCGAGCTTTTCTTTTGAGAGATAATGAATGCCTATTTTACAGGGAACCATCACCGTATTTTGATTAAGAATGGCGTTTTTGATTTCATTCATTGTGTACAAAGTGAAAGCTTGCTACTGAATGCACATTTAAATTAACTGAGAAACTACCCCGCCCCAGGTTATGATTAAAGGTTTCAATTTGTGCGAAAAAGAAAACTCCTACTTCTTTGGCTCAAAGGGGTTGACTAGGGATTATCTTCCTTATAACTCCACTATTTTAGGAATTAAAAGAACGCCTGTACATCGTCAGTAAGGTCTGTCCAAAAGCATACTGTATGAGATTATGGTATTGTTTTCGTCATCCTCCCTCTAAAGGATTACAACTGTTAACGAGAGTTGAATATCATACAAAAAGAAGTAAAAGCATAATTTCTGTATAGTGAAAATGAATGGATTAACTCAAGACAAACATATGCGATGCATTAATGAGAATAACCAAAGTCTGACATAAGGACAAATGTTTAAGCAAACAAAGATATTACAATTGAAAATTCTAATAAACAAAAGTTTCTCCGCCTAAACTTCTTGCTTGAGATGGTGCGTCTTTGAGGGGTGACAGAAAAATTCCATTTGACCATCTTGTGTAAATTCTAACACTCCTTCGTCGATCAGGTCTTAAATCTTGTTTTTCAATGCCCAATAGTGGTTAGTGTCGTGTCCCCGACTGTTGGAATGGTACACACATATTTCATTATATTTGTAGTGGAAAGAAGAAGTATTAGGTTTTTGAGTAGGCTCCCTTAATGCAACCAGCTTGGCTTCTAACACATGATGCAATGCTTGAGCCAAAGACATGTTGATCTCAGTAAATTGTATTTTGGGTGTATCTTGCATACGCTGACCACCCTGTCATGGTTGGCGAGGTCATTGTTAGACTCGCGGTGTAGTAGCCATTTTGAAAGGTGTTCCCTCGACCAAACCAACTTTTTGTCTTATCGGAGGCTGATTAATGACTTGATCCCCAACCTCGACTGTTTGTTTCATACGGTTCCATCCGTCTTGATGAAGCTTGTTGAAGAAGGCTTTTAACTCTTCTTATCCTCGAGCTAAGTTTTGGATAAGAGCCATCTGTCCCAGCATCTGGATTCTCATTGTTTCCATTTCAGTTTGTAACCGTTCCAAATGGTCATCCCCGCCGTCTTCAAGATTCTTCTTAGTGATGCTCTCAATGAGGAGTGCCTTCACTTCTTCTTGCCCCTTGGATAGATTCAGGAACAAATCTTGAAGCTGATCATTTTGGGTCTGAAGATCCTTGATAGTCTGTTCTAGAGCCATCACTATTGAAATAAATAGTAAGCAGATGAGAAAACCTGTACGGGGAAAACCTGTCATGATATGATGCATGGTATGTGGATGAAATTTTTTCAAGGATGTCGCGGGGTAAACACAAGAAAATGTCAGAAGTTTGAACTTTTATCACAACTTTGGTTGAAGAAATTCGTATCGCTGAATGTCCTTCTACGAGAATCAAGATTACCATGTCAAGTGGGTCATAGCCCTTGACTCAAGATAACGTGCTTTGGCCTTCGATGGCACCTGGTTAGAGGAAAATAAATCATCTTTCCCCTTGATAGACGTCTGGTTAAACATAATCCTACATCATAAGCCCTTGAGACCCTTTAAATGGTTATTGAAAATGCTATGGTATGATGTCATGATGTTATGTACATATACAAGCAAAGCAAACAAATCCTTAAGTTTACGCTTGCATGAGGTTCATAGGTAAGTACCCTCTTGAAGTTTAGTTGGTTTAACCTGTCCTACAAAGTAACCAGGTACTAGGGAATATCAATATCATTGATCTTTCTTCATTGGGCATTGTCTCAGCATAATCAATCTTTTCTTGCAGCCAAAATATCCCAAAAGTCCGATCTCAATGAGCGTAGTATCGAGTATCAACTAATCTTCAGCTTTGCACCAAAGTCGGCTATCTCACTACTTCCTAATGGCCAAGTTCTTCAATTAAAGTTTCTACACTCAGTTAGGGCTTCATGACACCGCTCAGAGACCCTGTATTATCCTAGATTCAACACAAGGGATACCGGTACCAACACATGTGTCACACTAACGTAGCCATTTCTTCAACCATATTGGTATACGTCGTATAGTTTCCATAATCTATTGCTACTTACCTAATGATGTTCCCAGATCCGGGTAGAGGATCAAAGCAAACCCAAACAAGGACCCATAAATGTAAAATAAACAATTCAAACAAATGAAAGCATTTAAAAGTGATATATATCTAAGGTAACCCCACTTTTAATTTATACATCCCCAGCAGAGTCGCCAGTTCTGTAATACGGTGGGAGAACTGAGTTGGGTGTTTTGCCTTTTATTGCAATTGTTGTGGATAGCAAGAGTCGCCACCGACTTTTCTTTTATCCAATAAAGGAAAGGGTGAAAAGAATAGCAAATACCTTTTGAGAATTTTTCTTGAGTTCGGGGGGCAGGTTATGAAAAGGGAAGGTGTTAGCACCCTTTTCACCCGTAATTATCTACAGGCTCTTATTTGCTAGCTCACTTTAAAAATGCTTTGTTTGAAATATGTTTGTTATATGGTTTTGAAATTATTTTTGAAAAGCGCCTTAGTTTAGGCGAACTTTGTAACTATTCTCGTCTCTATAAGAATGCATACAAAGTGTTGACTTTTGAAAATATTTCATTGGAAAGTGTTGGTGTGTTTGAAATGATGTTGTCTTGAAAATGGTTTTGAGCAAGCAACTAAGAGCATTCTACCTACTCAAAAAGTCTTAGTTCTTTTCCTCCTCCTTTAGATATTTCTATCTTACCATTGATTGATAAGAAGCCCTATCATTGGATGTGAAGGGACGGGTGTGGGTCATCGTATAGTCATAGAAGGCAACATTGTAGGATACCTTAGAAATTTGTTGTAAGGGTCTAAGATCGTTTTACCAAAGGCAACATCGAAGGGTCATCGAGGGACTACGATCTTGTATTCTAGGGTCATTGCTAAAGTATCCCACGTTTGAGGGACATGACTATTTTTCTCAAGGCAATAAGTGTGGATTACCCAAGAGGTGTGCATGTGCGAGTGTATTGATTTCATTCTTTTTTGTCTTGAATTAGGGTTTTCTACTTGTTGATTTTAAATCTTGCCATATACACCCTAATTACTAGCAATAATATTGAAAGTGATAAATTGTGGAATTTTAAAGTCCTACGCTATTACATCGTTTTTTTTGGATGGGGATACAAGTTTATGAATGGGGGATGAAAGCAATAAAGTTCTAATTATACTATTACAACCATATTGAATATTGAATGACAATAAAAATATAAATAAATATAAAGATAATTTAAAAAAAAAAGGAAAAATAATGGTTTAAGAAAACATTTATGTATTGACACATGAGCTTATGCATTGATACGAAAATTTTATGTATTGACGCATGTATTGGCTCATACTGCTTTGTATTGGCTCATATTGCTTTCTTGCTCCTATAAGTCAAAAACAACTCAGTATGAGTCGATGCATAAGGGTTTGTATCGACTCATACTGCTTTGTATCGACACATATGATTTTTGTATCGACTCATGCTCATTTCTAGCTCCTGGAAGTCAAAACAACTCAATATGAGTTGACACATAAAGGTTTTGTATAGACTCATACTTCTTTGTGTCGACACATACGCATTTTGTGTCGACTCATAACCTGTTTTGTACATAATATGTGTCGACTCATAGTGTTTCGTGTTGACTCATACTACTATTTTTTGTTCTATCATTGTTCTGCTGCATATATGGTTAGCTCTCAACACAGGATTACTGAAAATGAAGAAAAAGTATATGGTTAGATTTAAGGCAATGATATCTACATTTTATCTTTACAAATGAATCATTAATGATGCTTTATATGAAGAGTTCAAAGTCAAGAAAACTTACCTTGAAGCTGAAATTTGTGTTTTGAGTTTGAACTGTTGTGTCGGCTGTTTTTGAGGTTAGGAAATGGTAATAGTGATGTTATAGAAGTTGTTCTTATGTTTGAACAACTCCTATATGATGTATGTGGAGTGTTTGGATGGTTTGTTTGGACATAACTTTGCAAAGTGTGAGAAGTTCAGAGATTTGGACTTTAAAACTCAAGAGTGGAGGCTTTATGGACAGTTATGGATTTTTCAATACACAAGAATCTCTCTATTTTTCTGACCTCTTTCTCTTGAAAATGCTCCCTCTATTTATAGGAAAAAGGTTTGTGAACAAGGGCTTATTAGGTTTACAAGATAGTATGTTATGGTTTGGTTGGATTAGAAATATCAAGTTATGTCAAATACTCCATAGTCCCAAGATGAAATACCAAAGTTGTTGGTATAGAGGGGCTCCTTTCCATGATTTATGGTGGAGTAAAATCAGAAGTAAACAAGGTATGGGTTCAAGACAAGTTTTGTGCCAACAAGCTTTCTTTTCAAGAATAGCAATTGTGCCTTTATTCCATAAATGGAAAGATCTTTTGGACAATGGCTCAAACACTTGGGTAATAACTCAAGAGTAGGTGTAAGCATTAAATTATGGTGAGATTGGCAAGTTAGAAGGCCTGCAACATAAGATTATGCAGCATAACATGTAGATTGGATCATGTGTTCTTCAACAAAAGGACTTGCAAATCAAGAATGGATGCCCAACTTCATGCCTTTGAATCTCCTAGCTCAAGTAAGATAAATTCATGCTCTGCGATGTTTTGGAAAGCTTGAAACATTTTATAAAACTTTCATGTTGACCATTTTGGATAACTCAAATTGGAACTTGATGAAAATTGGCCAAGAAGTTGAGATAAAAACTGACCAAAACCTGTTGAAAATTTCTCTAAGTGTTGGATAACAATATCATGACTTCATGGACTCATATTTTCAAATCTAAGCATTTTTTGGACATCAACCCTCTAATACAAAGTTGCAAAATTAATCAAGATCTACAACTTTCATGTTGAAAGTTTCTTTTAAATCATCTTGCACCTTGGTGAAAGAATGTCATGAAGTTATGAAATTATCATGTATGAAAACACTTAGAAAAATTTCTAATTCTTGGAAAGTTTGACTTTTCAAATTGACTTTTGACTTTCTTGATTTCTTGATAATCAAGCTTCATATTTTTGAATGTCTTGATGAAATATGATCTTTGAAATTAAATCTTGACAAAAAAGTCAAAGTTTTACTTTTTGTGCATCAGTTAACTTTTCATCAGTACAACTAATTTTTGGTCATCTGGTCAATTTACTGAGCAAGATATATGATACAAGACTTGAAACTTTACATGAGCATTATTGAAGATACATAATGATCCATGAAAGTCATTTGAAGTATTAGAAGTCCAATTGTCCTTATGCAAGCTCAAACCTTAATTTTGAGGTATCAGCATTGAGGAGATGTCTTGGCCTAGTTAATCCTTGTGTAAGCTTGAGCTATTGAAGATCTTGTGGGAAATGTCTTGATAAATGAGAGGTAAAATTTTTGGGTACAACACCTACTAATTTATATTCTATGGATTTATAGACCAAGATTAGTAGTACCTTTCAGATACTTGAAAATTTGCTTAACCACTATTAAGTTAGATTCTCTAGGATCTGATTGGAATTTGGAACAAAGATAAACGATATACAAAATATTAGGTCTTGAAGTTGTTAAATATAATAGGGAACCAATCATACATCTATAGAGCTTCTGTTATAATTTCTTACTCACCTCTTCCTTTTCCAGAATGCATGTATGATGCGTAGGAGTTTTGGATGGCTTACTTTCTGACATATCAAATTTCTTCAGAAGTTCTTTAACATAATTTATTTGATGTATGTAGGTTCCTTCTGGAGTTTGATTGATTTGAGTTCTCATAAAGAACTTGAGCTCATCCATCAAGCTCATTTCAAATTTTGCATGCATATTCTTAGAAAATTCTTTGCCCAAGGAGGCTTTAGTAGATAAAAAAATTATATCATCTACGTATATTTAACAAATCAGAATGTCATTTTTAAATGATTTAAAGAATAGAGTTGTGTCCACTTTCCCTCTGGTAAAATCATTTTCTAAAAGAAAGTTACTTAGTATTTCATAGCAAGCTCTGGGAGCTTGTTTTAGACCATATAATGATTTCTTAAGTTTATAAACATATTCTGGATGTTGTGTATTTTCAAAACCAGGGGGTTGGTGTACACAAACTTCTTCAACAATGTAACAATTTAAAAAAGTACTTTTGACATCCATCTGATAAAGAGTGATGTCATAATTTACAACAAATGAAATTAAAAGTCTGATTGATTCTAACCTGGCGATTGGAGAAAAAGTTTATGTATAGTCTATCCCTTCTTGCTGACTATAACCTTGTGCAACCAGTCGCACTTTGTTTCTAACAACTTCTCCTTGTTCACTTAGCTTGTTTTTGAAGATCCATTTAGTTCTAATGATGTTGAAGCCTTTTGATTTATGAACTAGATCCAATACATCATTTATGGTAAATTGATTTAGTTCTTCCTGTATTGCAAGTATCCAATCATTGTCTAGAAATGCTTCGTCTATGGAAGTAGGTTCGATCAAGGACATAGTCCCAAGAGAGAATCTTCAGTATTTATGAATGTAGATCTTGTTCTGATTGGATCATCTTTCTTTCCTAGAATCATATTTTCTGAATGTTCTAAGCTGCTTCTGGATTATCTTTTCTGGATGGGTTCTTTAGAAGTTGCTGTAATATTTGTGATGTCTTCTTCTGTATTTGGATAAAGTTTTAAACTATTATTTTGTGAAGATCTGTCTTCAATACTTGTAATTTGAACTTCTATATTTGCAGAAGATTCACCCTTCTTTGACTTTTGAGAGCCAAACTTATCATTAAATCTGACACTAATAGATTCTTCCACAATTCGTGTTTCTGTGTTGTATACTCTATAACCTTTTGAACATTCAGAGTATCCTAACATGAGACAGATTTGTGCCTTAGAATCAAACTTGTTCAAATGTTCTTTAGTGTTCAATATAAAACAAGTACATCCAAATGGATGGAAATAAGAGATGTTGGGCTTTTTGTTCTTCCACAACTCATATGGAGTCTTTTCCAGAATAAGCCTTATTGAGATTCTATTCTGAATATAACACGTTGTGTTAACTGCTTCAACCCAGAAGTGTTTAACAATGTTAGTCTCATTGATCATGGTTCTAGCCATTTCTTGTAAAGTTTAATTCTTTCGTTCTACATCTCCATTTTGTTGCGGAGTTCTAGGACAATAGAAATCATGATAAATGTCATTTTCATTAAAAAACTTATCAAAAATTTTGCTTTAGAATTCCCTACCATGATCACTTATGACTTTCACAATTCTAAACTCTTTTTCATTTTGAAATTGGTTACAGAAAATAGAGAACACAGAGTGCGACTTGTCCTTGTGTCTTAAGAACTTTACCCATGTCCATCTTCTATAGTCATCTATGACCACTAATCCATACTTCTTTCCGATGATGGATGCAGTTTTCATGGGTCCAAATAGTTCTATATGTATATGTTCTAATGGTATAGAGGTAGAAAAACCATTTTTAGATTTCAAAGAGGGTTTTGTGGACTTGCCTTTTTGACATGCTTCACACAGAGCATCTGAGCTGAAGATCAAGTTAGGAAGTCCTCTGACCAGATTTAGTTTGTTAATTTGAGATATTATTTTCATACTGACATACTCCATTCTTCTATGTCAGACCTGTTGCTCATCGTTAACCGACATAAGGAATTTTACATTATAACTCTTTAATTCAGAAAGTTTAATATTATAAATTTTTTTCTTTCTCTTACCATTAAAGAGGATTGTTCCATCTTTCTAACTAACTGCTTTACATGACTTTTGATTAAAGAGTATATCATAACCGTTGTCATTTAATTGACTTATGGACAATAGATTATACATTAATCCATCTACTAACAAAATATTGGTTATAGAGGAAAGAGTACCGTTACGAATAGTTCCATAGCAAATTATTTTTCTTTTCTTATTGCCTCTGAAACCTACGTAACCTCCAAATTTAAGTTCCAGGTGTGATACGGTGGCAGAACCGACTGTTTGATACTGGTTTGCGTTTTGTGTTCGCAAATGTCGCGGTAAGAAAGAGTTGCCACCGACTTTTATTTTATCCAACCGCAAAGGAAAAAAGTACAGAAAAAATCCTTTTTCGAGATATTCTGAGTATGGGGGGTAGATTATAGAAATGGAAGGTGTTAGCACCCTTTCTATCCATGGTTTTCCATGGGCTCTTAGGTACTTGCTCATCTTTTTAAAATTGCTTGTGTATGTGCTTTGTTTTTGAAAAGTTTGACTTTATGATAACCCTTGTATCAATCCTCAAATGTGTGACGAAGTTGTTTTGAAAATTTGTTTGAAAAGTGTAATTGTGAAAAGCTTTGATTTGAGCAAGTACCTACTAGCATCTACCTACTCGAAAAAATATTATTTCTATTCTCGTTTCCTGTAGACAGCGCTATCCTACTATTGAGAAATAGGTAGCACCGTCGTTGGAGTTGTAAGGGTCAATTCAAAAGGGACGTACGATCACTAAAGCAATGTTAGGATGTCTTAGTAATAACCCTAGAGTCTTAAGATCATATTCGAGGCAACATTTCCGAGGCAATCTTTTCGAGGCAACATTCTGAGGAAACATCCGAACGGGACATTTGATCTTTTTTAGACAGAAGGGTAACCACTAAAGTATCCTATGCTTAATGATCGTTTACCGAAGGCAACCGAAGTGAGAGTATACCCTAAGAGTGATATGTGCGAGTGATTTCTTTCCAGTTACTTATCTTTTCACATTAGGGTTTTCTAACTGTGTTAATTTGTCATGCATTCTTGCCATACAATCCTATTAGCATACATCTAAACAGTTTAAGTGTTTGCAGGGATTAAAAATGCGAGAAAGTAAATCTACGCTATTACATGGCTTCAGGGAGGGGGATTAATTACATAGCCAAAAACCCGGAGAAAAGCGATAAGTAAAAGCCCTAAATTAAACTATTACAAACCAGTGAGCAGTTACAAAAATATTGTCAAAATAAATTAACAAGCGCACGATGAATCAAATACGAAACGATTAGGGTTTTGACCCTTTGACTAATCCTACTTGCGATTGATTAAAAAAAAAGATGTTTTTGTTATTTGGGAAACTAATGAAGTAATTGAATTAAAAAAGAAAATCCTAAGTTATAATTAATTTTAAATTAAGAAAAATAAATTAATTCATTCTAAAACCCTATTTTTGTACTTTTCATTTATTTGAGAAAGCAAGAAAAATTAAATCAAGAGTTAACCTAATTTTCTAACTGAATTTTAATTATGAAAGAAATCAAAGTTGCCCTAAATTAATTAAACTAATTAATTAAAAAAACATTTATTAAGAAAATAAATCTTTTTGTGATTTTTGATTGGTTAATTTAAAATAAAATAATTTCGTGTTGATTAAAGAAAAAAAACAAAATACTTAAAGAAAAGAAATTAAAGAAAAATGATAGAAATAACCAAATGGGCCTGCTGTCTGTAGATCTGGCTCTGATTGATGGATCCAGAAGATGATGACCCTCAAAAGATGAGGTGTGCTGGATTCGATTCTGGCTGATGGATCCAGAAGATGACCCTCAGAAGGTGGGGTGCACTGGATTCGATTATGGCTGATGGATCCAGAAGATGACCCTCAAAAGATGTAGTTCACTGGATCTGGCTCTGGCTGATGGATCCAGAAGGTGATGACCAGAGGACGCTTGATCGGGTTCTGGCTGATGGGTCCAGAAGGTGACCCTCAGAAGGTGTATGTGCTGGATCTGGTGAAAACAATGGAGAAAATGCCAAAAGCTCACGCCTGGGATCGAACCCAGAACAATGAGCTTCTGACTTCCTTCTTCTGACCAACTGCGCTGGATGTTAACTTGTTAATATAATAAAAACAAATAATATATCATAAAAACAATTTTCTGGCTAGAATAACGCGCCAGAATTTGAACCAGCCAATCAAGTTGTGACACGCTGTTGTCTTCTTCCCTAGAACCGTTGTTTTAAGTTCTGAACCTTTACCTACAGACGCAGGTCTGTTGCTGAAACCTGTGTCATTCAAAAATCTAGCATATGCAATATAAATTCAATTGAGGACCATGGATCAATTGGGTTTGAAGCTCTGATCATCATGGTACCCATTATCAGGCCTAATTTTGCTTGAAACCCAAAACCCCAAATTGGAGCACGAAACCCTAACAATGGCAAAAGCTTATTCCTGCACTGTAACTCAAATTGAACTATCCAGAAACATTGCAAACATGCTGATGAATACAAATATGTAATTTAAACATACTAAATATGCAAGAATTACAGTAATCAAATTTGGATAATTGTGCAAACCGTGAGCGTGATTCTGGATGTTCTTACGCCTGCAAATGGTTAGGAATGCCTCTTGAGATGCCAATGAATTGATCTCTGGCTTTGAAACTCCTTGATTAGCCCTCTATTCCAGAATTTGGACCTCACTTTTTATCAAAAATTCTGAGTTTTTTTTTTTTACAGTTTCACGCCTCCAACCCCCCTCCTTTTGATCTGCAAACCATTCTTATATAACCTACAGTGAATTAGGTTAACAAACTTGGATTAAATCTTTTCATTTATCCAAGATTTTATTTCATTTTCAATGTATATGATATCCTTCCAAATTTGGCCTAATCATGCCATACTCGAGCCAATTAGCTTTGATGAGATCTGATTCTGATATGCTAGTATTATGAGCTTGTGATCCTGTAAAAAAAATCCAATCAAAACAAATCTTTGCTATTATTTACCAATTATTTGATTTAATTCAATTTTTTAATAAATAAAAAATCAAAACAAAATAAATAATGAAGCAAATAACATGTGAGTGATCATTTGGGTCGTTTGTGGTTCACACATCTTGATGAAAAATGAAACCCTAATTTGAGGTAGACTACCTTAGGAGAGAGTTTGTCTGGTCAACTCTTGGACTTCCTTGAGCAATTTGAGGACCTCACTTGACATGTATTGAGAAATATGGGAGGGTAAATTTTGGGGTGCAACACCAGACTTTGGAACATATACTTTTTTCTCGTCATGTGTCAAGAGCATCCATAATCCAGGTACCGAGATTGGTGTTTCAACTTTGTTGTTAAAGAAATATACAACATAGATGATTTTATCCTTAAGTACCCATATCTTTTTGGGTCTTTGTTGGTTAGAGTTTCGAGAATTCTGATTGAATTTTTGTTTCACAGGAGAATTTGCAGAGTAAGAATCACTAGTATATTTTATATCATGTGTGTGTCCATATGTGAAGTGTGAGTTTAAAGGTGTGTGTTTTATGATCATATCATCAACTTTCTTTGGTTGATATGGTGCTTCTCCTTTTGGTTTCACACATCTTATGCCTTTTGTGTCATTTCTGCTAACTCCATGGATCATTGAAGCCATCTTGCTTCTATCTATGTTTCTAGCTATAAATTTTTGAATGTTGTGATCATACTCTTTTATGACGTTATCAGAACTATTTAAGACTTCTGAACCAGATACTCTCTGAGTTTTTTGTAATTCATTTTTAAGTTTAGAGTTAATTTCTTTTAGCTCAGAGTTTTATGTTTTTTGTTTCTTAGTTTCTTCAGATTCAGATACAAGAACACATTTCTAGTTCTTGTATTTTACTCGAAATTGCTGATATCTTTCAAGAATTTCAGACAAACTTTCTTCTAATTGAAATCTAGAGAATTTTGAAAATACCTCTTCTGAATCAGATTCAGATTCTGATGTATCCGTGTCTTCTGATATGTTAGCCACTAATGCTATATTGGCTCATTCATTTTCTGATTCTGTTTTAGCTTCAGAAGATTCTGAGTCATCCCACGTTTCCATAAGACTTTTCTTCTTTTCTTTGAAGAACTTCTTTTTAGGATTTTCTTTCTGAATATTTGGGCAGTCACTTTTGTAATAACCTGGCTCTTTGCATTCGTAGTAGACGACATCTTTGTTTCTAGACTTTTTGTATCCAGAGGATGATTCAGGGTGATTTCCTGTTCTTCTGGGGTTTCTAAATTTCCTTTGTATGTGCTTTCATAGCTGATGGACTCTTCTGGAGAGAAGAAATAGTTCGTCTTCTTCTGAAAAAGATCCACCAAAGTTTTCTTCTTCATCCTGAAAAGCTTTAGTTTCATATTTTTTATTTGATTTAAGAGAAAGAGACTTACATTTCTTCTAGGGATCATCTTCTTCTAGTTCTATCTTGTGACTTCTTAAAGAGCTCATATTTTTCCTAAGTTTTCACTTAGCCATGATATGACCTTTTACAAAATAATAGTAACAAGTCAAGTTAGGATGAGATGAATTATTATCGTTTGTTACTTTCTCAACAAATGTATACCTCCTATAAGGATTATGAGTAGGTAATTTGTGTTTTGAAGTATTAATGGCAAAGGTTATCTTTGGTTTTAGAGACTTGTCAAGTTTGACCTTTAGAGATCTAACCTCTTTTTTCCAAATAGAACAAGTATCACAACCAAAGCAGTTAAACTAAGAGAGTTTCTCATCTTCATCTTTTTCTATTTGAATATCTATCATAGAACGCTTTAGAGCTTCCATTTTCCTTTTGGCATCATCAACCTTAGCTTCCAAATAAGAAATAATATTTTTGTTTGAAGCAAGCTTTTTGAAATATTCTATAGCTTCTTTATGTAGATTTTCAAAAGCATTCAATAAATCGAAATGGGACAAATTATTATTAGGAACATGTTTAGAAGGACTTACAACCTTTTTATTTTCGTCAAGGTAATGAGCGGAGAGACATACTTCATTTCACTTTGAGGTCTTAGCTTTCTTTTTCTTATTTTCATGATAATGGGGAGAGAGACAAACTTCATCATACTTGGATGGTTTGATCTCTTTGTACTTCTTTTCACTGTACCAAGATGATAGACAAACGAACGTCGTTTCTTCATTATCACTAGAGTCTTCATCACTTGAGGACTCACAATCACTGCCCCAAGCCACATAAGCTCTCCTAGGCTTTCTAGAGTTTGTACTTTTGCCCTTATCTTAGTCTTTTTCAAGAGATGGACACTTCGTCCTGTAATGTCTCGACTATCCACAATTGTAGAATATACCTTTTGAACTTCTTTTGTTGTCGTCTCCTTCCTTTGAAGATGATGATTGTCTCCTTTACCTTGTGATGTTTTTTGTCGGAGTGACTTATTCCATTCTTTCTCATGTATATATTGTACCATTTTATGAATAATCCCATTTCTTCTTCATTATCCAACTTTTCATCATCACTATCGTCAATATCACTTTGCTCGTTTATTGAGAACTTATAACAAGAAGTATTTAGAGAAATGGACTTCATTTCAACCTCCTTTTATTTTCCTTTTTATTTCTTCACCTTCTTCTCATATTTTTCTAAGCAAGTGAGTTCTTGACATGTTCTTCAAGCTTACCGAATTATGTAGTGAGGTCAAGTGTAGTGAGATTGTTGGCTTCCTTGACCGTAGTGACCTTTGGTTTCCAATCCCTAGTAAGACATCTCAAAACTTTGTTAGTAGCAATTTCATTTGGAACTGGTTCCCCAATTATATTCAAACGATTAATGAGATGAGAAAATCTTTTTTGCATATCCGCAATGGTTACAACATACTTCATTTGAAAGAGCTTGATGTATTTACTATAGCTTGTTTAAATTCATTGGTTCCCTTATGCGAAACTTCCAATGCGTTCCACATAGCTTTTGTGGTTTCGCAATGGGAGACACAATAAAACTCATCCACTCCAAGGGAGGACACGAGAATGTTTTGTGCCTTCCAATCGTAACTCCACAATTCCTTTTTCTATTACTCCACTGTGCTTCCGATTTGGGTGTCATGACACCATCAACGTCCTCAGTAATTATGTTTGGACTATTTTTGATGACACTCCATACACCCTTATTAAAAGAATTGATATGAATGCGCATACAAGTCTTCCAATAATCATAGTTTTCACCAGTGAATACAAAATCTCTATCATAATCCCATTTAGGTGTGATTACCATTTTCTAAAAACTGTATTAGAAGCACACAAAATGAACTTGGATCTTGATTCCACTTGTTAGACGATGACAACTTATCTAGAGAGGGTGAATAAATACCTAATTCAAAATTTATATTAAAAACAATTTTTAAATCACGTTAAAAACAATGGCTAGCGAAAGTTGTGTCCTAGATCAAATTCGTCTAAACCCACTCGATCATTGGAACTCGGATATGCGTTAAATCAATTTAAGTTATGTAAAGATGATACATGAGCAACACAGAAAATTCTCAATCAACAATTTGGTTACAATCAATCAAGTAACCCATTTCCAATGAAATTGAAGGTAAAACTTATTTAGAAAATTTATCGAACACTTAATGTGCACTTTAATTTTCAAAATTTTCTTTGAATTTTATTGATGTTAAAATATCTTAAAATCAAAGGTATTGTAACAACAACAACAAAATGATTTAAACTTTCAAATAATACTTCTAACCTAATAAATTTGCACAATCAAGAGTGTAATAAATTGCTAACAAAATATAAAAGAGATAAAGCGAGATAAAGATAGATAGATAGATAGATAGATAGATAGATAGATAGATAGAGAGAGAGAGAGAGAGAGAGAGAGAGAGAGAGAGAGAGAGAGAGAGAGAGAGAGAGAGAGAGAGAGAGAGAGAGAGAGAGAGAGAGAGAGAGAGAGAGAGAGAGAGAGAGAGAGAGAGAGAGAGAGAGAGAGATAGAGAGATATATATATATATATATATATATATATATATATATATATATATATATATATATATATATATATATATATATATATATATATATAGAGAGAGAGAGAGAGAGAGAGAGAGAGATAGAGAGAGACCAAAGAGAGAGAGAACGACACGGGGATTTGTTAAGGAAGTTCACCAATCGGCCTCACTATGGCTACGTATCCCTCATTTCCGTTTGGGAATTGAGACAAATTTCTTACTATTCACAAAAGTATATTTACAAGAGAAACTTTGCAATGCACCCCTAAAAGACCTATGGTTGATGATGATCCAACAAAATTCCCTTTGACTTGATAGAGTTAGATCAAGCCCCTAACAACTTCAATTGATCAACCGTCTCGCGCTGCTAAGTTTTAGGAAAATTGTCTTCAATGTTCACTTAGCCGAATCCAATTGCAAGCTTGTTATCACCCAAGATTACTTGACAATTCAACGTCTTACGCTACTAGGCTTGCAAGAACCACCCCGTTCTTCAAGGTCTTCACTCAGTCAATTCTAATATCCGCACAATCTTGTTAAAAACCCTAAAATCTCCACACGATCTTGAGGTGAAAATTCTCATGGTTTTTCCAAATGAAACCCCTTGATTCTTAACCCAATCCTAGGGCACAACAAATCTAAATTAAACATTATCAACCGAATCTAGATGGCACCCTAACGATGAATGATTATGTGTATGTTGTTTATGTGTATGCATAGGGTCAAGGTCGAAGATGAAGAGCAACCAAGTAAATGTTTATAGTTTCATCAAAATAAAAATGATGCATGTATAAGATATATCTAGGTGTGAGACTTGGAGGCAAAAGAAAAACCTAGAAACACAAAAGAAAACTGATTTTTGATGTTTAGAATATGATGTGTCGACACATGTATTTATGTGTTGACACATGCATGATAGAATTGGACACATGTGTCGACCTGTAGTAGGTCATGAGTCCACACGTACTTCTAGAGAATTTCAGGCTTTAAAACAACTGACAATGAGTCAACACGAAGCTCGTATGTGTCGACACATATATTAGTTTAAAGGAATGTGTCAATACCAACAAGAGGATGAGTCAACACGAACCTACCGAGAGTTATTTTCTTTAAAAGAACAACACACGTGTCGGCGCGAAACTCGTATGTGTCGACACATGCATATGAATTTTGTGAAAAAACTGATTTTCCTTTATCAGACCAATGGATAACCAAACCAAACTTGTTCTATATGATTCTTAAGTTTCCTAATGACTTCTAATGCAAGGATGCACACAAATACTCAGAGATGTCGTTCAATTTACAAAAAAGCTAAAATCAATTCCTAGTTTTGACATCATGCAAAATATCTATAAGAGAAATGCATTCACACGCAAAGCAATGACTATATAGTTTGAAGATGTAGGAAGGATGTTAATGTCTTGAACACCATAATCACCGATCAAGTAAGGTTTGGGGTGAAGATTGGCGACGAAGATAAGACAATTATTTTGTTGTGATCTTTTCCAATCCTATGACCACTTTATGATTACTCTTACCAAAGGAAAATATATTATCAATCTTGATATATTATTGATACACTTTTTCTTCATTCTCTAAGGAGACAAATTATAGAGGAAGGAACTTAAGGTGATGATGGTTTGTATGTGAAGGGGGTCAAGATCGTGGGAGCAACACTGGTAAAGCAGGTTTTGGAAAAAAGAAGTCTAAATTTAAAAAATATGAAAATAATTGAGTGTCATAGTTGCAAACATATTGAGTATTGGAAGAGGGATTATCCAAAAAAATAGGTCTCATCCAGTTCTAGAAATGTTCAACCCGATGATTATGGAAATGAAGCACATATATTGTGTGTTTCATCCAACAAGTGCACAAATGTGTAAATTCTTGAATTTGGTTGTTCTTACTACATGAAGTCGTATCGAAAATGACTCATTACATTCATGTCAGTCTTTGTAGTAAAAGTCTAGGATTTATAGGTCCTAAAACATTGAAAATAACTGCTTCAAAGATAAATTCATGGGAATCTTATGAACATTATCATTTGACAGGCTCCAAGGCTCAATCAATTGTAATCGAGTATGCTTCGATAGCATGTCTATTCTTTAATCTTCTCTTCTTAACAAGATTTAAGTGACTTGATTTTGTCTATATTGGACTTTATCCTAGTCCGAAGCAAGTAGAAAATAATAACTTTAAATGAAGTTATTAATTTTAATAAGCTTTACAAATATAAAATTTAAATAATTGATGTATTGTTTATTATAATACAACTTATTATTAAACATTAGAAACTAGATTACTTAAGCTTGCCTAATCTCAAATGATGTTATTAGTTATCTCCTAGTGCTAGTATTATCATTGTTAAATATGCTTGGATCTCAATCTGAAAAGCTAGTTTAAAGGGTGATGTTGTCCTCACATATTTATATATTTAACAGCACAACAACAACACAAATATCAACTTCAACCAAGGGGTGAGATTATCCTCACACATTTATACAATCAACAACCCGAGAATCTAAGTAATGTGAGACTTCAAACAAACTCCAACAACAAAAATGCAAACTACACTACCCACCCTCACGCCTAGCATGGGCATGAGTCAAATACTCACATTATAGTCCTTAACCCGACACTGATAGCATGTTAAATATGCTTGAATCTCAACTCGAAAAGATAACTCAAAGGGTGAGGTTGCTCTCACATATTTATACATCAAACAGCTCAGAAACATAAGTATTATGAGACTTCAAACAAACACCAAAAACACAAATACTAACTTCAACAACTATAAGAAGAAAAAAAAGACCTTAAATCTTGATAACTATTATAAGAAAAAAAAAGTGATCTTAAAATTTAATCACTAACTTTTAAATTAATTAGTCTTTGTATTACTATTATATATACCTTTAATTTAATTTGAAAATATTTAATAACGATAGTTGATTCATCAAATATAATTAAGAATATTATAGAAAGTTTTATTTTTATTGTACAAAAAAATTTAAAAAATTAATTATATTTACCTAACTTTCTTAATTAATAAAAAATATTTATTTTTATTTATAATTATGACATGAGGAAGTAAGTTTTATCAACAAAATTTTATAATAAAAGAAAAGTTTTAGTTAAAAATAAATTAAATATTGTGATTAAAATGAGGGCAAATGATTAGGGCATAAGAATATTAGAATTTAGAGTATGGGTCACTTTCAGGGCTCTGACTCACAAGGAAATGGAGCGTAAAACAATTATTACAGGATCTAGTTTGGGACTATATGTCCTCTCACGCATGCACCCACGTGGACCCCACTAGTTGACTCTATTTTATTTTTCTTTAGCCAAACGTTTTTGCAGTTTATATTCATAAACATTTTTCTTTTCTTGATCTACAATTTCTGTGTGCTTTTCAATAAAACGGATTTTGTCTAAAATTTTAGGGAGTCACATGTATCAATTAAAATATTATAATTAAAATATTATAGTTAAAATCGATGGAGTCATAATAATAGTATTTTTATTCAAAGGGTATTAAAAAATCATTAATTAAAACTCTTGTGTTGGAAAAAACCGACATAAAGAGAATAAAAGAATAAAATCACAATATAAAGGTATAACGTAAAAACTCTAAAATTAGAGAAAAAATCAAATTAATACTTTATGAAAATTATTACAACACAATTTATTTTCAACAATTCATAGGTCTTGTACAACAAATATTTAAACTACATTTCACAAAACTGTGACACAATAATAAAAGAAAATATAAAAATTTAAATACAAATTTAAAATGTTTTTTATTTATACATTTTATAATGAAGAATTTGAGTCTTTAATATAACCTTAGACCACCTCTTTCTTTATAAAACAAATGATATTAAACTTAATCAACAATGTGATCATAGTACTTCGTAAAGCTACTTGATTGATATGAAAGTCATCTAAATTTTAAGGTGTCCTAAATAATTTTGTTCGAACATTTTCATTTCATCTAATCATTTAATCATATTTGTATTTTGTGTCTATAATATTAATTTAATCTCTCATACATTCTTGTTCTCTTTAATACCATTTTACTCTTCACATTTTAGTGCCAATTTAATTTTAAAATAAAAGGAAATTATAAAAATAATAATATTTCATTTTATAATGCATTATCACATTTTTTAATTGTTTAGTCATTTTTTGAAATAGTATTGTATGGTATGTTACAAGAATTCTTCATTTTATCAATATTTCCATTACACGCCACATCAGCTCATTTTCATCTTTATTTTACAAAGTCAATAAAAGGTACTAAAATGAAATAAAAGACAAAGTTTGAAAAGAATTAAAAAATAAAATAAATTTTATCTTTTTTATTCATGTTGTATCATCAACATACACATCATACCAATTATTTGTAACATTATTCAAAGTCAACATTAGAAGGTGAATTAAATTTTAAAAAAAAACAAAACTAAAAATCATAAAATTATTTTCCACTTTACATGATACTATCATATACACCATACATTATTATTAAAGAAAATCAATTTCTACACAAAAGATAAAAAAAAATTCACAAAATATTTTCATCTTTCATGCTACATCACCTCATGCATGGCCAAACATGTCATACAAAGATTTACATAGTAACTTTTCACATTAAACCATAACAAACTCTTTCATTCTTCACAAATTTTTATATTGGTTTTTGGATTTGAAATTCCTAAAGATCTTTCAACCCAATCGATTACACTGAATCTTAATTGGACGTTATCAAATTATTTTTTGATCACATAACAAAAATAATTATGTGCAATTGTTGTATGTATGTAATGAGAGAGAGTGAAGATGATAAAAATCTTTGTATATTTTTATTTTCGTTATTGAGATATAATGTATGATTGATTATATATAAGTGTGAGTGTGTGAAAGAATGAAATGTAAAAAATAGGTTGCAAAATTAGAAAATTAGACATTTTAATCATAGGGAGGTTGGGAGCTGATCCATTTGTAGTGAGAGTCGACACCTAAGGGCAAGGGAGTCGACCCATACAGCCTGGGAGTCGACTCCTTTGAACATAGAGGAATCTTTTGAAAACATCTTCAGTAGGAGTCGATAAACACACGTGAGAGTCGAATCCTTTGTGTTATGTGTCGATTCCAGATGCGTAGGAGCCGACTCCTTTGAATCAAATAGTTAATTTTAAAAAATACTTTCAATGAGAGTCAACTCACAGCTCGAGGGAGTCAACTTCTTTGTGTTGTGTGTTGACTCCAACCCCCTATGTATCGACTCCTTTTGACCAAAAATGTTTGTTTTCAAAATTGCTTCAGAGGGAGTTAACTCCTACCACGAGTGAGTCGACTCCAAACATGATTTTTCGTAAAAATGCACTTTTTGACACTTTTAACTTGATCAAAAGCTTTTGACATGATCTAAATGTGTGATAAGATGAATATTCAACCTAGACATAGAGAGGTAACGCCCAATATACAAATACTACATATTACCTAGTTTTGATATCATTTGAAACATCTAAGAGAGGATATTGCATTGAAATACTTCCCATTTTGATGATGAAAAAACGTACAATGTATTTTTAGCTTTGATCATATCTCCCCCTGAATATGTGCATCTTTCTTTTAATATTTACAAACAAGTTTGTTCTTTCTCTTGCATCTTCTCCCCCTTTGACAACATCAAAAAGAGAAAATGTAACACCCCCTAAATCCCGCAGAATATTATATCACAAATCAAAGCAATTATAACATGTATTTCAAAACAAGAGTGTCATACATACTCCATACATCACAAATTCCTATCATGTTCAAATAACACTAAATTAAATTCATGATTTTCATATCACTTCATATAAGCATGCCGCAGTGGAATAACTTTTATTAAAAATCTCATAATATTAAAGTCTCAAATAACTTCATTAATTTAATCAACTTAGGCATAAAATCCACTTCACCACATAATTCAATTAAAATTAACAAAATAGAATAAAGTACATAAAGTATCTCTCAAAAAATATGAATCCAAACGTTTCCTCGGTGTTACATGACCAGAGCATGACTCAACCAAAAACAAATGCGGAAATAAAATAAGCTAACTCTTTCAACTACTCTCTCTCTCTCTCTCTCTCTCTCTCTCTCTCTCTCTCTCTCTCTCTCTCTCTCTCTCTCTCTCTCTCTATCTATCTATCTATCTATCTATCTATCTATCTATCTATCTATCTATCTATCTATCTATCTATCTATCTATCTATCTATCTAGAAGAGGCTCTAATCTTCAGTACCTGAGCGATATCGTATAAAACATCATTCCAACAGAAGGGTGAGAATTCACATAATTATCAAAATCTTATAACAATGTATAATACATAGCATACATGCATATAAATAATATTCTCACACTTCATATACTTTAAAAACATAACATCACTCAAATAATCATACTATTAACAAATATTCACGCATCATTCACAATTTCACAAAATACAACAATCCCACATAGTTCGCATAATTTCATATTGCAAACATACATATGATATGACTCAATGCAATACTCATGAATTTGGTACCAATCACTGTTATTTTTATTCTATTTTTACTTTAAACCGAGTCTGTTCTCTAGACCAATAATACACAAAAAGTCTATCCTCTAAGCTTTCAAACCCCTCTCTAGGTTTGGGACAAGTCACTAGCTCCCTCGAAACTAACAAGCATGCCTCTTGACAACAAATCATGTATGTGTGTAACACCCCAACTTTTATATATTAGTTATTTATTTTATCAATTATTATATAATATAGTAATTAATTAATTTGTGTGATTTTGTGAATACGTGAGTTATTTAGATTAATTGGTGTGATGTGTGATATATGCTTTATTTTATAAATTGGGATTATATGTTATATATGTAATTGAGTTAGTAAGTGTGACAATAGCATTTTTAATTAATTGGCTCTTATGTCTCACATTAGTGTGAGTGGGTGAGATAAGCACATTAGAGTAAAACAATAGTGAGTATGTAAAACGAAGAGAAAATAGATCTGGACAGAGAAGTTGTCAAAATAAGAGAAGAGAAGAAAGATGAAGAGAGGAGAAAAGAGAAGAGAAGAAGGGATAACTCTTGAAAAGGATCTATATCCAAGGTAAGAGTGGGTTATAACTTGATTATGGGAGTATGTGATGTATGCAATGGGTAGAAACATTTTTAGGATGAAATCTCTAAATTTTATAGTTTTGAAATTGTTAGGTTTTAGTAATGAATCCTTGAATATGATGGGTAATGGTGTTGTAATGTGTTTTTCTTCCTTGATTCATGTGTCTTATGATATGATATATTTTGGGATTGTTGGAGGTCAAAACTTGAGGTTTGGGGTTTGTTGAAAGGTTGAAAAACAACAAAAATTGCACAAAATCGCGTGAAAAATGTGGTTTTCTGGGCTCTGACATGACCCGTGTCAGCTCCCCGGCGTTTCCATATCAAAAATATTTTGGTCATAACTTTTGAGTCGTAACTCCATTTGAGTCCTCGTTCGAAGTGTTAGAAAGTTAGCATGATAACATTTTCAATAGAAATAGTTTTGTTGGTAGTAGGTGATTTAATCATTGCGTAGTTGTATAACATGACATGTATATGTGTTATGCGTATTGGTGATTGGTGTTTGATTGTAACGATGTTTTGTACATTGTTTATTATGTGATGTGAGGATGTTTTGGTGCATGGATACAATGGATATGATTCGTATATGAATAATTCATGAGTATGTGTTTGTATGTGCAAATGTATGGTAATTCAAGTGTGATAAATTATTGAAGATATGCATTGATAAGTTTTGGATGATGTTTTAGTATGAACATAACACTTGATTTTATGTATATGTATGTTGTGAATTGATGATGAATGAGAATAACATTGTTGAGCATTGCTTGCTATATGTTATTAAGGTATGTTGAGTTGATTAATGCTATGAGAATTCATTGTATGTGAACGATGACATGAATTACATATGTATGTGCAATGATGATGATAATTCAAATGTGATGAATTAGGTGATGTTTTCTTGTATGATTAAGATTGAGGGATGTTCTTAATTTCATATAAATGTTGAGATTGCACATGTATCATTTGTTGTCAATAGGCAATGTTTTCTAGTTTTTGAGAGAGCTAGTGACTTTTCTCAAACCTAGGGGATTGGTTTGAAAGCTTGAGGGATGGGATTTTTGGTGGTTATCTGTCTGAGGGATGGACACAATTTAAATGTAAAAACCGTTAAGGATAACAATTGATACCACATGCATATTGCATTAAGTTGCATTTGAATCACATGTGTCGATGTGAAATGTTGAATTAGTATGCAATATTTGTTATTGGTGTGAATGTTACATTTATGGTATTTGTGATTGATTATCTTTGAATCATGAATCATTGAGCAATATTGTATATGTGAATATGTGAATTGTGTTGGAATATGTTAAATACATGACTATGTGAAGTGTGATGAATTCAATTGATGTATTAGGTTATGCATTACTTATTATTATATATTTATATAGTGATGTGAATTCTCACTCTTCTGTTGGAATGATATTTTATACGACATCGCTCAGGTAACGAAGATAGTGGTGCTTCTTGCAAGTATTAGTCAGAGGATCTAGTTCTTGTTTTATCCGCTTATTAGGTAGTGAGTCATGCTCTGGTCATGTAACACAGGGAACAATTGAACTCATGTTTATTTTAAGAGATGTTTGTCATACTCTCTTTTATTAATGTTATATTGAGATTATGTGATGAGTAGCCTTTAGCGCCTAATGTTTTACTATATAATTGTCATTGTGGAATTTCAATTATTGGTATCATTATGAAAGAGAATTATTTTGTTGTGATATCCATATGTGTTAGTATATGGAACATGATTTTAAATGCGTTTTATGAGCATGACCGGTGTATTTGTGTTGTTATTTTGAAGTATGTGTGACACCCTGTTTGATATGCATGCTAATTTACTCTGATTATGTCATATATTTGTACGGGGGTTTAGGGGGTGTTACATTAGTGGTATCAGAGCATGGTCGGCATGTTAGCCCGATTATTAATGTGTTTATTCCCTTAGTATGAGACTTGTGTGTAAAACAATGTTGGTACTTTTTTTTATCACTTGTTTGCAGGAGAGAAACTGAAACAAGTGGGGGAAAAGTTGTTGCTCCGTGCGACATTATGCTTAGGTAACTTTGAGCATAAGATAAATGATGCTATTGCAGTTAGGTAACAATGGTTTATTCCACCATCATGGTTATCATCTACCTATTGACAAGTTAAAGAACTGAACACTCTTAATCTCTTGTTGATAGTAGACAGGATCGTATTTGATGGGATAAGCTTGTCTTGCCATCTTGATAATATGTAAAGTGAATGAGTCTGTGCAGGATGGTGCTGTGTTGTTGGCTTTGATGGCGACATTGGATATTTGTGAGAAGAGAGCGATGGGTGAATTACCGATTGTTCATGATTTTCCTAAGGTATTTCCTGAAGATGTAGGTGATTTACCGCCAAAATGTGAAGTGGAGTTTACAACCGACTTAGTTCCTGGAACTAGTATGGTATCGATGGCTCCATATTGGATGTCAGCTTCTGAATTGAAAGATTTGAAGAGTCAACTTGAGGATTTTCTTGAGAAGAGATTCATTTGTCCTAGTGTGTCATCGTGGGGTGCACCAATTTTGTTAGTTAAGAAGAAAGAATGTACTATGAGGTTTTGTATAGATTATAGACAACTGAACAAGGTGACTATCAAGAATAAGTATCCATTTCCAAGGATTGATGATTGGATGGATCAGTTAGTTGATGTAAGTGTGTTCAGTAAAATAAATTTGAGGTTTGGGTATCATCAGATTCGTGTGAAGGCTGAAGATATTCAGAAGACTGCTTTTAGAATAAGGTATGGTCATTATGAGTATTCTGTGATGTCGTTCGGTGTGACCAATCACCTGGTGTATTTATGGAATACATGAACAAGTTTTTCCATCAGTATTTGGATAAGTTTGTTGTTGTTTTCATCATTGATATTTTGATATATTCAAAGAGTGAAGAGGAGCATGTTGAGCATCTGAAGATTGTGCTATCTGTGTTGAAAGAGAAGCAGTTTTATGATAAGCTTTCTAAGTGTGAGTTTTGGTTGAAGGAAGTGAGTTTCCTTGGGCATGTGATATTGAAAGGCGGTATTGTTGTTAATTCGTCAAAGATTAAGGTTGTGTCTCAATGGTAAGCTCTGAAATCTGTTTCTAAGATTAGAAGTTTTCTTAGTTTAGCTGATTATTATCAAAAGTTTATTGAAGGATTTTCCAAGTTAGCCTTGTCATTAACGCAATTGACTAGGAAGGGTCAAGCTATTATTTAGACTGCACAGTGTGAAGCTTATTTTCAAGAGCTTAAGAGAAGGTTGACAACCACTCCTATTTTTGTTTTTCCTAATCCAAAATAACCATTTGTTGTGTATTGTAATGCTCCATTGATGGGTTTAGAAGGTGTGTTGATGCAGAATCGACAAGTTGTAGCTTATTCTTCAAGACAACTTAAAGTACATGATAGGAATTATTCGACTCGTGATTTGGAGTTAGTTATTGTTGTGTTTGTATTGAAACTTTGAAGGAATTATTTGTTTGGATCAAGATTTTATGTGTTTAATGATCACAAGAGTTTGAAATATCTGATTGATCAGAAAGAGTTGAATATGAGGCAAAGAAGATGGTTGGAATTCTTGAAGGATTATGATTTTGGTTTGGATTACCATCCGGGTAAAGCGAATATTGTGGCTGATGCATTAAGTAGGAAGTCATTGCATATGTCGACGTTGATGGTGCGAGAGTTGGAATTACTTGAGCAATTTTGAGATATGAGTTTTATTTTTGAATAGACTTCTTCTGGAGGTAAGCTTGGTATGTTGAAGCTTGATTTAATCATTGTGTGGTTGTGTAAAATGACATGTATATGTGTTATGTGTATTGGTGATTGTTATTGGATTATAACAGTGTTTTATACATTGTTTATTATATGATGTGAGGATGTTTTGGTGCAGGGGTATTATGAATATGAATTGTATGTGAATAATTCACGAGTATGTGTATGTATCTGAAAATGTGTGATAATTCACGTGTGATGAATTATTGAAGACATGCATTGATGAGTTTCAGATAAATTTTTAGTATGAATATAACAATTGATTTTATGTATATGTATGTTGTGAATTGATGATGAATGAGAATAATTTTGTTGGGAGTTACTTGCTATATGTTATTGTGGTGTGTTGAGTTGATTAATGTTATGAGAATGCATTGTATGTGAATGATGACATGAATAATTTATGTTAGTGCAATGGTGATGATAATTCAAATGTGATGAATTAGGTGATGTATGCTTGTACGATTAAGATTGAGGGATGATCTTAATTGCATATGAATATTGAGATTGCACATGTATCATTTGTTGTCAAGAGACAATGTTTGTTAGTTTTTGCGAGAGCTAGTGACTTGTCCCAAACCTAGGTGATTGGTTTGAAAGCTTGAGGGATGGGATTTTTGGTGGTTATCTGTCTGAGGGATGGACTCAGTCTAAAGATAAAAATTGGTACCACATGAATATTACATTGAGTTGCATTTGAGACTTGTATCAATGTGAAATGTTGAATTGGTGTGCAATATGTGATATTGGTGTTAATATTACATTTGTGGTATTTGTGATTGATTATATTTAAATCATGAATCGTTGAGCAATGTTATATATGTGAATATGTGAATTATGTTGGAATATGTTAAATACATGACTATGTGAAGTGTGATGAATTCAATTGATGTATGTAGGTTATGAATTACTTAGTATTATATATTTCTATAATAATTTGAATTCTTACCCTTCTGTTGGAATGATGTTTTATATGACATCGCTCAGGTACCGAAGATAGTGGTGCTTCTGGCAAGGATTAGTCAGAGGATCTAGTTCTTGTTTTATCTTCTTATTAGATAGTGAGTCATGCTCTGGTCATGTAACACGTGGAACGTTTGAACTCATGTTTATTTTTAGAGATGTTTGTCATACTCTCTTTTATTTATATTTTATTGAGATTAAGTTATGAGTGGTCTTTAGTGCCTAATGTTTTACTAAATAATTATGATTATGGGATTTCAATTAATTGTATCATTATGAAAGAGAATTATTCCGATGTGATATATATATATATATATATATATATATATATATATATATATATATATGTGTGTGTGTGTGTGTGTGTGTGTGTGTGTGTGTGTGTGTGTGTGTGTGAAAAATTATGAAAAATGATTTTAAATGTGTGTTATGAGCATGATTGGTGTATTTGTGTTTTTGTTTTGAAGTACATGTGACTCCCTGTTTGATATGCATGCTAATTTACTCTAATTATACCATATATTTGTGTGGGGGTTTAGGGGGTATTATAATGTGCAATTACAATAATTATATGCAATTAAGACCATTCTCTAATCTTAACATCCATGCATATCTTCAATAATTCATCACAATTGAATTACCACACAATTACATTTATATGCACCTATTTATGAATCATCCATATATAATTTATATTCATTTACACCATTCTACAAAACAACATATTATGTATACATATCATGCATAATACACAACACAATTTCATGATATTGTTGGGGGGAGATACTATGAGCATTGATACATAGTGTAGGACTAGGCACCTTTATGAGAGACACACCACTTATCCACCTAAAACCTTAAGGTTTTAGGTGGATAAGTGGTGTGTCTCTCACAAAAATGTGCTTATTCCTACACTATGTATCAATTCTCCTAGTATCTCCCCCGAAAATTGTATCAGAGCCTTTGGTTTAAGAAAGGAACCAGAAGAGACTTGTATCAAAATGTGCCCAGGAAGTGGTGTTCCGTTGCAAGATGTCAATGGCGGTACAAGTGAGGGAGCATTGTGGACTCACACTTACACTTAAGGGGGAGTGTTGGAATAATATAGAAAGTGTGAGTAAGTTGGGAAATAGTCCCATATTGGATAGGAATATGGAGACTTAAGCATATATAAGTGGGAGAACCCACTCACGTATCACCTTAAGGTTTTAGGTGGATAAGTGGTGTGTCTCTCACAAAAAGGTGTTTATTCCTACACTATGTATCAATGCTCCTAGTATCTCCCCCTAACATGTATCACCATTCACCAAACATGTTATCACTCATCATGTTATAATCAACAACAATAACGTAACATCACCATATTACAACAATACAACACATAAATATATGTCATTTTACATAACCACACGGTAATTAAATTTCCTAATACTAGTAAGACCATTTTTATTGAAAATAAAGTCGCTCTAACTTTCTAACGCTTCGAGTGGGGATCCAAACGAATCTACAATTCAAAAGTTTTGAATTTTTTATGTTTTACAAAAAATCCTTCATTTTCATGCGACTTCCTCACGGGAATTCCACTCCAAGACTCATCTTATCATCTAAATTACTATGCTTTAAGGCATTATAACTTATATCTAACATGTATTTTCAAATAGAAACATCACAACACCATTACTCATCATATTTAAGGATTTCTCATCAAAACCTAACAATTTCAAAACCATGGAAATTTAGGAATTTCATCCTAACCATGAATCTACCCATCATACATCATCATACAATTCCCATAACAATACAAAAACCCACTCTTGCCTTAATTTCTTGATGAAATTTTGAATTCCTCCTTAGGTGTTCTTCTCCTCTTTCTCCCTTTTCATTTTCTCTATGTTAGCCTCTTTTCTCTTTTTCTTTTACTAACCTAGTTTTCTTTTCCTCTTATACTCTTAACAAAATAACACTAACCCAACAAATACTAGGCCTAATTACTCTTCACGCTCCCACATATTAGGCCCAATTACTCATTACTCTATCATTTTCTACAATTTTTACTTAATAAAATAATTCCATCAAAACCGACAATATTACTAATTATAACTCTACAGTTCGACATACTTAACTCGCCTAACACATCATATAGAACGTATATCAAATAATTCAAACAAAACCAATTACTCACAAAATCAAATAATTAATTAATTAGTTTATATATATATATATATATATATATATATATATATATATATATATATATATATATATATATATATATATATATATATATATATATATATATATATATATATATATATATATATATATATATATATATATAATTACTAAAATTGAGGTGTTACAGAAAAGACCACAAATTTTAAGAAGCATCAAGTAAACGCAATCACATATATAACACTAATAGGCATTGCCAAGATAAATCGATCAACAAAAACAACACTCACATAGAATTATGTTAGAGTGAAAATGTATTAACATAAATAACCAACAATGCACAAAAATGCAAGAGAGATAAATAACATGTCCAAGCATACTATCAAAAGATATTTCAAATATGAAGAATTCATACCATGAAATACAAATGATGATGGAATAGAAATGATTAAAACATGAAATCAATATAACCATATGGATTGAAAACACACAATTGTTAACAACAAAATTTTTGGAAGTGAATATTCATGTGATCGCATTATACATCAAATATATCACATACTTTTGGAACATAAACATGCAATCAAATTTCAAGAGATATAGATAGGCAAGAATAATAAGAACTTGCGAATAATTAAAGAAGTGAAACGATATTTCCTTATAGGATGAGAGACGAAGGAAGCACTCGCATGAAATAGGATTCTCAGAAGAGGGTTAAAACAATTATAGATAGAGTGCATGCATCAAACTATTTAGGAAAATTTTGAGATGTCGAGAATGCCCAATTCCCAACGAATATTGAAAAATGGTCCGATCGTAAGAGGTTTTATGAAATATCGGCAAGTTGATTTTTACTATCAACATGCTCAAAAACAACATCCCCTTTTTCAACATGATCCCGTAGGATGTGATGATGTGTCTCAATATGTTTAGTACGTGAGGTAGCACATGATTTTTAGTTAGGTTAATAGAACTAGTATTGTTGTACATTATCGAATACATTGAAGTTTAATGTAAAAATCAAGTAATTGTTGTTTAAATCACAAAATTTGAGCGAAACAACTACCCGCAATGACATATTATGCCTCAGTAGTTGACAAGGCAATAATGACTTGCTTCTTGATATGCCAACTAACTAGAGAGTTTGAAAATAAGTGGTAAGTTCCACTAGTGCTCTTCCTACCCAATTTTCAACCGAAAAAGTCGGAATCAGAGTAACCAACTAAAATACAATCGTATCCTTGGGGATACCAAAGCCCATACTTAGAAGTACCATGAAGATATCTAAGGATACAATTTACGGCCGTTAAATGAGATTCCTTAGGAGCTGATTGTTATCGACCACACATGCATACACTAAGCATAATACTTGACATAGATGAAGTAAGATATAAGAGAGATCCAATCATACTTATATACCTTTTCACGTCAACATCCTTACCATTCTCATATTTGTCCAAATATCTGTTCATGGTGTTAGTTGACATTGCATCTAAAACCAATTGACTTTGTAATGGTAGATGCAAAGTAAATTTACATATAAACATCCCTTGTTTGAGTTGTTTAATTTAAAGTCCGGGAAAGTAGTTTAACTCCCCCATTAGAATCATCTCAAATTCTCCTTGCATTAGCTTTGAAAACTCTTTGAAAAGTGTTGAAACACTTTTTATAGGGAAAGTATTTGTTTTATCTTTTCTATAGGGATTGATGTGATATTCTCGTCGTTCTACAATTGATAAAGTTTTCAGTACGGGTTCTAAAAGGGTTTTGATAACAGAAAGTAACGATTGCATGAAAAGTAAGTAACAACGATAAGAAAAATGTGTGTGAACAGTTTAAAAAAGCATGTCAAGATTAGGGTTCATTAACCTATTTCATATGTATTCTTTTAATCTAGCATGTGAACTTGTTCATAATCATCATAATCACGTATCACTTGTCAACACCGTCTATTTCTAAATTTGTGTTGCGAGATTTTACCGTATTGTTTAATCGAAGATGTCTCTACTCATTAAACAATGCCACAAGCTTTAAAACTTGATACTAAGTGAATATCAAACTCCAAATCTATGTCTAGAGTTTTTCCTTTCATAGATTATGATCTTAGGTCATGATATGAAAGATATTTGTCAATACTAATTCAAATCATAAAAATAACATGGAAACAAAGATTTACATTTAAATTGATCATAAATTTGTTCATATACAAATGATCAAAATGAATACATACTATTTTATTTAACTACCTCTAATCTTGAAACTAAGAGTTTAGCTACCCATAGACATGGTAGCTTGAATAACAAGAAAGATGAGAAGATGATCAAGCATTAATGAAGATTCTTTGACTATTGATGTGTAAATCAACTAGGGTTCTTCACTTCTAAGATTCTACAATGTTATGGTGCAATTTCTCTCTCTCAAAAGTGCTAACATCCCTAAAATATCTAATTCCCCTTCATGCGCTCTAAGCGCGCTTCCACTTATAACATCAAACTTCCTTAAGGCGTGCCAAGGGCCCCCAGATCGGGCTTAGCATGCAAGTCCATGTCTAGCCTTCCTCCAGCACACTAGCAGTGCACTTAGCCTTCCATGTAGCATTGATTTTCTTCACCAAAATTCATTGGAAGCCAATCCTAAGCCCTTCAGTGCTCCAAGCTTCAACAAAATGAATAAACCTAAAATTTGAGCCAAAAAAGACTAACTATACAATATTTACTCGATTAAACTAAAATGAGGTTATTTACATTAAAGAAATGGTTTTAACATGAATATGCAATGAATAGAGTTGAAAAACACCACTAAACTATACTAGATATTAACATAATTTGGCCCCTAACTACTCTTCCCAATATAGAATCTTGTTTGTCCCAAACATGAGAAAAATAAAACTAAAGAAACAAACCAACTTCCAAAATTTCACAAGATCAACAAGCTTTGATAAAAGAAACAAATGCATGGTTCAAAGTTCCAAAAGTACAAGAAAATCAATGCTTACCATTATACTAAGACAATACCATGATTAAGAAACAAGTTCTAAACACAAAGCACATGTCAAGAATTCTAAAACAACATAAGTTCAAAAATGAATCACACCTAACACACTTATTCATCAAGGGATATAGAACAAAATGTGAGGAACCTAACTTACACACAACAATCATGCTAACATCAAGATTAGCTTATGCATTCATCTAAGAAACTCAAATTAAAAAGCATAAAGGAATGAATCACAAAGGACTTTAATGGTTTTAATATGGTATGGTTAACAAAGAAGGTAATTGAAACAAAAATTCCAAAACCTACGAGAGCATTCAGAAAATTTAATTCTCTTTCAATCAAAACTTCATTAACCACTTTCCTTTTTGCTCAAGAAGTATGCAACTTTTTTTCCAATAATTTTAATACCACACTTAATTTTCACTTATTCATCAAAGCACATTTCTTTACTTCTTTTCTTTTCTTTTTCCTTTTTTCTATTCACATTTTCTTTTATTTCTCAACATCTGAGAAACCCACTTTTTCCTTTTTTTCTCCTCAACTTGAATATGATCACACATTATAATTAGAATTCTCCTTAAAATTAAGGTAAAGAGAAAATTCCAACCGTAATTTATGGTCTACGATTCAAGGTTTCAAGAACAAATTCAAGATCCATTCCAAAAATCATTGATGAACTTATTATTCATATACAAATTTCACAATTTAATCAACAATATGGATCATGACATAAAATCTCAAAGGGAGTAAGTAAATTCTCACTCACTCACTCACTCACTCACAAGGTGGATTGCTTATTTTTTGTCAAGTAGATGTACTCAAATTCAAAAATTGCCTTGATCCTTTTCATGCTTTACATAACTCAACATAAGTTCAAGATTAAACATAAGAAAAATGAGTTAAAACAAACATTGTTGGTATCCTTCACAAATATATATATAAAATGGAAAGTATCCTCCCAACAAGGATAAGTACTAATGTGATTCACAATTGAGCAAGTATTTCAACATAATGGATGACAAGTTATTTGCACAATTAAAAGTTTCAAAATCATGGTATGATTAGAAAAAAACAAACATGTACCTTCCTTTCGTACATATTTCAATAAATATCATTACCACTATATTTGTATGCGTCACTTTTTATAAAGGAAGCAACCAGTTATTCCTTCAAGTTAATCAAACTTAGAACAAACTAATTTTTTTTCTAGAAATTAAGAAAACTATAAAGCATTACAATTAAACTACTTAAACAATAATTAAAAATAATCAAAATAAACTAAACAACTTAAATGCATATATCCAAAAACACCACAAGAGAGTATGGTGCTGCATAAGTCTAGGTGACATGTCATGCCACCAAAGTACAACAAAACCATCATCCTAAAAAGGATGGTACAAAATAAACCACAACAAGTCTAAACATAAAATACTAAAATCAAAGGTCACCATCAACCACTCATGGACTCATCCTCATAACTTTCTTCCTCATAACCAACCATCTCACCACTATCATCATCATAACTAACTTCTTCTGCCACAACTTCCCATTCCTGCTAAACATGCTCGCCCTTAGGCCAATTAGAATAAGCCAATAACTCCTCACGAGTCCTCAACGGATGATCAACCCGAGACTCACTTATATGCAGTTGAAACTGGCGCATGGAGTCATGCATGAACAAAAATACCCTTTGGTTTTCCTTAAGCATCTGCCAAGTATACATATATGATGGATCAACGGGTGGTGAGATGGAACTGTTGGTGGAGCTAGAGGATCTGCACCCCTAGGCATACAAAACTGCTCAATGAAGTTGTCATTAATCACACCTTCAATGGTTTAATGACCCTTAGTAGAATTGGACCCTAGCCTTCTTACACAAGCCCATTATTAAACCAAGATAAGTCAACTGGCACGGAGTCTTATCACCATGTCTAGTGCCGCTTGAAATGACCTTTTTCAGCTCAGTTGAAATTATATGTGCTACATCGACTTTCCTATTATCAAGAATGTAATACAATAGGCATGAAATTTACATAAGAATAAACAAAGGGTGATTCTGTGGCCTTATGTTATAAAGGACCACAACCATAATTACCTGAGCAATAATCATCATATTCTTCCAGAGAAACTTTAAAGTCTTCCCCACAACATTCACCTCATAACATTGCCTAGTCAACATCAACTTGTCCTTGACATGCTCAATATTCCAATTTCCTCTAGCCAACCTCTTATGATACTTGCAAAGCTCGTCATCTGCCATGGGAAGAGGGTTACAAAGGTACTCACTTATTGAATTTATTGAAAAGGAAATCTCTTTCCCTCTCACCCATGTCTTGAACTCAAATGTTTCACCCTCCATAATTGGTAATGCATTGGCGTAGAACTCGTGAACAATCTCAACATGCAATTTGGGTTCTGGATCGCAGAACTTCTCCAATTTGTTTTCCATAATTACATCCCAACAACCACTAAACTTCACCTCAGGATCGATTCTCACGAACCTCGTAGACCAAATATTACTTCCCTCTAAAGCATGGTACCTTTATTCTTGACCAGGCCCCAAGAATCATTTTATGTTAAATGGACCAGTTATGGGCCTCTATGAAGAGCTTGCCACTGGTGGTCTTCTTGTTCTTGTTACTGAACAACCTATGAGCCATCTACAACATACAAAGATTCACAGAAACCAACACCAAGACGTTAACAAAAATTATTTATCCATAAAAGCAGTCATCTAAAATAACAATTAACCATCACAAGCACTAAAAAATAACAAAGAAACAGAAAAATTAGAGCAATTTCTCCCAAGTTACGCTAAGCTTGATCACGCACACTTAGCGCGCTCTACCATTCCTGGCCAAATAATTTTCTACACATACAGTTACCATTCATCATCCTAATCACATTCCATCCTAAACATCATTGTATGCACATAAAATCATTAACATTCAAAATTTGTTCTAACTTTCCCTAACCTAAACATCAACTATCAAGAACAAAAGGAAGAATTTGACATTTAACAATAAATCCCTAAATCTACACATGCATAAAAAAAGTTAAGGGATTAAAACGAAATTTAGAATAACATACTGTGAAATGATGATTGGGTGAATGATTAAGCGAGAAATTTTCAAAAAAATTGATATGGGTTTGGAAGAGTGAGAACACAAGTGAGAATCGAAATGGCAAAATACTCTTTTTGGTACCATGTATTAACCTTAAGGTTCATTTTGGTCCCTTAACTTAAAAAGGGTTAATATTGATCCCTTAACTCTTCAAACGTTTTATTTTAGTCCTTTTTGTCTAATTTGCGACGGAAAAACTCAGAAACCGCTCACTAAATTCATCACTAATTAGACTAAAAGGACTAAAATGAAATGTTTGAAGAGTTAAGGGGCCAATATGAACCCTTTTTAAATTAAGGGACCAAAATGAACCTTGAGGTTAACATACGGGACCAAAAAGAGTATTTTGCTGATAGAAATAGGGTTTGTAATGAAAAGATGGCAAGGAGGTTAACTGAAATGGTAACTTCTCCTAACTAACCCTAATTTTGTGCAAATAGTGACAATGAGCCTTGGGTCACAGAAATGGGCCTTGGTAAAAAGTTAATTTTTTTAACTGTACAGTAGAGCACGCTTACCCCCATCAAGATGCAGTAAGCATACTCATTCCTGTCAACATTAGAGTGCATCTCAACAAGCACTTTGTTTAACGTCGTTTGAACTCGACGGTCAAAAGTGACATCAAAGAGTGGTAAGAGGGATTCTTGTTGTTACCCGATCAAATTCGCCATCCAGATACAGTTTAAGCCTCTGACCATTCATTGTCCATGGCTTTTGAGAAACATGATCTTCCAATTCCACTGCTCCATAAATTTTTACCTGCTTAATTAGAAATGGACCGGACCACTTAAATTTCAATTTTCTCGGAAATAACCTCAAACGGGAAATAAATAACAACACCTCAAGTTTTGCTTGGGACTGATAAATTTTCATCAAAACTCATAAATTTTAAAGTCCAAAAGCCTTATGTTCAAGTTCCAACAGAAGGTGGCATGCCTTCCCATAAACCATTTGAAATGGAGTAAGACCAATAAGATCCTTGAATGCAGTGAGATATGCCCACAAAGCTTCGTCTAGATTCAAAGAACAATCATTTTTAGATGCCGAAATTGTCTTCTTTAAAATTATTTTAACTTTCTGCTTTGAAACTTCGGCCTGGCAATTTTTCTGAGGATGATACAGTGTTGAAACCTTGTGCTTGACACTGTAATGCTCTAAAACTCTTTCCAACAGAGAATTACAAAAGTGTGAACCTCCGTCACTGATTAGTACCCTTGGAGCACCAAAACGGGTGAAAATATTTTTCTTTAGGAATTTGATCACCGTCTTGGCATTCACTTTCTCAGATGATATCGCTTCAACCCACTTGGACATATAATCCACCGTAAATAGAATATACTCATTGGAAAATGATGAAAGGAATGGGCCAACAAAGTTGATACCCCAACAATAAAATACCTCAACTTCAAGCATATTTTGAAGATGCATTTAATTTCTTTTTGATATTTCCCTCATTCTTTGACAATTGTAATAACTTTTTGCATGCTCAAATGAGTCTTTAAATAATGACAGCCAATAGAATCTTGATTGTAGACCTTTGCACTTGTCATCTCACCACCATAATGACCACCATTAGGTGAATTGTGACAATGCTACAAAATGATCCTTGACTCTACCTTGGTCACACACCTCCTCAATAATATATCAGCCCTACTTAGAATAAGTAAGGATCATCCCGAACAAAGTAACTTGCATCACGAAGAAACTTTGTCTTTTGTTTCCCATTATAATTCTCATGTATCAACCCAATTACTTTGAAATTTGCTAGGTCTGCATACCAAGGTCTTTCATGAATCATCATCAATTGTTCATCAGGGAATTCTTCAAGAACCTCTTTTTCATGTTGTGTGACTTTATGGTTCACTAATCGGGATAAATGATCTGCCACCAAGTTTTTCGTTCCTTTTTTATTACGAACTTCAATATAGAATTCTTGGAGCAATATAATCCATCTAATAAGCCTTTGTTTTCAATCGGGCTTGGTGAGAAAGTACTTGATTGCTGCATGGTCAGTAAAAACAATAAACCAATAAGATAAGAACGAAATTTATCCAATGCAAATACAATCACAAGAAATTCCTTTTCTATTTTTGCATAGTTCATTTTTGAATCATTTAAAACCTTATTTGTGTAGTTTATTTCATGAAAAACTTTGTTCTTTCTTTGTCCTAAGACCGCACCCACCGCATAATCACTCGCATCGCACATGAGTTCAAAATCAAGCGTATGATTTGGTACAATGATTATGGGTGCACTATCTAACTTTTCTTTCAAATTTTAAAAATCAAGTAATCAATCAATATAAAAAGTAAATTACTTATCTTTGTTGAGAAGATTGCTCAAAGGCTTTGCAATTTTGGAGAAATCCTTGATGAATCTCCTATAAAATCTGGCATGACCAAGAAAAATCAGGATTTCTTTGACATTGGTTGGTGGGGGAAGCTTCTCGATCACATCCACTTTGGATTTATCAACTTCAATTTCTATCTATGAAATTTTGTGCCCAAGTACGATGCCTTCTGTAACCATGAAATTACACTCCTCCCAATTTAAAACCAAATTTGTTTCCACACAAAACTTTAATACGATGTCTAAGTTGCTCAAACATAATTCAAAAGATACCCCAGACATGGTGAAATCATACATGAATACTTTAATGGTTTTTTCAATCCAGTTGGAGAAAATGGCTTGAATACAATGTTAAAATGTTGTGGGCATATTACATAAGCCAAAAGGCATACATTTATACTCAAACACACCAAAAGGAAAAGTGAAAGCAGTTTTCTCATGGTATTCAGGATTAACTATAATTTGATTATAGCCAGAGTATCCATCCAAGAAACAATATAGTTGTTTCCCCGAAAACCTCTTCAACATTTGATCCATTAAAGGTAGAGGGAATGATCTTTACTTGTTTCTTTATTTAGCCTTTTTTAGTCAATACATATTCTCCACCCGGTCACGGTTCTTGTTGGGACCAACTCATTTTTATCATTTGTTATTACCGTTATTCCTCCCTTCTTTGGAACTACTTGTATTGGAATTACCCAAGCACTATCCGAGATAGGATAAGTCATGTATGCTTCTAACAACTTGACAACTTCCTTTCGCACCATTTCTTTCATCACCAATTTAAACGCCTTTGAGGTTGAGCTACCGATTTGGATTCTTCCTCCATCATGATTTTATGCATGCAATAAGTTGGACTAATTCCTTTTAAATCAGAAAAAAACCAACCTATAGCCTTGTGATTATCATTCAAAACTTGAACCAATTTTATTTCTTCCTTCTTTGATAAGGAATTGGTAATGATCACTGGTTTGTTGCCACCTTCTTCAAAGAATACATAATTCAAATGAGTGTGTAACATCTTTAATTCGGGTTTTGAATCTCTTGCTTTTATTAATTTTCACCCTTCAACTTTTGCATCCAAATGGTGAACTTCTTTCAAAGACTCAAGTTCTTTCAAACTTTCTTCAGCTTCTTTCTCTTCACGGGCATTAAAAACTTGAAGTGTATCGGTTAAAGTTTTTTTAAGAGCGCTGGATAAGTGAACTTTTCTTGTGACATCAAAAATGTCTTCTTCGGTGGCATACATTCTAAAGAAATCTCATTTATCCTTTGAATGCTTCATTTCTTCAAAAATATTAAAACACACTTCTTCATCTTAAAAATGGACTTTCATCAAACCATCATCAATGTCAATCATCATTCTTGTGGTCTTCGTAAATGGTCAGCCAAGAATCAATGGTGCATCATCATCTTCTTCCATATCCATAACCATAAAATCAATGGGGAATAAGACCTTATCCACTTTCACCAAAACATCTTCAGATATGCCAAAAGGACGAGTGGTAGATTTGTCAGCCAACGGAAGTGTCATCTTTATCTCTCTAATGTCAATGTTTCCTATCCTTCGAACCACATATAAAGGAATCAAGTTTATACTTGAACCCAAATACACTAGTGCTTTGCCAATATCCACATCACCAATTGTGACATGTAATGTAACTCTTCTGGGATCTATCTCTTTTCTTGGAATAGTCCTTTGAATAATGGCGCTACATCTAGCATCAAGGTTGATAATTTCTTGATCCGTGTATCACTTTTTCTTCGAAATAATATCCTTCATGAATTTTGCATAAGTAGGAATTTGCTCTAAGGCTTCGAGAAATAGAATGTTGATTTGCAAATGACTAAAAATATCAAAAAAACCTTGCATAATGTCTAGCATTGTCTTTATTTATGGGATCATGAGGATAAGGTAAATTTTGAATCGGAGGACTCTTCATTTTATTCTTCTCTTCTTGCAACTTCTTCTCCTTTTCCTCACTCTTTTTCTTTTCTAACTCTTCTTTTTCTTTTCTCACATTTTCAACTAATACATCATCATTCTTCTTTTTTTCTACTTTTCATCAACTCTTTTCTCTTTTTCTATCACAACTTCCTCTCTTTCAACTTCATCACCAATTCCATTTCGTACTACTCTACCACTCTTAGTTAAAATTGTTTTGCAATGCTCTTAGGATTAGTTTGAGTGTTTGCATAAAATGATGGTCCTGTTTGTTGATCGGCTAATTGCCTAGCTAGTTGACCAACTTGACTTTCCAAATTCTATATTGCCGCCTCATTGGTCTTTTTATTAGCCATAGACATTTGCATGAATTGATTCAAAATTTCCTCAATCTTGGAAGGTCTTTTTTGAGATTGAGGATTTTGAGTGAAAATTTGGTAAGGATTTTGTCTATTGGATGAACCTCTATCTTGTCTTCATACTTGGCCATATTGTTGATTGTTTCCTATTTGTTAAAAATGACCTTGGTTTTTGTATGGGGCTTGTCTTTGTGGGTACTGGTTTTGATTTTTATTTCCCATGTAGTTTACCTCCTCATACATCGGTGGACAATAACCAGTTGGATGGTCTCCATCACATAATTCATATGAAGCAAGTTGTTGATGTTTTTTGGGAACTCTTGCATTTCCTTAATTTGTTATGGAAGTCTTGACATTTGTTTTTTGATTTCTTCCACCTGTTGAGATATCAACTTGTTTTGCGCTAAGATTGCATCATTAGTCCCCAATTCAATAATTCCTGGTTTCTTTTATGAATACCTGCATTATTTTGAACTTGGTGGTTGTTGAGTTCCATATTTTCAATGATAACAATTGCTTCTTCCTCACTTTTTGAAATCAAAGAACCACCCACGGTTGAATCTAACAAAAGTTTTGGTTGAGGTAGAAGACCATTGTGAAATATGTGGATTTGAGTAAGATCATCAAACCCATGACTTGGATATTTCCTAAGCATTGACTTGTACCTCTCCCATGCTTCATTAAGAGATTCACTCACACCTTGTGAAAATACCGTAATTGAAGTTTTAGCTTCCATGAACTTGTTATGTGGGAAGAATCTCTCATGAAATCTCTCCTCTAACACATTCCAATTAGTCATCGTCTGAGTTGGTTGATCAAGATACCAATCCTTTGTTTTTCCAATCAAAGAGTGTGGGAATAGTCTCTTGAACACTTACTCTTATTCCACTTCGGGAGCTTCGATTGTGCCAGCAATCTTATATCACTTTGTGAGATGAGTGTATGGGTCTTCATGACCAAGACCGATGGAAGGGTTTGCATGCAAGATTTGAACTATACCGGTCTTCATCTAAATTTTTTTTTGCATTGTTAGCATTTATAGAAAACTGAACATTTCTCCTCGGACTATTAGTACACGGACCTCTAGGAGGCTCTGGTGGTGGAGGATCCTCCAGGACTTCTTTGAGATTTTGTATTGTTGAAGAAGTAGAAGTTTCTTCATGTTGTTTCCTTTACTTATCTAGATTTCTTATTCTTCCTTTCTTGCTATTAAGTCTATGAATTGTCCTTTGAATCTCAAGATCAAAAAGAAGTTGATCTTCAGGTACACTTCCTCGTATAAACAGAGTTCTGAAACACTAACCAAGCAAGTGAACAAACACAAGGAATAATATATCAATGTAATAGTACAAATATATCTTAAAACAATAAATTTCTACAATGCTTGCAATATTTATTCGCCAATCCCCGACAACAACTCCATTTTATTGAAACACCTTTTATAGGGAAAGTATTTGTCTTATCGTCTCCATAGTAATTGATGTGATATTATCGCCGTTCTACAGTTGATAATGTTTTAAGTACATGTTTTTAAAGGGGTTAGGTAAAGGAAAGTAACGATTGCATAAAAAATAAGTTACAACGATAAGAAAATTGAGTGTGAACGGTTTAAGAAAGCATGTTAAGATTAAGGTTCATTAAACTATTTCATATGTATTCTTTTAACCTATCATGTGAACTTGTTCATAATCATTATAATCACACATCATTTGTCGACACCATTTATTTCGAAATTTATGTTGTGATATTTTACCATATTGTTTAATCAAAGATGTCTCTACTCATTAAATGATACCATAAGCTTTAAAAATTGATACTAAGTGAATATCAAACTCCAAATATATGTCTAGAGTTTGGCCTTTGATAGAGGATGATCTTAGGTCATTATTTGAAAGATATTTGTCAATATTAATTCAAACCATAAAAAAACATGGAAATAAAGATTAACATCTATATTGATCATAAATTTGTTCACATACAAAGGATCAAAATGAATACATACAATTTAAGTTAACTACCTCTAATCTTGAAACCAGGTGTTTAGCTATCCATAGACACGGTAGCTTGAATAACAAGAAAGATGAGAAGATGATCAAGCATGAATTAAGATTCCTCGACTATTGATGCGTAAATCAACTCTGATTCTTCACTTCTAAACTTCTACAATTTTCTAGTGTGATTTATCTCTCTCAAAATTGGTAACACCCCCAAAATATCTTATAAAAATTACTTATAGAGCTGGAAAAAGTTGCAGACCATGCTTAGCCCGCTCATGCGCGCTAAGTGCGCTCCCACTTACAACATCAAACTGCCTTAAAGCATGCTAAGCGCCCCCAGGTCGTGCTTAGCACACAAGTCCATGTCTAGCCTTCCTCAGCATGCTAGCATTGTACTTAGCCTGTCCTGTAGCATTGATTATCTTTACCAAAATTCATTGGAAGCCATTCGTAAGCCCTTCAATGCTTCAAGCTTCAACAAAATGAATAAACCTAAAATTCGAGCCAAAAGATTAACTATACAATATTTACTCGATTAAACTAAAATGAGATTATTTACATTAAAGAAAAGGTTTTAACATGAATATGAAATGAATAAAGTTGAAAGGCACCACTAAAATATACTAGATATTAACATAATTTGGCCCCTAACAACAAGTTGCATGTTAGTAGAACAAAATATAATGTCATCGAAATAAATTTGAATGAACATGATATGTTTTCTTTAACGTTTAATGAAAAGTGTTGTATGACCTTCCCTCCAGAATATCCTTGATCAAGTAAGAACTTTCTAAGTCGCTCATACCAAGCTCTAGGTTCCTGTTTGAGACCGTACAAAGCTCGTTTGAGTTTTAAAACATGATTAGGATACTCATCATTTTCAAATTCGGACGGTTATGAAACATACACTTCCTCATTTATGTAACCATTAAGGAAAGCACTCTTCACATCCATTTTAAATAATTTGAAATTTTTGGAACATGTAAAAGCTAGTAAAAGGCGTATGGTCTCGAGGCGGGAAAATGGAGCATAAGCTTCCTCATAGTCTATGTTCTCCTCTTGGTTATATCCTTAAGCCACTAGTTGAGCTTTTTTCCTTGTTATCACTAAGTTTTCGTCCAATTTGTTTATAAAAACCCACTTAGTGCCTATAATTTGATGATCCCGCAGTTGTGGGACAATGTCCCATACATCATTTCCTTTAGATTGATTTAACTCATCTTGCATGGCCATAGCCAATGCTCATCAATTTCGGGCTCTTTTGCGTTTTTAGGTTCAATTTATGAGACAAATTCTAAGTGATAACATGAATTATTATCTTAGAGCATGTAGTTACGCCTTTGGTGATATCTCCGAGAATGTTGTTAATTGGATAGTCATTTGAAGACCTCCAGGCCAAGGGTATATCGTTCACTTTACTTGGACTTTCATCCTTGTCCTTTTCAGTATCATCATCTTCCCCATCTTCCTCCTCCTCTTCCTCCTCCTCCTCCTCCTCAGGTTTTATCGTTTCGGGTTGATCAGTTCCCTCTTCGGTGTCTTTGAGTATGTCTTTTAAAGATACACATGCATCATGAAAAGAAACACTTTTCTCGACATTTTTCAGATAAGATTCATTAAAAGTAACATGTTTAAACTCTTTAACAATAAGTAACATCTTCATATAAACTCTATAATCTTTTCCATGGTCGTCTTTACCATTGTTTATAACAAAAAACTTGTATCCGAAGACATGAAGATGTGATAAATTTAGCTTTCTACCTTTTAAAAGTTCATAAGGAGTTTTATTTAAAATAAGATGAATAGCTCTCCTATTTAAAACATGAAAGTCCATGCTTATAGCCTCGACCCAAAAATATTTTGGTAGACCACCTTCATTGATCATAGTTCTTGCCAACTATTCTAAAACTCGGGTTTTACACTCCACAATACCATTTTTGTGGAGTTCTAGGAGTGGGAAAATTATGTTCAATGCCATGTTTATGAAAATATCCTCAAAGAGATGGTTTTCAAATTCGCCTCCATGATTGCTTCAAATATCAACTATTTTCAAATTCATTTTATTTTGAGACAACTTTGCAAAACTAGAGAAAACCGAAAAAGTTTCATCCTTACTATGCAAAACGATGGTCCAAAGAAATCTAGAGTAAAATTGTATACATTAACAAAACCATAGTAATTACCCCCCAAGATTTTAGTCCTTGAGAGACAGAAAATATCCATATGGAGAAGCTAAAGAGGTCTAGAAGTTGAAACTATGTTTTTATATTTAAAAGAGACCCTTTCTTGCTTTCCATTTGGCATGCATCACAAAGGTGATCTTTTGAAATGTTAATTTTGGTAGACTGATAACTAGATCTTTTGAGGCCAATTTTTTTAGTAGGTCAAAGTTGACATGAGTTAAGTGTATATGCCATAACCAAGAGTATTCACTCACAGTTATTAAACACTTAGTGCTTGTCAAAGATACATCATTTAAGTTAAGCATATAGATATTGTTTACCCTCAAGCCCTTAAACTAATAATATTTATTTTCATTATGATCAATCATGCAAAAATAACTTGCAAAAGTTATTTTTTATCCTTTGTTACATAGTTGACTAATGTTAAGTAGATTATGTTTAATAAATTCAACAAGTATAACGTCACTGATAGTAGTAGGAGAGAGATTACCTACACTTCCTTTTCCAACTAATACCCTTATTATTGTCTCCATAGATAACATACCCATTCTTATTTGCCATAAAGTCAATGAATATGGAGATTTCACCCGTCATATTCCTTGAACATCCACTATCAAGAAACCAAACTCTCTCCATGGAGCCAAGACATTCAACCTACAATATCAAACAAGAGTGATAGGTATCTAATTTTCATTGGGTCCTTAAGAGTAAGTGGATACTATATTTCTCTTAGGAAACCATTTAAAAACACCTTTAGGAACCGAAAATCTCCTAAATTTTCATTTTGCAATGGTATGACCTTTCTTGCAACAATAGTGACAAGTCAAATGATAATGAGAGGGACTTTTTCTATTTGATTCTTTTTCAAAAAAAATAATTATAAGGATTTAAATCATTTTTAAATTTTCTAGGACCAATAGCAAAATTAACTTTTGGTTCATAAGCATTGTTAAATTTGGCTTTTATAGTTGTAACGTCTTTTTGCCAAATATGACAAGTTTCAAATCCAAACCAAGAAGGCTCATCATCATCATTTTTATCTTTTTGAATATCTAACATAGACTTCTTAAGAGCTTCCATATTTTCTCAGTTTCTAAAACTTTGACTTCTAAGCATGAAAAGATTTTTTTGTGTGAAGTCAACCTCTTAAAAGCTTCTACGGCTTCACCATGTAGATTTTCAAAAGAAATTTTCAATTCAGTATAAGACATATTAGTATTAAGTTCATGTTTAAAATGATTTACATACTTTTTCTTTTGATGGGCCATGAGAAAAAGTTTGTCGTCTCATCATCATCACTTTCCCTATCAATGTATGCTTTTCTAGGCTTCTTTGACTTCTTCTCCTTATAATGAGACGTGAGACAAAAATTTTGCGCTTCATCATCATCACTTGAGCTATCTTCATTTGAGGATTCATCATCACTTTCCCAAGCAAATTATTTTCTTCTAGGCTTTCTAGACTTCTTTTATTAACCCTTTTCCTTTATCCTTCATAAGCAATGGACAATATAGTTTGTAGTGACCGGCCTTTCTACAATTATAACATGAACTCTTTGAGTTTTATTTCTTATTCTCATATTGCTTTGAGAAAATTTATTGTCTTCTATAGTTTATGAGACCTTTTTCGGAGTGTTTCACTCCATTCTTCTTGAGATACATATTGTATCTTCTAACAAACAACCCCATATCTCCATTATCCTAATAATCATCAACACTAGATCAACTATCATCTTTCTCTTTAGTTGAGGACTTAGATATATAAGTCATAAGAGCAATTGACTACTTGTATATCTCTTTTTCCTTGTTATTTTATTTCTTAACCTTCTTCTCAAGCTTCTCTAAGAAAATGAGCTCTTGCTCATGTTCTTCAATCTTGTTAAACAAAGTAGTAGTATCTAATGTCAATATATCATTAGCTTCCTAGATTGTAGTAACCTTTGGTTGCCCATTTCCTATTAAGACATCTCAACACTTTATTAGTAGTAATTTCATTGGAAATAGGCTTACCGAGTGCATTCAAACAATTAATAAGATGAGTGAACCTCTTTTGCATATCACCAATGATTTCACCATACTTCATATGAAAGAGTTCAAGCTCTTGATCCAAAGTATTGATCTTAGCTTGTTTGACTTCATTAGTTTATTCATTGGCAACTTGCAATGTGTCCCACATAGCTTTAACGGTTGTGTAGTGGGAAACACGGTAATATTCATCAACTCTTAAAGAAGATATGAGAATATTCCTTGTTTTCCAATCCTACGACCATAGTTTCTCATCATCCGCATTCCACTGTGCTTCTAGTTTAGGTGTAACAACACCATTTGCGTTGGACAAAGTAATTTCAAATGGACCATTTTAGACGATGCTCCATACTTTCCTATCAACAAAACTAAGATGGATACATATACAATCTTTCAAATAAACATAGTTTTCGTCATTTAAAATAGGCGCCCTATTGTACGACCCTTTAGTTTGGAATTCATTATCAAATAAGTGATTTCGAAGCACAAGTTAAACTGGTGCTCGTGATACCACTTATTAAATGATAGGCTATGATCTAGAGGGTGGACGAATAGATCACAAATAAAATTTTCTAATTAAAATTATGTTTTAAAAATGATTAAACTATGGAGGCGGAAACAAACCCAGATCGATAATTGCCCATCCACACTGTTATCGAAAAGAACGGATATACGTTAAATCGATAGAATGAGTTTACGAATGATGAGAAAAACAACCAATATATTTCCAGAAAACACTATAACAATAATTTCCAATGAAATAATCACAAAATATGACTAAAGTAATTTGTCAAACACTAGGTGTGCAATCAATTCAAAATATATTTTTCTATGGTTTTGTTGGTATATAAATCTAATTATAATGAAAAAGATTGTAATCAACTCAAAAAAATAGTTTGTAATGTTAAACAAAGAGTTTATCTCAATGTTCCAATTGCACAATTTAAGTTTTCACAATTTTCACCTAAACGTAAAAGAGAGATAGAGAAAGAGAAAGTGAGACATAAGGATTTGCTTAGGAAGTTCCCAAATCAGCCTCGCTATGGATATGTCTATCCTCAATTTTGTTTAGAATTGAGATAATGAAAATTAACATTTGCAAAATATTGTTTACAAGAGAACAAGTAGAAATCCAACCCTCAAAACCATAAGTTTTATGTTGATCTTATCTTCTTCTCTCCCCTTGATCAGAGCTTGATCAAGTAACCCGATACTTCTAATTTGATCCTCCGGTTACCGCTATTCCTTTGACAGAACCCTCGGTCGTCAAAGGCTTTGCTTGGCTGAATTCAAATTGTGAACATATCGTGACCCAATATTTACCAAAGTGATCCTCCAGTTACCATTACTCCTTCAACTGAATCCACCGTTCTTTGAAGCTTTCACTCGGTTGAATCTAAATTGCATAATCTTGTCCAAAACCTTAAAATCACAATGATAATGAAGGAAAACCCCACCTTGGTTTTCTGATTTGAAATCCCCAAATATTTTTCAACCAATTCGATTTCACCAAATCCTAATTGGACGTTATCAAATTATCTCTTATCAAACAACAACACTGATTATGTGTAGTTTTTGTATGTATGCAATGAGAGAGGATGCAGATGATGCAAATCTTTGTATATTTTTGGTTTCGTTATTAAAAAATGATGCACAAATGACTATATATATTTTTGAGTGTGTGAAAGAATGAAATGGAAAAAATAGTGTTAACAAAATTACAAAATTGGACATTTTAATCAGGGGAACCGACATTCGTAGTGGGAGTCGACTCCTATGGGCAAGGGAGTTGACCCATACAATATGGGAGTTAAATCATTTTGGATAGATAGGAACCTTTTGAAAACAACTTCAACAGGAGTCGATAAACACATGTGGGAGTTGACTCCTTCGTGTTATGTATCGACTCCAGATGCGTATGAGTTGTCTCCTTTAGACCGAGAGTTAATTTTTAAAAACACTTTTAGTAGGAGTTAACCCATAGCTAGAGGGGGTCGACTCCTTAGTGTTTTGCGTCAACTCCAACCACCTGTGTATTGACTACTTTTTCCCATAAAGGTTTGTTATCAAAATTGCTTCCGAGGGAGTCGACTCCTACCACGAGTGAGTCGACTCCAGACATGATTTTTTACAAAAATGCATATTTTTTACATTTTTAACTTGTCCAAAAGCTTTTGGTATGATCTAAATGTGTCCTGAGATGAAAATTAAACCTATACATAAAGAGATAATGCCCAATGTACAAATACTACATATTACCCAATTTTTACATCACTCAAAACACCTAAGAGAAGATATTGCACTCACATAACATACACTAACAAAATCATGATGGATGATGTTTTGGACTTCACAAATAGAGAATGATCAGAGGTAGGTTGTTTGTAGTGATGTGTAGTGAGGAAAGATGTGAGCCTTTCATACTGTTGTACCCCAAAATTTTCCCTCTCAATTCTCAAGGCCTTTCTCACAAGGATTTTCAAGGTTCAAGCTTGCACAAGTACTTTGGAAACTGTCAAAAATGGAGAAAACATATAAAAATATTATTTTGACAAAAATTGGAGAAATACAAGTGTACTTCGTTTCAGCTCTTTCGATTAGCCTTTAGGCCTCTTTCGATCAGCATCCTTCGATTGGCCTCTTTCGACACAAGCTTGGCTTGCATCCTTCGATTGACCTTTTGGCCTCTTTCCCCTGGGCATGTGACTTCTTGTTGCAGGCTTCGTTTGTGACTTTTGCTGCCTGCATGCTTACAATCGAAGGCCATGACCTACTGGCCACATGTACCCCCTGCAAGGCAAGTCTTCATTTGGGCACTCACCTTCTGTGTGCCTGGATGATATCTTCAGTGGAGCAAGAGCCTCCTTCGAATGCAACTTGGATATGTCCTTCATGTTGAACTCTAAGCCTCCTTCGAACACGGACTTTTGATTGGGAAATATGCTTCCTTCGAGCATGAGCTTCGATTGGGCAATATGCTTCCTTCGAGCATGAGATTCGATTGGGCAATATGCTTCCTTCGAGCAGGAGCTCTCGATTGGGCCATATGCTTCCTTCGAGTTAGCTTGTTTTGACCACAAGCTTTGACTGAGGCAAAGGCCTCCTTCAAACAGATGTGCTTCGATCTCACTCTTGTACAAGACCAAGTCACATGCGCTGCCAGGCTCTGCCATAAAACTCCAAAACTGCTGCACAACAGTCCTGCACAGCTGCCCAGTTCCTTGCACCAAAATGGCAATAAAGCACTGTCCCTCAAAGGCTACAAAGAGCAGCATACCCCTTTTGTTTGAACTATTTTGTTTTACCCCCAAAACCATATCAAAGCTTCAGCCACCTCGCCTATAAATACAAAGGCTTCACAATATGTGCAAAAAGGACTTTTCGAGCCAGAGGAACGAATCTGCAGAAAATTATTCTCAAACACAACAAAAAGTCTCAAGTTCATCAACACTTGAGAAATAAAAAATATCCAGAATCCAAACACTTGTCCCCTTAGAATCTGAAATGTCCATACACCTTGTTACCCTTTCGAATCCAGTAGGAAGAACCTCATACTTGTTCTTCTCTGTTGAATCCAGTATCAAGGACGTGACCCCTGGTTTCCCCCTCCGAATCCAGAAGCATTCAAGGGCCACCACTCAAGGCCCCACATCCATTCAACGCCTCCATCAAGGTAAGTCACTCTTACCCTTGAAATTTTCATTTCATGACATAACATGTAAATAAACTCCCTTTCGTTTCAAGCTTGTACATACTGTTGTTTTTCCTTTTCGTTTACACCCTTATAGTTTTGTTTTATTGCCTTTCATTTTGGTTTTGCTTTTGGTTTCTTACAAATATTTTAAGAATTAACCTGGCCCTAAGGCAGTGCTAGCATGGCCTTAGGCCATGTTGCTATTTAACATCTCAAATGAAAGAAACAGGAGACAAGAGTATGAAATGAAACCTTTGGTTTCCATACTGACTTCCAGGCCCAGCCAGAGGCACGCTTGCACTAAGTCCAGGCTCAGACGAAAGGCACTCCCATGCTGGTGCCAGCCTCCAATCGAAGTACATGACCTGACTGGTGCCAAATCCCAATCGAAAGCCATGATCTCACTGGCGCGAACTCCCAGTCGAAGGATATAACTTGCTGCTGCCTTTGCCCAATCGAAGGACAGGACCTCGCCTCTGCCAAGGCCCAATCGAAAGACATGACCTTGCTGTTGCCAGCCCCAATCGAAGGAGGCCAGCAGAATGCCAATCGAAGGCTGCTAGTCCCAATCGAAGGATGCTGCTGCCTGGGTCGAAAGAGCTCTTTTTATTTATTTTTATCTTATTTTTGCCTTTACATTTTCTTGCCTTTCAATATGGTTGTAATAGCGTAGGATTTTATCTTTCTGCACTTTATTTACTTTGTACAAATGCTAGTAATTAGGTGTGTATGATAAGATAAAACCAACAAATAGACCACCAAAAAAATCAAAGACAAATGCATGCAATGAAACACACTTTGCACACATGCACCCTTAGGGTAATCTCACTTGTTGCCTCGGAAAATAGTCATGTCCCTCGAGCTTGGGAGTTTTAGCAAAGACCCTCGATAAAAGATCGTAGTCCCTCGATGACCCTCGATGTTGCCTTCGGTAAACGATCTAGTCCCTAAAAAACGATATTTCTAAAACGTCCCATATGTTGCCTTCTATGATTATACAAACGTCCCGCGCCCGTCCCGTTCAAACATCCTTACACAAGGTTGTTCACCAAATACAATGGTGAAACAACACTGTTAAAAGGGTTAAAAAGCATAAGAAAGATCTTTGAGTAAAATAGGGTAGAAAAATCTTAGTTACTTGATCAAACTTGCAAAACACACTTGCCATTTTCAAACACATCTCACAAACACACTTTTGAACTATTTTCGAAACAAACACTTTGTTGGCGTTCTTATAGAAACGAGAACCATTACGAAGTTCCATTTTCAAAATACTTTCAAAAACACACACCACAAGCATATTCAAACAAAAGCAAGTGATCTAAAACAAGTAACTAAGAGCCCATGGATAACCATGGATGAAAAGGGTGCTAGCACCTTCCCTTTTCATAATCTACCCCCCGAACCCATGAAAACATCTCAAAGGTCTTTCCTGTGCTTTTTGACCTTTCCTTAGGATAAAATAAAAAGTCGGTGGCGACTCTTGCTAAACCGAACATTTGCGTACACAAACGCAAAACCCAAGTCAGTTCTCCCACCGTATCACAGAACTGGCGACTCTGCTGGGGAATATAAACTAAAAGTGGGGTTACCTTAGGGTTTTAGATCACCTTTACATACTTGCTTTGATTGCTTTGATTGCTTTACTTTATGGGTTCCTTGTTTGGGTTTGTTGTAAATCCTACACCCGGATTTGAGGGCACCTTTTTTAGGTAAATAACAATAAACTGTGAGGGAACTGTGCGGGGTATACCGACATGGTTGAAGCAGTAGCTATGTTAGTGTGACATATTTGTGGGTACCGGTAGCCCTTGAGTTGTCAAGGAGAATACGGGGCCGCTGAGTGATGTCATGAAGCACTAACGAACTCTTAGAACCTTACTTGACCATCTTGGCCTTTTTAGGGGTAGTGAGATGACCGACTTTGGTGCAGTCCGAAGTTGGTAGATACTCAATACTACACTCATTGAGGATTGTTTTCTTGGAATATTTTGGTCGCCAGTTAAGTGGCTAAACCAAAACAATGAACATAGAAAATAATCCAGTGATATTGAGCTCCTTAGAACCCGGTTTCTATTTTAGGACAGGTTGAGCCAACGAACTTCAAGAGGGTACTTACCTATAAACCCCATGCAAGCCTAAACCTAAAGACTTGTTTGCTTTGTGTGAATATGATTACCTGCATATACACTTACTTGCTTTTGCATACATGTACATAACATCATAACATCATACCATAGCATTTTCAATAACCATTTCAAGGATCTCAAGGGTCTTTTGATACAGGGGCACGTTGAACCAGATGTCTACCAAGGGGAAAGAGGTTTCATTTTCCTCTAAACAAACGCCGTCAAATATTAAGTGCAACAACTTGAATCAGGGGCTATGACCCACTTGACATGGTGAGCTTGATTCTCGTGGAAAGACATCCACCGTTACAAAGTTCTCCAATCAAAGATGTTGATCAAAATTCAACCTCTAACATTTTCTTGTGTTTACCCCACGAGATTCTTGAAAGCATGCATCCACATATCATGCATTGCATCATAACAGGTTTTCCTTTTCAGGTTTCCTTATTCATACCTACTGTTTATTTCAGTAGAGATGGCTCTAGAGCAGACTATCAAGGACATCCAGGCTCAAAACGCTCAACTTCAAGAGATGTTCTTGAACCTATCCAAGGGGCAGGAAGAGTTGAAAGTACTCCTCGCTAGGAACCTGGCCGAGAAAAATTCGGAAGACAATAAGGACAAACAGTTGGAACAACTACAAACTGAGGTTGAGGCAATGAGAACCCAGATGCTAGGGCAGATGGCTCTTATCCAAGGCCTAGCCCGAAGACAAGAAGAGCTGGGAACCATTATCAATCAATTTCGTCAAGACGGTTGCAACCGTATGGGGCAAACAATCAGGATCGGAAATCAAGGCCTTGCTCAGCTTCCCATGAGACAAGAAACCAGTTTAAAAGAGAGAATACCTTCTCACTTTGCTTCCACATCACGATCCCAACAACGACTTCGTCAATATCAACCGGATAATCAGCCAAAGGGGGAAAGACTTCAAAGGCAATTCACCCAAATCAACATGCCATTGTCACAAGCATTGCAGCACATGTTGAAGATGAATCTGATTACGGTGATAAACCCTCATTCGAACCCTAAAACTTTTTCTCTCAGCTACAATCCAGATGCCAGGTGTACCTATCATTGTGATAGTCCTGGAAATGATACTAACGATTGTTGGGCGTTGAAGTACAAGATTCAAAACCTGATCGACGAAGGAATGCTGGAGTTCACATAAGATGGCCAGACTGAATTCTTCTATCGTCCCTCAAAGGCTCACCACCTAAAGTGACAAGTTCAGACAAAGAGGCTTCTGTTCATTTTGAATTTTCAATTTGTAATTCCTTTTGTTATTCAAACAATTATCTATTAATGTCAAACTTTGTTTCATTAATGCATTGCATATGTTTGTCTTGATTTGATCCACTCATTTTCATTACATTTAAACTGTGCTTTTTATTCAACTCTTGCTAAAAGTTACAAGCCTTTAGAGGGAGGATGACGAAACAATGCCATAATCTCATACAGTATGCTTTTGAACAGACCTTGCTGATGATGTACATGCGTTTCTTTCAAATCCTAAACACTGGAGTTATAAGGAAGATAATCCCTAGTCAACCCCTTCGAGCCAAAGAAGTAGAAGTTTTCTATTTTAACACAAATTGAAACCTTGAATCAAAACCTGGGGCAGGGTAGTCTCTCAGTTAATTAAAACGTGCGTTAAGCCACAAACTCTCATCTCGTAATACAACGAATGACATCAAAAACATTCCTCGGGAATCAAAAGACAGTGATGGTTCCTTATCTCATGGGCAGTCATTATCTCTCAAAAGAGAAAAGCCCACTGAGCCAAAACCTACAAAGGAGGCTTAAGAAAGCTGGGGCATCCCGCTGACTGTAATCTCGAAAACAGGAACAGTCAGGCAAAAGTTAGGGATAACAAATCAAAAGAACGAGGTCGCTACAAATCCTCAACAACATGAAAAATGTCGCAAAAATGACTGCCTTCCAACAAATTAAACTTGTGTGAACCATCACCAAAAACACCGTTCCAAACTCAATTGGAGTTCAAATGCACAATTAACTGAGTTTAGGATTGAAGAACATCACGAAGAGCGGGTGGGTACAAATATACTTTGAGCCTTTATCCTTTGTTTCTTAAACCATGAACCAGGCCATGTTACAACCCTTCAAAAGTCCTAATTGAAGCATGGATTAGTTCGAAAGCATACTGTTACAAAAGGTATCCTGACTCCTGTAAGGCTCTGCTCTAAATCCTAAGTTTGAATTTTCTTAGCAAAATTTCTTTACTCGCTAAAACGCATTTTCAAAAAAAAAACTTCAAGACAAACATAAACTTTGCATTACTTGAATATCATTGTTTGCATTTGGCTATTTGTTTGACAGCGGAGAAATTCACACAACGAATATCCGATGAACGAAAGCCCTCTCAGTGAACAAAATCACTTCAAGAAGGATGACACTTCCATTGACGAATCTCCTATCAACAGGGGGACTTGACATGTCACTATCCAGCACACCTGGGGCAGTCCAGTCAAGATTTCAAGAAATCTCTGAAGAAGTGCAGAGTAACCAGGGGCAAATCTCCATCTCCGTCACTTGGGGCATTCAAACGTCAACAAAAGGTTACTTATAATCAAACATTTCCAGGCAGTGCCACAAACACTCGCTGCTAGGGGCAGTAACAAATCTCCCCAAAATCCTTCTCATAGGATGATTCCCCAACAAGAGTTTAATCTCTGAAAACCTTTCCCCAGCTGAATCAACCTCAAGAATCCTCGAGGACTTCCCCCAACGAAGATGTCACCTCTCTAGCAGACTGACGACAGGGTTTATTTCCCCAACAACACCAGGATTCCCCAGCTTGAGTTTGTCTCTCCAACTACTACAAATCAAAGGACCACAATTCCTCTTCCCCAGTAGACTACTCTACAACCCCCAACAAGTTACTGCAAAACCTGGACCCGACCAGATATCAGTTCAACTTTGACTTCCCAGTAGAGAAACGGACAACCAAGACTCCTGAACTCTTTTCCCAAGCAAGAATAAACATTCTTCCCAGAATTTTCAACTTTCCCCAGCGGAGTTCTCCTCAAACAACAAAGCAGGGATCCCCGGTGGGAACATTCTAGGAAAAGTTTGAAGGCACGCATACTCTTCAACAACAGTCCAGGGTTTAATGACTCCCCAGCTTTTGTCAAGGATTTATTTTCCCAGACAAAAATACATTCATTAACAATTACACTTCAACAACATTCATAACATATGCATACAAAATACATATGAGACAAATCTCATTTTATTTTTGAGAACATCATTACACCATGCATACATCATGACGTTGCATACAACTAACTCTTTACCTTTTCAGGAAAGATCAATCCACAGGCAAGGATCATCATCTTCTGAGATTTCCTTCTAGAGGCAGTTCAGATGCGATCCAGATATGGCTGACATTCTGATACTTATTCCAGATTCCTTCTAGAGACAGTTCAGATGCGATCCAGATATGGCTGACATTCTGATACTTATTCCAGATTCCTTCTAGAGGCAGTTCAGATGCGATCCAAGTATGGCTGACATTCTGATACTTATTCCAGATTCCTTCTAGAGACAGTTCAGATGTGATCCAGATATGGTTGACATTCTGATACTTTTTCAAGATTCCTTCTAGAGACAGTTCAGATGCGATCCAGATATGGCTGACATTCTGATACTTATTCCAGATTCCTTCTAGAGACAGTTCAGATGCGATCCAGATATGGCTGACATTCTGATACTTATTCCAGATCCCTTCTAGAGACAGTTCAGATGCGATCCAGATATGGCTGACATTCTGATACTTATTCCAAATTCATTCAAAATACAGTCCAGATACGATCCATATTCGGATGTCATTCTGTCACTCATTCAAAATACAGTCCAGTTACGATCCAGATTCGGATGTCATTCTGTCACTCATTCAAATACAGTCCAGATACGATCCAGATTCAGATGTCATTCTGTGACTCATTCAAAATACAGTCCAGATACGATCCAGATTCGGATGTCATTCTGTCACTCATTCAAAATACAATCCAGATATGATCCAGATTCGGATGTCATTCTATCACTCATTCAAAATACAATCCAAATACGATCCAGATTCGAATGTCATTCTGTCACTCATTCAAATACAGTCCAGATACGATCCAGATTTGGATGTCATTCTATCACTCATTCAAATACAGTCCAGATACGATCCAAATTCGGATGTCATTCTGTCACTCATTCAAATACAGTCCAGATACGATCCAAATTCAGATGTCATTTTGTCACTCATTCAAATACAGTCCAGATATGATCCAGATTCGGATGTCATTATGTCACTCATTCAAATACATTTCAGATACGCTCCAGACACGGACGCCATTTCTTTTGCTCATACAGACTCAGTCCCCAGATACAGTTCAATGGTATTCCAGACACGAATACCATTTTGATGCTCATTCTTCTGACCTACAACATTGCACTTACAACAAACATTCTTGGATGGCATCTTTAAACCCATCTCCAACAAGATTCTGTCACATTCTTGGATGGCATATTTAAGCCCATCTCTAACAAGTTTCTGTCACATCTCCAAATGGCATCTGTAAGCCCATTCCCGACATCACAATGCTGATACTACACCATGCGAGTGCAAATTTTTGGGCACTCTAGTGTTCAATTATCTTCCACCTTCGGATCTCGAAAGGCTCGAAAGCCAATCTATATCCTCAAGTTTAAGAAAATTGAACAGGGGCAACTGTTGTACCCCAAAATTTGCCCTATCAATTCTCAAGGCCTTTCTCACAAGGATTTTCAAGGTTCAAGCTTGCACAAGTACTTTGGAAACTGTCAAAAATGGAGAAAACAGATAAAAATATTATTTTGACAAAAATTGGAGAAATACAAGTGTACTTCGTTTCAGCTCTTTCGATTGTCCTTTAGGCCTCTACCGATCAGCATCCTTCGATTGGCCTTTTGGCCTCTTTCAACACAAGCTTGGCTTGCATCCTTCGATTGACCTTTTGGCCTCTTTCCCCTGGGCATGTGACTTCTTGTTGCAGGCTTAGTTTGTGACTTTTGCTGCCTGCATGCTTACAATCGAAGGCCATGACCTACTGGCCACATGTACCCCCTGTAAGGCAAGTCTTCGTTTGGGCACTCACCTTCTGTGTGCCTGGATGAAATCTTCAGTGGAGCAAGAGCCTCCTTCGAATGCAACTTGGATATGTCCTTCATGTTGAACTCTAAGCCTCCTTCGAACACGGACTTTCGATTGGGAAATATGCTTCCTTCGAGCATGAGCTTCAATTGGGCAATATGCTTCCTTCGAGCATGAGATTCGATTGGGCAATATGCTTCCTTCGAGCAGGAGCTCTCGATTGGGCCATATGCTTCCTTCGAGTTAGCTTGTTTCGACCACAAGCTTCGACTGAGGCAAAGGCTTCCTTCAAACAGATGTGCTTCGATCTCACTCTTGTACAAGACCAAGTCACATGCGCTGCCAGGCTCTTCCATAAAACTCTAAAACTGCTGCACAACAGTCCTGCACAGCTGCCCAGTTCCTTGCACCAAAATGGCAATAAAGCACTGTCCCTCAAAGGCTACAAAGAGCAGCATACCCCTTTTGTTTGAACTATTTTGTTTTCCCCCCAAAACCATATCAAAGCTTCAGCCACCTCGCCTATAAATACAAAGGCTTCACAATATGTGCAAAAAGGACTTTTCGAGCCAGAGGAACGAATCTGCAGAAAATTATTCTCAAACACAACAAAAAATCTCAAGTTCATCAACACTTGAGAAATAAAAAATATCCAGAATCCAAACACTTGTCCCCTTAGAATCTGAAACGTCCATACACCTTGTTACCCTTTCGAATCCAGTAGGAAGAACCTCACACTTGTTCTTCTCTGTTGAATCCAGTATCACGGACGTGACCCCTGGTTTCCCCCTCCGAATCCAGAAGCATTCAAGGGCCACCACTCAAGGCCCCACATCCATTCAACGCCTCCATCAAGGTAAGTCACTCTTACCCTTGAATTTTTCATTTCATGACATAACATGTAAATAAACTCCCTTTCGTTTCAAGCTTGTACATACTACTGTTTTTCCTTTTCGTTTACACCCTTATAGTTTTGTTTTATTGCCTTTCCTTTGGGTTTTGCTTTTGGTTTCTTACAAATATTTTAAGAATTAACCTGGCCCTAAGGCAGTGCTAGCATGGCCTTAGGCCATGTTGCTATTTAACATCTCAAATGAAAGAAACATGAGACAATAGTATGAAATGAAACCTTTGGTTTCCACACTGACTTCCAGGCCCATCCAGAGGCACGCTTGCACTAAGTCCAGGCTCAGACGAAAGGCACTCCCATGCTGGTGCCAGCCTCCAATCGAAGTACATGACCTAACTGGTGCCAAATCCTAATTGAAAGTCATGATCTCACTGGCGCGAACTCCTAGTCGAAGGATATAACTTGCTGCTACCTTTGCCCAATCGAAGGACAGGACCTCGCCTCTGCCAAGGCCCAATCGAAAGACATGACCTTGTTGTTGCCAGCCTCAATCGAATGAGGCCAGCAGAATGCTAATCGAAGGCTGCTAGTCCCAATCGAAGGAGGCCAGCAGAATCCCAATCGAAGGATGCTGCTGCCTGGGTCGAAAGAGCTCTTTTTATTTCTTTTTATCTTATTTTTGCCTTTACATTTTCTTGCCTTTCAATATGGTTGTAATAGCGTAGGATTTTATCTTTCTGCACTTCATTTACTTTGTACAAATGCTAGTAATTAGGTGTGTATGATAAGATAAAACCAATAAATAGACCACCAAAAAAATCAAAGACAAATGCATGCAATGAAACATACTTTGCACACATGCACCCTTAGGGTAATCTCACTTGTTTCCTCGGAAAATAGTCATGTCCCTCGAGCTTAGGCGTTTTAGCAAAGACCCTCGATAAAAGATCGTAGTCCCTCGATGACCCTCGATGTTGCCTTCGGTAAACGATCTAGTCCCTAAAAAACGACATTGCTAAAACGTCCCATATGTTGCCTTCTATGATTATACAAACGTCCCGCGCCCGTCCCGTTCAAACATCCTAACGCAAGGTTGTTCACCAAATACAATGGTGAAACAACACTGTTAAAAGGGTTAAAAAGCATAAGAAAGATCTTTGAGTAAAATAGGGTAGACAACTCTTAGTTACTTGATCAAACTTGTAAAACACACTTGCCATTTTCAAACACATCTCACAAACACACTTTTGAACTATTTTCGAAACAAACACTTTGTTGGCGTTCTTATAGAAACGAGAACCATTACGAAGTTCCATTTTCAAAATACTTTCAAAAACACACACCACAAGCATATTCAAACAAAAGCAAGTGATCTAAAACAAGTAACTAAGAGCCCATGGATAACTGTAAGTGTTTAGTTATTGGCATGTATTTTTGGTAAAACCAGGTGAGTGAATGTCATGACTGATGTCATAACATTATGGGTTATTAGGTACTTTATGCAGAAAAAGAATGGCATACAGTAGCTGCTATTTATGAGTGTGTATCTGAGCATTTTGCAATGATCACATTTATTACTTTCTACCAAAATCAGTAAACAAGATTTCTGTTGTCATAACCAATGTTAAGACATCCTGTTCTGATCTAACAGTTATGCAGTTTGGTTAATTCTGAGATTTTTCAGGAATTTGGTTCATACTTTCTAGAACAGAATCTCACGTGGACTTTAGGTTAACCTAGCTCAACCCTAATCTGGTTGATAAAGTCTTGTGACCAAGTCTTGAGGTTAACCCTAATTAACCCTAGCTTTTCGTGGAAGCCCTAACTGAAGAAACAGCTGCATATATATTCAACAGGAAAGCTGTTAGAAAATCAACTCTTTGACAGAAGATCAACTAGGGGCTGTATAGTTTTAACTACTTTAATCCAAGCAAGTATCATTGTGATAAGTGACTTGGAGTAGGTTTTGATTGTAAGGGTTGTGTATCACTCAAAGCTTTGAAGCAAGAATGTTTGTGTCACTTGACTAAAGCTTTGAAGCAAGGTCAAGTTAGGTTTATGTATCACTCAAAGCTTTGAAGCACGAGTGTTTGTGTTACTTGATTAAAAGCTGTGAAGCATAATCAAGTGTATGTTCTAAAGAGTGTCTTCATTATTTCATTAGTCAATTGTTTAGTATCACTGTTGTGATTGAGGGGGAGTGAGTAGGAACTCAGGTTTAAGTTGAACTTAGATTGAAGTTGCATTGGGTAGGTCTTAAGTGAAGGAGATAAACTGGTTGGTTTATTCCTGAATTAATATCTCTTATAGTGGATTTCCTCCTTGGCTTGGTAGCCCCCAGAGTAGGTGTTGTTTCACACTGAACTGGGTAAACAATTGACTGTGTTCTTTACTGTTTTTTTTATTTACTGTCTTATAGAAAGTCAGATACGGTGTCATAACATTCACTGTGACATTGAGTATCTGTTGCCAGAATTTCAATTGGCATCAGAGCAGGCACCCTACCTGTCTTACTGGGTGAGATCTAGGGATATCACTTTCTGGCGCTATGGACAAAGAAGGAGTTTTTGGAAACACACCACCCATTCTGGATGGATCAAATTATGACTACTGGAAACCTCGCATGATTGCCTTCTTAAAATCTCTGGACAAAAAGGCTTTGAGAGCTGCTGACAAAGGATGGAACCATCCCACCATAACTGAGAAAGATGGGACAATCGGTCTAAAACCTGAGGAAGAATGGAGCAAAGAAGAAGATGAGTTAGCCCTGGGTAATTCCAAAGCATTAAATGCCTTGTTCAATGGAATTGATAGAAACATATTCAGACTAGTACATCAATGTGAACTGGCCAAGGAAGTTTGGGACACTCTCAAAACTACCCATGAGGGCACATCCAAAGTAAAAATGTCAAGGCTTCAGATGCTGACTACCAAATTTGAGAACCTAAGGATGATGGAAGATGAAACCATTCATGAGTTTCACATGAACATCTTGGAGATTTCCAACACCTCAGGAGCATTGGGAGAAAAGATGTCAGAAGAAAAACTGGTGAGAAAGATTCTCAGATCCTTACCTAAAAGATTTGCAATGAAGGTAACTGCTATAGAGGAAGCCCATGATATCAGCAAGTTGAAAGTGGATGAACTCATTGGGTCTCTTCAGACCTTTGAGATGGGGATCAATGACAATGTTGACAAGAAAAACAAGAGCATAGCACTTGTATCCAACACTGAAGATGAAAACAAGGAGGATGAAGAAGAAAATATCTCAGAAGCTATAGCCATGCTTGGAAGACAATTCAACAAACTCATCAAGAGAATGGATCCAAAGTCAAGGTCAAATGTTAAGAACATTCCTTCTGACATTAACAGATCTTATGACTTCAGCAGAAGACCAAAGTCTGAAGAGAAGGGAAATCAAAGCAGAGGAATCCAATGCCATGGATGTGAAGGATATGGGCACATTCGAGCTGAATGTCCTACCTTTCTTAAGAAACAAAAGAAAGGAATGTCTGTTACTTGGTCTGACTGTGATTCAGAAAGTAATTCTGAAGAAGAATCTGCCAAACTAGTTACTGCACTAACTGGTATTTGTACCTCTGATAGTGACACTAGTGATGAGGAAGTGACATTTGAAGAACTGGCTGATACCTACAAGAAATTATGTATCAGAAGTGCTGAAGTCTATCAGCAAAATTAGAGACAAACAAAACTCATAATAAAGTTGAAGGATGAGAAAAGGGCAGACATTGAAACTATAAGTCATCTAGAAGGGGAAGTTCAAATGCTGAACTCAAAACTGGACCAAATGACCAAATCTGTCAAGATGCTGAAAAATGGAACTGACAAATTGGAAGAAATCCTTCAGGTTGGACAAAATGTGGGAAACAAGTCTGGTCTAGGATTTGTGGCAGCAAAGAAAACTGGTACAGACAAGAAGATCAGGCCTGATAAACAAATGTCAAAGCAGATGTCACAACATAACACTCAACATCGGGAACAGAGAAATATGAAGAAAAAGTACCAGAGATGGAAATGTCATCATTGTGGGAGGTTTGGTCACATAAAGCCATTCTGCTTCAGATTGCATGGATACCCTAATCAGAACCCAGGTGTCAAACCTAAGTCTAACAAGGTAGCACATACTCCACAGTGGAAGAAAAAGGCTATTGCCCTGATAGCCCACACTTCCCTTAGAGTCTCTGCAAAGGAAGACTGGTACTTTGACAGTGGATGTTCTAAGCACATGACTGGAATCAAGAACCTTCTCAATAATTTTAAACCTCACACCACTAGTTATGTGACCTTTGGAGATGGTGCTAGAGGAGAAATCAAAGGAGTTGGAAACTTGGACTGCCCTGGAGTTCTAAATCTAAATGAAGTATTGCTGGTAAAAGGCCTGACTGCTAATCTCATAAGTATCAGTCAATTATGCGATCTAGGAATCAAGGTCAACTTCTCAAAATCTAAATGTCTTGTAACTAATGAGAAACAAGAAGTTGTAATGAAAGGAGTCAGATCCAAAGACAACTGCTACTTGTGGGAGCCTGAGAACACTAATTACTCCACTGTGTGTTCTATTGCCAAAGAAGAAAAAGAAGTGAAACTATGGCACCAAAAACTTGGCCATCTACATCTAAGAGGAATGAAAAGGATTGTATCCATGGAGGCAGTCAGAGGGATTCCAAGACTGAAAATTGATGAAGGGAGAGTTTGTGGTGAATGTCAGGTTGGTAAGCAGACTAGGATGTCCCATCCAAAGTCAAGACATCTGACCACCTCTAAGGTTCTAGAACTTCTACATATGGATCTGATGGGACCAATGCAGGTGGAAAGTCTTGGTGGAAAAAGATATGCCTATGTTGTTGTGGATGATTTTTCCAGATTCACCTGGATTAACTTCATTAGGGAAAAATCTGATGTATTTGAAGTTTTTAAAGAACTGTGCAAAAGAATTCAAAGAGAAAAATAAGGGTGCATTGTCAGAATCAGAAGTGATCATGGCAAGGAATTTGAAAACAATAAGTTTAATGAGTTCTGTTCCTCAGAAGGAATTAATCATGAATTCTCTTCTCCTATAAATCCTAAACAAAATGGAGTTGTAGAAAGGAAAAACAGGACCATACAGGAATCTGCCAGAGCAATGATACATGCCAAAAGACTCCCTATTCATTTTTGGGCTGAAGCTATGAATATAGCCTGTTATGTCCATAACAGAGTCACTTTGAGAAAGGGAACCTCATCCACCATTTATGAACTTTGGAAAGGAAGAAAGCCAACAGTGAAGTACTTCCATGTATTTGGTAGCAAATGCTATATTCTGGCAGATCGTGATCAAAGGAGAAAGCTGGACCCTAAAAGTGATGAAGGAATATTTCTAGGATACTCCACCAACAGCAGAGCTTATAGGGTATTCAATTCCAAGACCAAAGTCATGATGGAATCAATAAATGTCATAGTTGATGATTATCATGAGGAAACAGATGTCCCTTGTAATGTTGAGACATTCTTTGAGACTTCAACTCAACAGAATGACCTACCTAACACCACTGCAGCAGACTCTGAATCCAAGGAAGCTAGCAAAATCCCTTCCATCAGAATTCAGAAAGATCATCCTAAAGAACTCATCATAGGAGATCCTAACAGTGGAGTCATTACAAGATCTAGAGAAATCATCTCAAACTCTTGCTTTGTGTCTACAATTGAACCAAGAAATGTTAAGGAGGCTTTAACTGATGAATACTGGATTGGTGCAATGCAAGATGAATTGAACCAATTCAAGCAACATGAAGTATGGGAGTTAGTTCCTAGACCAGAGGGAACAAACATCATTGGCACAAAATGGATATACAAGAACAAATCAGATGCTGAAGGAGTTGTCACCAGGAATAAGGCAAGACTTGTTGCCCAAGGATACACTCAAGTTGAAGGGGTTGATTTTGATGAGACCTTTGCCCCTGTAGCCAGACTGGAATCTATCAGACTCCTATTGGGAATTGCTTGTCTCCTGAAGTTCAAGTTATTTCAGATGGATGTAAAAAGTGCCTTCCTAAACGGGTACTTAAATGAGGAAGTTTATGTGGAACAGCCTAAAGGTTTTGTGGATCCAAACTACCCTGATCATGTCTACAAATTGAGGAAATCTTTATATGGCCTGAAACAAGCTCCTAGAGCATGGTATGACAGGTTGACAAAATTTGTCTCTGACAAAGGATACAAAAAAGGAGGCTTGGATAAAACCGTCTTTGTCAAAAATGAAGGAGGGAAGTTAATGGTAGCTCAAATATATGTTGATGACATAGTGTTTGGGGGAATGTCAGATAGAATGGTTAAACATTTTGCTGACCAAATGTAGGTGGAATTTGAAATGAGCCTCATGGGAGAATTGACCTACTTTCTTGGACTGCAAGTCACACAGATGGAAGACTCAATTTTTCTATCTCAAAGCAAGTATGCAAAGAACATTGTCAAGAAGTTTGGTATGGAGAATGCCAGTCACAAAAGGACTCCTGCACCTACTCATTTAAAGCTATCCAAAGATTCAAGTGGGGTTAAGGTGGACCAAAGCCTGTACAGAAGCATGATAGGAAGTCTGCTGTACTTAACAGCCAGCAGACCTGACATTGCTTTTGCAGTTGGAGTATGTGCAAGATACCAAGCTGATCCCAAAGTCAGTCATATCAACCAAGTGAAGAGAATTTTGAAGTATGTAAGTGGAACTTAAAACTATGGCTTGCTGTACTCTCATGGTTGTGAACCAACTCTAACTGGTTACTGCGATGCTGATTGGGCTGGAAGTGCTGATGATAGAAAAAGCACCTCTGGAGGATGTTTCTTCTTAAGAAATAATCTGGTCTCCTGGTTCAGCAAGAAACAGAACTGTGTGTCTCTCTCTACTGCTGAAGCTGAATACATTGCAGCTGGTAGTAGCTGTTCTCAAATGATCTGGATGAAACAGATGCTTACTGAGTATAATGTCACACAAGATGTTATGACATTGTACTGTGACAATCTGAGTACAATCAACATTTCCAAGAATCCTATTCAGCATAGCAGGACCAAGCATATTGACATTAGACATCATTTTATCAGAGATCTTGTAGAAGAGAAGACGATTAAACTGGAACATGTTGCCACTGAACTACAGCTGGCTGACATTTTTACCAAAGCACTTGATGCAAATCAATTTGAAAATTTGAGGGGCAAGTTGGGTCTTTGCCAACATGAGGAAATGTAGCAATTAATTTTGCTTAAAACAAGGGATGAAGGAGTTTTTTGTGTTAAGTCTATTTTGATTGAGTTAATCATATGTTTTCCAAATTCTTTCAAAATTGTTAAGAAGTTGAATAGACACTCATTTACCTCCTTCCTCTCTCGGCTCTGCAACAATCCCCATTCTCTCAATCAAAGATTTCTCTCTCGTTGCTACTGGTTTTCTAAGACTATCAAAATGTCTCAAACATCATCCTCTTCCAAGACGACTGTTTCATCCGCATCCTCTGATCGTGATTCTAGGGCAATCACACCATGCATGGATTCTGAAGTCCTGGAGATTACTCCTCTTAGAGAACTGGCAACTAACCCCTCTAAGGTTAAAAATCTGAGAACAAGGCATGCAGGAAGGTCTCAAGCTACGTCATCTGGTAATCCCTCTAAACCATCATCTTCTGTTCCCTCAGGAATAGCAAATAGGGAAGGCACAACTTATGTTCATCAAGCAATAGCTAGACTTGTTACAAGAATTCTGAATGAAAACCACTATGTACCTGGCATTTATGTTCCTTTAAATCAAGAATCTTCTAGTCCAAATGTGGAAATAAATCCAGATGTCTCTAAGAATGTTGAGACACCAGATGACAACATTCAGAAAACATCTGAAAATCTTGATGATATTCAGAACCCTTCAGAGAAGGATGTTGAACCACCAGTTATTGATGTGGATGAAGAATACTCAGACAATGACCTAATTGCAAATATCAACCCTAGCATATCTAGGAGGATGATGAACAGAAAAGGTAATCGGGATGCTGCAAAATGTCTGACCAAAGAGAAGACTGATGATGTTGCTCACAATAAAACCAGGTCTGAAGGCAAGACTGGTGTAGAGACTGTGAAGACTGGATTGTCCAAAGGGAAGGTGAAAACCCGAGTACATGCTGGTAGTCTCTCAAAGCCTGTGAGACAACCAATAGCAAAGAAAAGGAAAGAGCCTGAACCTTCTGATTCTGATGAGGAATCATAATTTAAAATTGATGTTGAAGACATTCCTCTCAGAAGGAAACTCCCTTCAAGCAAAATGGCTAAAGTTCCTGAAGTCCCCACTGACAACATTTCTTTTCACCACCCTGAAAATGCCAACAGATGGAAGTATGTTTGTTTGAAAAGAATAGCCTTGGAAAGATAACTGAACAATGGTGCCATGGAATGTAAGGAGATCATGGACCTAATCAAAGCTGCTGGACTAATGAATACTGTGGTAAAGTTTACCAATTGCTATGAAAATCTTGTCAAAGAATTCATAGTGAATTTATCTGATGGATGTGCTGATGGAAGGTCAGCTGACTTTAAATGTGTCTATGTGAGAGGAAGAAAGGTTATTTTCTCTCCCTCTGAAATAAACAAATTCCTTGGAAGACCAGATGAGGCTTACCCTGAACTAGAGGTTACTGACAATCAAGTATGCCAAACCATCACTGCAAATCAAGTCAAGTGCTGGCCCTTAAAAGGCAAGCTGAATGCTAGCAAGCTAAGCATGAAATTTTCCATCCTGCACAAGATTGGTGCAGCCAACTGGGTTCCTACCAACCATAAATCAAACATCTCCACAGGATTGGGAAGATTCATTTATGCTGTTGGAACCAGGACAGAATTTGACTATGGCAGGTATATCTTTGATCAAACTTTAAAACATGCTGGAAGCTATGCTGTTAAAGGCCCTATTGCCTTTCCCTCCCTCCTATGTGGTATTGTCTTGCTCAGTATCCTAACATTCTAGTGGAAAGAGACACTGTATGCAAAAGAGCTCCTGCTCTTGGGTTGCACTATAAGCTATTTCAGGGATCTCATGTTCCTGACATTGTCATGACATCAGCTGAGACATCAACTGTCAAAACTCAGTCCAAAAATTCTGATGTTATAGCTGTGCTGAAGGAAACCTGCAAAGAACTGGAGGCAAGGAAAAGGACTCTTGAGAACCTAATTGCCAGATTAGAACAAGAGGAGACTGAAGGACAAAGAAGGGAAGAGGATGCTGCTGAAGATCAGCTTAATGCTGAAGAAAGCGCCTCCTCTGAAGATGACAGTGCTTGAAGATCAGTGGAGTGTCAAGCTTGCTACTGATTCCTGTTGCTGCAAGTGAATTCGTTTTTTTTTGTCTTGTTGTTTTTATTACTCATTTTGGATGACTGTATAACCTATAAGTACATGTATCTTTGGCCTATTTATGGATAAAGAGGGGGAGAAGATTATGTGTTAATTACTTGGTAGACATTACTTTTTTCTGCAGACATATTATTTCTGCTGCTCTCTATTCTCTGATTGTTTAGGGGTTTTAGCCAAAAATTTGCCAAAGGGGGAGTTTGTAAGTGTTTAGTTATTGGCATGTATTTTTGGTAAAACCAGGTGTGTGAATATCATGACTGATGTCATAACATTCTGAGTTATTAGGTACTTTATGCAGAAAAAGAATGGCATACAGTAGCTGCTATTTATGAGTGTGTATCTGAGCATTTTGCAAAGATCACATTTATTACTTTCTACCAAAATCAGTAAACAGGATTTCTGTTGTCATAACCAATGTTAAGACATCCTATACTGATCTAACAGTTATGCAGTTTGGTTAATTCTGAGATTTTTCAGGAATTTGGTTCATACTTTCCAGAACAGAATCTCACATGGACTTTAGGTTAACCTAGCTCAACCCTAATCTGGTTGATAAAGTCTTGTGACCAAGTCTTGAGGTTAACCCTAATTAACCCTAGCTTTTCATGGAAGCCCTAACTGAAGAAACAACTGCATATATATTCAACAGGAAAGCTGTTGGAAAATCAACTCTTTGACAGAATATCAACTAGGGGCTGTATAGTTTTAACTACTGTAATCCAAGCAAGTATCATTGTGATAAGTGACTTGGAGTAGGTTTTGATTGTAAGGGTTGTGTATCACTCAAAGCTTTGAAGCAAGAGTGTTTGTGTCACTTGACTAAAGCTTTGAAGCAAGGTCAAGTTAGGTTTATGTATCACTCAAAGCTTTGAAGCACGAGTGTTTGTGTTACTTGATTAAAAGCTGTGAAGCATAATCAAGTGTATGTTCTGAAGAGTGTCTTCATTATTTCATTAGTCAATTGTTTAGTATCACTGCTGTGATTGAGGGGGAGTGAGTAGGAACTCAGGTTTAAGTTGAACTTAGATTGAAGTTGCATTGGGTAGGTCTTAAGTGAAGGAGATAAACTGGTTGGTTTATTCCTGAATTAATATCTCTTATAGTGGATTTCCTCCCTGGCTTGGTAGCCCCCAGAGTAGGTGTTGTTTCACACTGAACTGGGTAAACAATTGACTGTGTTCTTTACTGTTTTTTTTATTTACTGTCTTATAGAAAGTCAGATACGGTGTCATAACATTCACTGTGACATTGAGTATCTGTTGCCAGAATTTCAATAACCATGGATGAAAAGGGTGCTAGCACCTTCCCTTTTCATAATCTACCCCCCGAACCCACGAAAACATCTCAAAGGTCTTTCCTGTGCTTTTTGAACTTTCCTTAGGATAAAATAAAAAGTCAGTGGTGACTCTTGCTAAACCGAACATTTGCGCACACAAACGCAAAACCCAAGTCAGCTCTCCCACCGTATCACACATACCATCTCTTTCTAGCTTGTTTAAGTCCATAAAAGTATTTAACAAGCTTATATACTTGGTTAGGCTTTGTAACATCACACCTGGAGGAATGATCATGTACACATCTTCTTGGATGTCACCATGCAGAAATGCATCATTCACATTTAGTTGTTGAAAATGTCTTTGCTTGCATGAAGCCAATTCTATGATAGTCATGACGATTGTAAGTTTATAAACTGGTGAATAAGTTTCAAAATAATTAAGGCCTTCGATCTAGTTGTATCCCTTGTGTTGTACCCCAAAATTTCCCCTCTCATTTTCCTCAAAAACATACTCACAAAGGTCTCAGATACTCAACTCTACTCAAGAGTTGACTAATCAAACCTCCTCCTAAGCAAGGGTCTACAACTAGGATTTTGTGCTTCTCAAGGAAGATTGGGTTGTAAGGGTCTCAGATGACTTTCATGGTTCATCATGGGTCCTCAATAATTCTTATGTCAAGCTTTAAGTCTTGCATCACATGTTTGCTCAGTCAACGACTCAAAAGATTGAAAGTCAACTATATTAGGTAAAAAGTCAAATATGGTCAACATACAGTCAAACTTCAAGATTTTTTGTCAACATCAACATTTTGAGGTGATATTCATCACTTGATTAAGGGTTGATCATGATTCCTCAAGGAAAGCCCTCAAATCATCAAAGGTCAAAATTTGCCAAATTAGGGTTTTGATTCTAGATGATTGATCATTGACTTTTGGCCTAATGCATGACCTAATGGCTTAAAGAATGATCTCAATGTCTCAAATACAACATATTTACCTAATTACATAGCTCAAGACATTTACAAAGGTACAAGTGATTGATAATTGAAGAATTGAATCAATTGATAAAAAGTCAACAGTCACACAAAAGTTAAACTTTGACTTTTTTGGTCAACATTGGAATTCAAAAATCAAGAATCATCCAAACATTAAAAACTATCAAACTTTATCATCAAGAATCAAGAAAGTCAACAAAAGCCAAAATTGAATATTTTCAAACACTTAGGAAAAATCCAAGTATTTTGTGCTTAGAAAACCCTAACTTCACAAGCAAGTTTCCTCAATATACAAACTAATTCAAGGAAAACTTTCAACATGAAATTTGTAGGAATTAATGAATTATACAACTTTGTTAACGTGAGATGATCCTCAAAAAGTGCTTGAATTAAGAGATATGGGCCCATGAAGTTCTGATACTTTTTACCCAACACTTAGAAATATTTTGGATCAGCTTTTTATCTTCACTTCTTGGCCATTTTTCACTAGTTTCCTTTTTGAATTAGCCAAAATGGTCAACATGAAAGTTGTAGATCTTGTTCTAATATTTTCAAAATGTCCAAGAACAAGAAAAGGTCATGTTTGAGCTGAGAGTTTCAAAGAATTGAAGTTGGACATTTCTACTTTATTTAGAGGTCATTTCTATGATAATCATAAGACAAAATCGTCATGCCATGCCTTGTAATCTCACTTTTCAGGCCTCTAAACCCACAAATCTCTCCATAATCAATTGATTTAACTTATTTTATGGCTATTATCCAATTGACTCAAGCCTTATCCAATGCATCATGCCATTTTTGGAACTAAATCTAACACTTCCATTCTTGTAAAGTGACTTTAATCACAAAGTCCACTCTCCTTGAGCATTTAACTTGTTTCCTCTGCACACACTTAACCTAAAATATCAGATAAGTATGCTTAAAGTATCCAACAAATCTATGAGACAAGGTACAATGCATTGGAACCATATTGTTCAAGGTTACTTCATAACTAAACTTCCAAACCATAACTTGTTATCTTGCGAATCTGGTTACTTCAACTTCTCAAACCTTTTTCCTATAAATAGTCTGGTCATTTGCAAGCTAAGAGGAGGAATTCAAAGCCTAAACACTCTTTCAATCTCTCTAAAACCAAAAATAGAAACATTGTTCCAAGTTTGAAGCTCAAAGTCTATTTCTTCTAAGTTTTTAACCCTTGCAATTTCTATCCAAACCAGTCATCCAAACCTCTTATAAACATCATTTAAAAATTATTTATCACTTTCATCCATCACAAAAACACCCAAAACTGAGAATCACCAAGAAAACTCCATTAGTGCATATCTTGAGCCTTAAGAAGGCAACTCTCAATCCACTCATGTGCGTTCCCTTTTTATCATTCAAACATCATCTATACATCATATAGAAGTTGTCCAAGGACTCAAACAACTTCTGGAACACCTCCATCACCATCCTCCATTATCAAACCCGAGTTCTGCAGACTCAGGTAGGGAGGATAATTTAGCGAGTTTCAAAGCAAGCTAGGGGTTGGAACACACTCATTGAAGTCCAAGAAAGCTATTTGGATCATCATCTTGAACTTGGGAGAACTCATACAAGTTCTGGGATTTTGCTTCAAGAGGTAAGTTTTTCGAAACTGAATACTCTGATATAAGCATCTTTAACATCAATTTTATGATTAGAAATGTAGATATCATCTTGCTAAAGCTATCTAAATCCTCAATTTTGATTAAAATCAACCATGTTCATAGATTGATTGAATTATTCACTTAGGGTTTTAATTGGTACTTTCTGGAAATTCGTTTTCTTCTTTGAGTGATAGATTTAATAAGTTACATGGTTGAAATCATGGTGAAATTCTGAGCAATTTCGTATTTTACATTTTTAAAATTGATGGAGGATGGAAGAAATACAAGTTTGTCCATGGAAATGTATTATAAGGAAGAAGAAGCTGGCCATGGCGCCATCTGTATTTTTTCAAAAAAAATAATTTTAAAATATATTTAACTGAAGTTGTTTTATAAACGGATGAAACGGCCACCCCGGTGGCAAGCATGTGTGTGAGTAAGGCTTTGGTGTGCAAGGGCAGGGGTTCGATCCCTGCCTCTGGAATTTTATTTCTCGTCATTTTCATTGTAGATTGAGTGCAAGCAAGCCTAGTCCGCGCACAGTGTACCTCCTATCTTGACCATCATATCTCCTCAAAGTCAGATCCAACGCATCAAACGCACACCCCCACTGTGCACCTTCAGAGAGTCTTCCTCATCAGATCCATCGCAGTGTTGGGCTTAGGCTAGGTCGGGCTTGTTAAATTGTTGTTTTCACACCCCCAATTTACTTGTTTACAAACCCATTTTAATTTTCTTTATTTTGTTTTAATTAATATTTTCTTTTTTTAATCAGTTTTATTTTAATCAACAAAAATCATAAAATCATAAAAAATTAGATTTAGGTTTTTTTAATTAATTGATTTAATTTTCATAAATAGAAATTAATTTAATTTAATCACTTTGATTTTATTTTGTTAATTAACTAATAAATTAATTATAATTAGGGTTTACACTTCAAGTATTTTTTTTAACAAAAAACAACAGAAATATTTTCAAAAACCCCTTAGAATTTTTTTAGGTCTTAAATATCTTCTCTTCTTCACCATCTCCACGCGCTCATTTATTTTTTCGCATTAATATAATTTTGTAACTGTTAAAGGGATGCAATCATTTAAATTAGGGTTTCTTTACCTTTCCCCCATTTTATGGTTTGTACTCCCCATCCCCAAAGCGATGTAATAGCATATATTATTTCCCGCATTTTTATTTTCCACACTTGTATGTATTTAACTGTTAGATTAATTAGGCGTGCATGGCAAGACATAAAAAATAAATGTTAGAAAACCTAATCTCAAGACAAATAACTAAAAACAAAACACCTCGCACACGCTCACCTCTAGAGTGACCCTGACTTGTTGCCTGAAATTTAAAACAGTCATGTCCCTCGAACGTGGGACATTTTAGCAAAGACCCACGGTTAAAAGATTGTAGTCCCTCGATGACCTTTCAATGTTGCCTTCGGTAGATGATCTTAGTCCCTTACGACAATTGCTAAAGCATCTTACAAGTTTACTTTTATAACTGTACAATGACACGCGCCTGTCCCTCACATCCAATGACAGGCCTTCCTACTAACTAATGGTAGGTTAGCACCATCTAAAGGAGGAGGAAAAGAACAAAGACTTTTTGATTAGGTAGAACACTCGTAGTTGCTTGTCACAAACTTTTCAAAAAAAATCATCTTTTTACAAAACAACACTTTCTTTCACAAATATTTACAAAAACAAACATTTTGTATACATTCTCAATGATACGAGAATCATTACAAAATTTTCGCACTTAGGCATTTTCAAAATATTTTCAAACATACATAAGCACAGAGAATTTCCAAAAAAGTGAGATAGTGATTAAGAGCCCGTAGATAACTACAGATTAAAAGGGTGCTAACACCTTCCCTTTTCATAACTTACCCCCCTAACTCAATAAATCTCAAAGGTCTTTCCTGTTTTTTTCACCCTTTCCTTTATTGGATAAAAGAAAAGTCGGTGGCGACTCTTGCTATCTGTAACATTTGCGATAAAACATAAACCCAAAAGTCAATTCTCCCACCATATTACACCTTGGCTACCAATCGTGCCTAGAATCTACCAATGGAAACACTAATAAGGTATTTTATCTTATAGACCCATCAACAACCAATTGGTGTAACACCAGGAGGTAAGTCAACAATTTTCCAAGTACCCGTTTTCTTAAGTGCTAGATGTTCAAGATGCATAGATTGATTCCAACACTCATGCTTAGAAGATTCATCATAGGTTTTAGGCTCAATGTGAGACACTAATGATAAAGCATAATGTGACTGTGTAGGAGAGAATCTATGGTGTGAAATAAATTTGGACAAAGGGTAAGATGTACGTGAGGAAGTTGAATTTGATGTAGCAAGAGAATTACAAATATAGTCATGCAAGTAAGATGTATGGTGCCTCACCCTTGAAGAAGTTCTAGTTAGTAGGCTAAATGGTTTGTGTAATATCCAGGTGTAGAGGTGACAGGTAGAGGATCAGGTTCACAGTGTGAAGTAGTGTTTGGATTAAGATCGGGTAGAGGTGTGTTATAGATAGACTCGTGTAGATGCATTGTGATAGGTTGGTCTGGTGGGACATGTTCAGATTGACTAATAGAGTTAGAGTTATCAATAGTTAATGGAAAGTAAGACCGTGAGGATTAAGAGGACTGGTCAGTGGGATGGTAAGGTAGAATAGGTTCATGGAAAATAACATTTCTAGACACAAACACTTCATTAGTATGAAAATCAAGTAGAATGTAACTTTTCATACCAGGTTTGTATCCTAGGAATATGGACTTCATTTATTTAGGATCTAATTTGGTTTGATGAGCTTGAAGAATGGAAGCATAACATAGGGAATCAAATACCTGTAAAATTTGGTAAGGTGATTTGTTATTGAGAATGGGTGTTGGAACCCTGTTGATAATGAAGGTTGTAAATTGGACTGCAAAGGACCAATAAGGCTTAGGAAGTTCGGATTAGTACAAAATAGGTCTTCCTACATTCAACAAGTGTCAATGTTTCCTCTCAACTCTACCATTTTGTTAAGGGTTTTCAACATATGACCTCTAATATAGAATGACTTTGGATGCATAAAACTAATGTAACATGAATTCAAGTCCATTATCTAACTTGGCTATCTTAGGTGTGGTGTGAAACTGGCTAATGACCGTGGTGATAAAAGTTTGATTGAATGGCTAAGGGTACCCAAATACTAAAATGTATAATCCATTATCATGAATTCAAGTCCATTATCTAACTTATCTATCTTAGATTTCAAAAGTATAATCCATACAAATCGTGAGTGGTCATTAAGAATTATCAAAAAATAATTGTGATTGTGTATAGATTGAGTGGCTAAGGGTATCCAAATACTAAAATGTAGAAGTTCAAAATTATGAGAGGCAATATAATTACTAGAAATATAAGGCAATTTTCTTTATTTTGACAAGTGACAAAAATCACAAGTAGCTCTATTATCAAATACAAAAGATGAATACATTTTTGACATTTCTTTAATTCTCTTGGATGACACATGACCTAACCTAAAATTCCATAAAGCAGACTTGGTAATTACAACATTTTGAGGAGAGGGAGTGGTTGTATGACATGTTTTATCTTATTTATGAAAGTTGGCATGAGAACTAAGGGTTGGAGATGCATAGTGAGTATCCTTTATTTTCATTTTATATAAGCCATTATATCTGCAAAATATAGTTATGAAAAGAAAAAATGGCAGAACACTTCAAATCTTGGCAAAGTTTTGAAATTGAAATAAGGTTTAGATGAAAATTTGGTGCAAATAAAACATGGTTAAGATAGAGACTTGATGAAAAGTTAATGTTTCCAGCAAATTGGACTATTGGGAATGTGCCATTAGAAGAGTAATTTTGATAGGTCTAATCTTTTAGTATGAAGACAAATAGATCTAGAATCTAAGATCCATGTAGGAGAAGACAAATTGATATGGGAAGTAGTTTTGCATACAATACCTGAAGATTGATAAGCATTGCTTTTGGAAATATGATTGGTGGTTGAAGTTGAAGTAGATGATGGCATGTTTGATTGTTAGAGAAAGTTGATAACTTGTTCATACTAAGATTGTGATAAAGGCATCTGGTTACTTGTAGAAGAAGCATCTTGAGATCCATCGGTTGGTTGAGCAAAAGTGGTAATCTCAACTAGAGTTGCATTGATAGAAGATTTGTTTTTGTTGAATTTTGAATGTCCATGTTATTGTACCCCAAAATTTCCCCTCTCTATTCTCAAGACATTTTTCACAAAAGATCTCAAATGCTCAAGAAGTTTCAAAGTTTGATCAGACAAGTTCACCTCCTAAGCACTGAGCCCACAAATTAGGGTTTTGGTTTTCTCTAGGAAAATTGGATTTTTGATGCCTCAAATGACTTTCATGGTTCATTATAGGTCTCCAAGATTTCTCATACCAAGTTTCAGATCTTGCATCACAAATTTGCTCAGTCAATTGCTCAGATGATTGAAAATCAACCGTGTTAGGTAAAAAGTCAACTTTAGTCAATATACAGTCAAACTTCATGATTTTTGGCCAACATCAACATTATGAAGTCATATTCATCAATTGATCAAGGGTTGATCACAATTCCTCCAGAAAAACATTCAAATCATCAAAGGGGAAAAGTGGTCAAAATTAGGGTTTTGATTGAGAATGACTGATCATTGACTTTTGACCTAGTACATGACCTAATGGCTTGAAGCATGACCTTAATGATTCAAACACAACATGTTGACCTAATTTCATGGCTCAAACTATTTCTCAAGATCAATGGATTGATAGTTGAATTTTGGACCAACTAATGGAAAGTCAACTTATACACAAAAAGTCAAACTTTGACTTTTTGGTCAACATTACATTTCAAAGATAAAAATTCATCAAGACATACAAAAATATCAAACTTGATCATCAATAATCAAGAAAGTCAAGAAATTCCATAAAAAGTCAAAATTTTCAATACTTAGAAATTTTCTAAGTGTTTTTACACTTGATAATTTCATTACTTCATGACATTTTTTTCACCAAGATGAAAGATGATTCAAAGAAAACTTTCAACATGAAAGTTGTATATATTTATGAATTCTACAACTTTGTATTAGAGGATTGATGTCCAAAAGATGATTATATTTGAAGATATGGGCTCATGAAGTCAAGACATTATTGTATAAACACTTAGAGAAATTTTCAACAAGTTTGGTCAGATTTTGTCCCAAATGATTTTTATAAATTTTTTGGTAATTTTTTAAAGTTAGAAACAATTTTTAAAATTAAAAGAAATGAGTAAAATAAACTAAAAATGATAAAAAAATACCAAAGTCAGAAATAAAAAATAAGTGAGGTCACCAATATTTGTCACAATATCATTGGATCATTCCATAATTTTTTCACAATTTAAAAATGAATAAAAGTATTTTTAAACATTTGAAACAATTCAAATAAAGTGAAAATTTATAAAATGTAATAAAAAACAAAATTAAATTGTGAAAAAATAAAAATCAGAAAGAGTATAATCAAAAATATTTTTCATAAATGTTTCAGAATTTTTGGACTAAAAATGAATTTTCTATGATTTTTTTAAGTTTAAAACAATTAAATATAAAAATTAGAAAAGAAAAGAAAAACCAAAAAAATATGGGTCATCTGATCAATGTCAAAACGCGTTAGTAAACAAATCAAGTGGACCTGGCGCGTTGTGCATGTTATGGACTTTAGTGAATAATGTATAGGATCACTAATTAAATAAGATTTTTGAAAAACACAGATGGCGCACCTTCATTGGTTGAAAGATGACACGTTGGTTATCTTCAACCTCCAGCCATTCCCAAAACCAGGTTGCTCAATCTGTAAAATTAGAGTACGAGACCTATGCTATTCACTTCATCTCTTCAAGGCGAAGACAATCACACCTTCGCGACAAATTTATATAAACTGTAGCTCAAGCAATTTGGAAGGAAAATTTTGAAAAGGGATTTAAAATTTCATGGTCAAAACGTGTTTCCAGTTAAAAAACAAGTGTTGCAACTAGAAACAGGGCAATGAGAGAATCACAATAATATCAAAATTTTGAAGAATTGATGAAAGAATCTACCTATTGAAGTTGAGTTGTAGAACTCTGAAACTGGACTTCTATGGAGCAATATAGGGCACGACTCTTGAATGTAATTATATGGTTAGCTTAAGGGAAGATCAAGGAAGGTGAATTGATGGAAAAATTGTATTGAAAAAGGCTTGAGAATGGATTTCGAAGTTGCTGAATTTTAAGTTATGGAACAAGTTTGGTAGGGTGTTCTGGCTATCCAAGCTTGAGGAAATGAATGGGGGATGACCCTCTATTTATAGGGAATCAAATGGAATGTCCAAGCGTGTGAAATGATGAAGATTGGGTGGAAATCGTGTGAAGTTGCAAACAAGAAAAATGTGACTTCTAATTTGATCTAAACTCATCCAAAACGCGCGTTTTGTTGTGCTAAAAAATTCTGGAACTTCATTAAACATGTTTAGAGGCATAAACGCATGGAAAACCTGTGATTAGAAGCCAAAACAAAGATTTCAAATCTGACTTGAGATGAAACTTCAGTTCCAAGTTACCAACTTCAAAATCATGGCATTCTCAGCTCAAGGGGTATTAGGGCATGATTCTTGATGCTTTAGAAAGATGAGGTTACAAGCTTTGCAATGGAAAAATAATGGGATCAAATGGATGCTTGAGATGAAAGTTGCATTGAGTCAAAGTTGGATAAAAAGGATTGACTTTCCATACTTAGAAATATTTCAAATTTTTCTTCAAAAGTGACCTATAATGTTTTGTATCCAAACATGGCCTTCCTCTTGGAATTTTCTCTTGACCAAAAAAGATGGCATGAAATAGACCTCTTGAATGAAATTTTGGGACTTGGACCATTCAAAATCTCCAAAAATTGAGAGAGTTATGAATTGTTGAAGTTGGAAAAATATCATGAAATGACCTATAATCTTTTGTATCCTTAAGGCATCTTCCATCCATTTTATCACTTTGCACATGAAAGAAGGCATAAATTTCACATCCTCAAGATCATTGTGGAAAAATAATAGGCTCAAGGTGATAAATATTTACCTAGTTATGATCATTTGAAGTCACACATGGAAAATTGGGGGGTTCATCTGGGGGACTTGTAATCTTTCTTCTTCATCAAGTTTCTTCCACATGAAAACACCTTGGAACTTTTGAAGTGATTTGTTGATAACCCTTTGAAGAGAAGGATGTATTTGGAATCACTCAAAAATACCAAAATATGAGTAAGATATACTCCTTTGAAGTTCAAAACCCTGACTCCTAGATCAAGAAATATGCCTTGAGGAACTTTGACAATTTTGAACAAACTTCTTGTACCAACACAAATGCTTTGTAAATATAAGTTGTTGAGTATGATAATGAGAAATCATAGCAACCACAACCACTTCCATATCTTGAGAATTGAGAGAAATATGCATTTGTGACCAATGGGAACAGAGCCTTGTCCAAGCATGACAATTTCTCCAATCAATCCCTTTTGCTTTTGAACCAAATTTGATAACCTTGAAATATGGTGAACCAAAATAACCTTTCCATGCCATTCCTTCCAAAATAAATCCAATGGTGAGGTTTGAACTTGTCAAGGGCATGGAAATAAACTCATGAACCCATGGAGAAACTTGCTGAATCTTATTGCCTTTACCTACATGAGTAACAAGAAAGACAAACCAACATTACATTTTATTAATTAAGAGAAGAAATCTAGACAAAAATATTCAGAATCACAAAAGAACACAAGTCAAGGTGCTTGGTGATTCCTCAAAGAGCAAAGCTAAATATAGGGAGGGGAACCAAGAATCCTAATGTGATCTTGTTGTGATGGAATCAACATGGTATGATGAAGGGATCTTAGGCGGAAAAATTGCGGTACAACACCTAGTTTTTTTCTTAAGTCTCCTTCATAGATTTTGACTTAGAGGGATTTTCTTTTGAGAGGTGATGACTGCCTGTTTTAATGGTTATGTGGAACCATCACCATCTTTTGTTTTGGAAGGATACCTCTGACACTACTCGTCATATACGAAGCGAAAGCTTGCGATTGAATGCACCATTGAATTAACTGAGAAACTACCCTGCCCCAGGTTATGATTAAAGTTTTCAATTTGTGTGAAAAATAAAACTCCTACTTCTTTGGCTCAAAGGGGTTGACTAGGGATTATCTTGCTTATAACTCCACTGTTTAGGATTTGAAACAATGCTTGTACATCGTCAGCAAGGTCTGTTCAAAAGCATATTGTAGAGATTATGGTATGTTTTTCATCATCCTCCCTCTAAAGGCTTATAGCTTTTAATCGAGAGTCGAATATCACAAAAAGGAAGTAAAAGCATAGTTTCAGCATAGTGAAAATGAATGGATTAATTCAAGACAAACATATGTAATGCATTAATGAAATAACAAAGTTTGACATAAATAAGTGTTCAAACAATCAAAAGAAAATTACAATTTGAGAATTCAAATGAACAAAAAGCCTCTTTTTCTGAACTTGTCACTTCAGATGGTGTGCCTTTGAGGGATGGTAGAAAAATTTAGTCTGACCATCTTGTGTGAACTCCAGCACCCCTTTGTCGATCAAGTCCTGAATCTTATTTTTCAATGCCCAACAACTATTCTTATCATGTCCAGGACTATTGGAGTGGTATGCACACATTGCATCAGGTTGATAGCTAGGAGCGGAGGTATTGGGATCCGAGGAGGATCCCTCAACTTAATCAATTCCATATTCAACATGTGTTGCAATAATTGAGCAAATGACATGTTGATTTTGGTGAATTTCCTTTTGGGTGTGTCCTGCTTATGCTGATTTCCTTGTCATTATTGCTGCATCGTCGCTGGATTAGAGATACACACTACCCCCACAGATTGGTTAAGATTACTCTTATTGCGGCCCTTCTGGTTGTACACAATATTGGACTCCTTCTTTCCATGGTATGGTCTATTCTGAGTACTTGAAGATGCAGCCCCTTGAATTTTACCGCTCCTGAGTTTATTTTCAACATGTTCCCGCATGAACATGTCACCCAATTCCATATCTGCCAAGAGAGATTGATCATTGATTAGGCCCCAAGCTCTAGCAATTTGGCCGAGATGGTCGTATCTGTCTTGATGAAGCTTGCTGATGAGAACCCTTAACTCTTCTTGTTCCCGAGCTAAACTTTGGATAAGATCCATCTGACTACTCATCTGGATTCTCATCCTTTCCATCTCAGCTTGCAGTTATTCCAACTGGTCATCCTTGTTATCTTCAGGATTTTTCTTGGTCATGTTCCCAGTGAGGAGTGCTCTCATTTCCTCTTTCTCCTTGGATAAATTTAGGAAATTTTCCTTTAACTGAGCATCTTGAGTTTGGAGATCTCTGTTATTTTGTTTGAGAGCCATTTTCCTTGCTGAAATAAACAGCGAGAAAATGAGAAACCTGTACTGGAAGACCTGTTATGTAATAACATGCATGCAATGTTTTCAAGGATCTCGTGGCGTAAACACAAGAAAATGTTTGAATTTTGATTGCATCTTTTATGGAAGAACTTTCGTATCGTTGAATGTCCTTCTATGAGAATCAAGCTCACCATGTCGAGTGAGGAATAGCCTCTGACACAAGTTATCGGTTTGACGATGTTGGCTAGAGGAAAATAAATCCCCTTGCCCCTTGCTAGACGTCTGGTTCATCATAACCTGCATCATAGACCCTTGAGCTCCTTTAAATGGTTAAGGAAATGATATGGCATGATGTTATGATGTATATGCTATGCACCAAACAAAAGTGTTAGGTGATGAAGACAAGTGTGTCTTGCAAGAAGTCCAGGTTATTGGATAATGACTACAAATAAGTCTTGCAACGAACTCACATTGTTAGATAATAAATAAAACCCTGCAAGGAGTTCAAGTTTGTTAGATAATGAAAGAAAACAAGTCACACAAGTAGCCTTAGGTTTAGAGGCTTGCATGATTTTTAAAGGTAAGTACCCTCTTGAAGTTTCAGTTGGTTCAACCTATCCTAGAAACTAACCGAGTTCTAGAGAATCTCAATATCACTGATATTTCTTCATCCGGCAATGTTTCAGCACAAGCCTCTTTATTGGCGACCGAAATATCCCGAAAGTCCGATCTTAATGAGTGTAGTATCGAGTATCAACCAACTTCGGACTACACCAAAGTCGGATATCTCACTACTTCCTAATGGCCAAGTTGTTCAATTAAAGGTTTTAAGGTCAGTTAGTGCTTCATGACACCAGACAACGGCCCCATATTCTCCTTGACTAAACTCAAGGGCATCTGGTACCAACAAATGTGTCACACTAGCGTAGCTATTGCTTCAACCATGTCAGTATACCCCGCACAGTCCCCACGATTTATTGCTACTTACCTAAAAGGTGCCCTAGATCCGGGTGTAGGATCTTTTAGTAAAAACCCAAACAAGCCCTCAAAGATAAAGCATAAAAAACACACAATGTAAAGAAAATAAAGAATGGTCTAAACTCTAAGGTATCCCCATTTTTTATTAATCCCTAGCAGAGTCTCCAGTTTTGTGATATAGTGGCAGAACCGACTGTTATACTGGTTTTGCGTTTTGTGTTTGCAAATGTTGCGGTAAGCAAGAGTCTCCACCGACTTTTCTTTTATCCAACAAAGGAAAGGGTGAAAAGAACAGAAAAAGACCTTTCGAGAGTTTTCTGAGTAATGGGGGGTAGATTATGGAAAGGGAAGGTCTTAGCACCCTTTCCATCCGTAGTTTTCTATGGGCTCTTAGATGCTTAGCTCATTTTGAAATACCTTGTGCTTTGTGTGTTTTTGAAATGCCATTAGTAAGGAAGTTTGCTTTATGATAACTCTTGTATCAGTCCTCAAGAGTGTTGATAAAGCATTTTGAAAATGTTTTTGAAAGTTGTTTTGTGTAAGTGTAAAAATTTGTTTGAGCAAGCATCTAATAACTATCTACTTTACTCGAAAGGATTGTTCTTTTCCTCTTTTCCTTTAGACAATGCTATCCTACTATTGGTGAGTAGGTAGCCCTAGCCGTTGGATGTTTGAGGGACATTCAAAGGGACATTTATGCAGACACGAAGGCATCTGGGCAAGAAACCTTAGTAACTACCCTAGGGTTTTAAGATCATTTTTACCGAGGCAACGTCGAGAGGGTCATCGAGGGACTTATGATCTTTAAACTGGTGGGTAGCCACTAAAATCTCTCACGTTTCGAGATTTGTCACTGTTTTTCTGAAGGAAACCAAAGTTGGGTACCCTAGAGGTGCGCATGTGCAATTGTGTTGTTTTCAGTTATTTATCTTTTTGCATTTAGGTTTGCTAGCGTTTGGTTTTATTCTTGCCATACAATCCTAATTAGCATGCATATAAATAGTTCATAGATTCAGAGATTAATTACATATCCAAAATCTTGGGGGAAATGAAGAAGTAAATGTAAAAGTCATATTTTAAAGTATTACAACCAGGAAGTAGGTACAATAATATGAGAAAAGTTCGAATGGAAATAACGCGTGCGAATTGAAAATAACGTCTTAATCCTAGAAAGCTCTAAGTTAAAAAGAAAAAAAACTCTTTTTTATTTTTGCTTATTTGAAAAATGTTAAAATTAGACTAGTTAATTGAAAGAAAGGAAAGAAAGAAAGAAATCTTATTTTTTTTGGAACTTTTGTTATGCAAATAAAGTGAACTAACCTCTAAATCTACTAAATTTTAAATTAAAGAAAAATGGTTAAATAATTATTAATTAATTAACAAAAATAATTCTAATAAAAAAAACTAAAACCTAATTTTGTAATTTAAATTATTTTTATATGGTTATAAAAAAAGAATTAAAAGAAAAAATCAAATTAAAATAAATAAAAGAAAATTGTAATCGGGCCTGATGCAAGCAACAATAAGGGGGGTGTGAGATCTGGAATTTGTAAGGCCCAAATATTCAGCAAGCCCAAGCCACGCTTGGATTTGTGAGGAGGTGCCTAGAGGGTCCACGGTAAGACTGCATGTTGAAAGCGTTGGATTTGAGACTTGATGGTGTGGATCTGAGACTTGATGGTGTGGATATGATGGTCTATGGTGCGCATGCTTGACCCTGGAACACTGGATCTGCAAGAACAATTTGGAAAAATAAATGTGCAAGAGGAAGGGATTGAACCCATGCCCTTGCATACAATAAATCCTTATCACGCCCTACTTTTACCAACTGAACTGGAATGTCTATTTGTTGGTCCAAGAGGTACTAATAAAAATATTTCAAGACAAAATCATACAATCGGAGAAGCGTCGGAGCCCTAGCTCCAGTCGTCTTCTCCGGTATAGCCATCTTCAAAACCTGCAAAAACCAACCATATTAGATAGTTAAGGGGACCCTACCCCCCCAAATTAGACCCCGAGAATCCAATAGAGGCCCTATTTTTGGCTCTAAATCAATGTATCATGCGCTATCAACAAAACGAGGTTGATCGATATGATAATGGCAGGGCATAATCTAGGGTGTTCGGGACTTGTTCAATGATCCAAGCATGTATTAATGCATCTAAGAAACGTATTACAATCATCATCAAATGTTAGAATGCAACAAAAAATAAAAATACAGTATCTCAAACACGAATGTCATTGGGATGCTTTCATGCGTACTTTCTGTCTATTTGGATCACTGTAAGTGATCCAATCTTACCCTGGAAAAGACTGAAGTTGATTGGGATTTTTTGCTCGTAGTGAAAGGCAATGCAAATAATGGTTTGAAACTCTTATGGTTCTTGAAAGACTTTAGAATTTTTTGGTAATTTGGTGAGGCTAGATGCACATGTGTTTAAGGCAATTTTTCGTGTCTTCTGCTTCTAGGATTATAAGGTTTATATAGACAAAGGGTTTAGGTCATTAATTGGGCTTCATATCTTTACACATTATGATGGAGAGATTTGATATTTTGCATGAAAACTTTCTATATTTGATCCAATCATGTGCCAATCTATTTTATGTTTTTTTTCCAGCTTGCTATGAGTTGTTTGGGTCTCCAACTTGATGGGAATCGAAAGCTTACATGCCCTTATAGATCCACTTCACACAAATGGTTTCTTATGTTGGCTCTTTCGACAAGCTCCCAAGCTTTGCTACTTTCGATGGCTATGAGCTCCAATTCGAATTGCTCAAGGCTTCATCATCATGGCTTCTTCGATTAAGTCACCATCTGCATTGGTTGCTTGATTTGGAAAACTCTCATATCCAATCAGCCTAATCGAACTTAGTTCTTGTTCCTTTTGATCTCCTTTCCTTCAACTCGACAAATCGAAGTATCACCCCCTTCAACTTGCCTTGTTGCAGCTTCGTTCTATTCCTTCTCCTTCGAACACAGTGGAGATAGTTGTGATTGTGTCGAAGCTTCATTATGTTTGTCTCTTCAAACACAGTTGCACAAGTGACTCTTCAATTCGACCAATCAAAGTATCAACTTGTTCATTTTCTTTTCGAACTGAACTTTGACTCCAATCCCACCTTTTGCTTTCGTCTACAAGACCATCTTTAATGATCAGTAGTTTGTCTTGGATTGGGTGAATACAGATGTCATGTACCAATCGAATGATAACCTATGAGCGCCAAGGCTTCACTTCGATCATCCAACTTCTTCCTCACTTGTTCAGGTACATTATTGAAACACATTGATCCAAGAACTCTAAGATGACTTATATTTGGCTTATTCATCCCTAACTGTCCTTCAATCACGCCATGTTTGAAGGTTGCATGTCCTTCAAACCATTAGACTTCCATGTGTTTCTTTGGATAATATCTAAGCTTTTGAATTCAAAATCTTCTTCTTTTCAAAGCGCCAATTCAAACAACATGTCAGTCGAAGTGTCTTTTCTTGTACTGCTTCGAATATCTTACATTTCCCTAGTTCGAAAATGAGCCCTTCAATAATGGTTCAATGTAGTGAAGCTCTTTAGTAGCTCTTCATCAATCGAAGACTTCATAAAAGCCTCCTCATACTTCCTTTTGAACCATTCTTTCTTCGATCCTAGCGCTTTGTTGGGCATCAGAATAGACTGCATACTATTGTTGAAGTTGCTTCGACCAAAAAGCTCTTAGGCATATTTTCAGCTTTCAACATACACTTATTTTCTTTCTTTCAGTTAAGACATTATGTTGAGGCGTATAGGGTACCATGGAAATCATTTGAAGCTTTTGCAAACCAAAATTCTTTGTGAGAAATGAAACCCTAGATGGAGATCCATTGCTTAGAAGGAGAATTTGTCTGGTCAATTCTTGGTCAACCTTGAGAAATTGGGGACCTCAATGAACATGTCTTGAGTAAAAATGGGATGGAAAATTTTGGGGTACAACACGTGCCAATGCCTAGTCACGGTAAAGGTTTCAATGTCATTGACGATGTCTTCTTTGTTTCCTCCATCAGTGATTTGACCACTCCCTTATTGACTGTTAAGAAGAATTTGTTAAGAGCCGGTTTATTTCTTGGATGCCTTGAAATTTTTTAACATTTTGCTTATGAAACCAATGGTTATATGTAGCTAAAGAAAGGTATCTAATTCCTGATTGATAGCCATGAAATTTTGTTCGAAAAAACTCTGTCCATAAAAAGTTTTCCTGAAAGTACACTTGAAGATGTTTCCATCATCACCATTTCAAACACTCCTATTAGGATCGCCTCTAAAGGCCCTATAAGGATCCCTGTTGAGCCAAGAGTGGCTCCCTTAATCATCAATACACCGAGACCAGTCCCCTATTCATCTGACAAAGCAATGCCTTGGAATTATGGGGCAGAAGTTTATTATCATGATGTCAAGCAAGAGCCATGGATTTCTAAAAATGAAGAGCCTGAAATTACAAACATTGCTGGAACTAGTAAGGTCACTAGAAAAGGAAGGATCTTCTCTCCGGAGATCTCTCCTCCAACAACTACTACAACACCTGTTTGTATTCCTGCTGCTGGGCCAACTGCCAATGCTCGAGGTAAAGAGAAAGTTATTGAGCCTGCCCTGACGGAGGCACCCCCAAAAGAGGTTATAATTGAAGACCCATCTAGACGAGAGATGGAAGAAATTCTGAAGATCATCCAAAAAAGTGATTACAAAATAGTTGAACAACTGGGGCAGACACCCTCAAAGATATCCATGTTGTCCTTGTTGTTATGCTCCAACGCACATACCTAAGCTTTGCTGAAATTCTTGAAGAACGCCCATGTACCACAAGAGACCATTGTTGATCAATTTGAGAACTGTGTTGCAAGCCTAACTGATGATAATGGCTTGGGTTTTTCTAATGCAGATTTGACTCCCACAGGGAAGAATCACAACAAGGCTCTCCACATCTCTATTGAATGCAAAGGCACCACTCTGGCGCATGTGTTGGTAGATACTGGGTCCTCCCTCAATGTTTTACCTAAAGGTGCTTTGGATAGACTGGATTGTGATGGGTTGGTGCTGAAACCCAGTGATATTGTGGTGAGAGCCTTCGATGGTTCGAAAAGAATTGTCCATGGAGAGGTTGATCTACCGATCAAGGTGGGATCTCAAGTCTTCAATTAAATTTTATATGTAATGGATATCTTCCCAGCCTATTCATGCTTTCTCGGATGCCCATGGATTGATGGGGCAGGTGCGGTTACCTCTACATTACATCAAATGCTGAAGTACCCAGTGAAGGGAAAGGTTGTCACGGTCTATGGGGAGGAAGAATATATGGTTATCCATATGAGTTCTTTCAAATACATTGAGATGGATGACGAATTCATTGAAACCCCCTGTCAAGCATTTAAGGTAATCCCTCTAATGGTTGTTGTTGCCACTTCTGTTAAGGTCACTAAGGACACACCAAGGATGGCTTCCTTGAAGGATGCTAGGGTTGTGGTAGAAGATGGAGTCTGCACTATCTGGGGACAACTTCCTGACATCCCCTACAAATCTGAAAAATTTGGGTTGGGTTTTACTTCAAAGGCTCAGAAAGAGGTTCGCGTGCTCGTGCTGGTGGACCACCTCTCTATATCAGTAACAATGAAGTCAATGCTCTGAAGGATACTGATAGTGATGGTGACTTGGACGACTGGATATTCCCAACTTCTGACGGCGAACTCAACAACTGGAAGGCCAAAGACTTCATCTCAATCTCCTTCAGAATGAGTAATTGATATTTCATGTTTTTATTTCTTTAAGAAGTTTTTCTGTATAATTTCCTTTAACCAGTGACTTTAAACCATGTGCCTTTCCCGGGAAACAATGGTCCATTTGTTAAGGGTTTGTCATTTCATATATCATATGCTCATTTAATGAAAACATTGGACGATTTTGCATTCAAATTTTGCGCTCTTTTTCCTTCTTTTACTTTACTGCATTTCAAATAGCCATGTGATCTTACATGCACACACACACATTTGCAGATCCGCATCCACTCCGGATCTCATTTACAACAACTATGTTATTGCTGTTTATGACTTCGAAAATCCAATCTATCAAGCCAAAGATAAAGGTGAAAAAGATTGTGAGATACCTAGAGAACTCGCCAGACTCCTGATACAAGAGGAAAAAGATATCCAATCGCACAAAGAACTTGTCCAAGTGATAAACTTGGATACTGAGGCAGATAAGAAAGAAGTCAAGATCGGCGCCAACTTGGAAGACAGTGTCAAGAGCATATTGGTTCATATGTTGCATGACTATGTTGAGTTATTCGCTTCCTCATACGAAGACATGTCGGGGCTCGATACTGATATTGTGGTTCATCATCTACCAATGAAAGAGGGTTTCTCTCTGATCAAATAAAATGTTTGTCACATGCGTCCTGACATGTCTGAAAAGATCAAGGCTGAGGTAATGAAACAGTTTAATGCAGGTTTCTTGGAAGTGACATCGTATCCCTAATGGGTTGCAAATGTTGTTCCGGTGCCGAAGAAAGACGGTAAGGTCTGTATGTGTGTAGACTACAGGGATTTAAATAGGGCAAGCCCCAAAGACGACTCCCCACTACCACATATTTATGTCTTAGTTGATAACACTACTCAACACAAGGTGTTCTCCTTCATGGATGGCTTCTCCGGGTACAACCAAATCAAAATGGCACCTAAGGACATGGAAAAAACCACTTTTGTTATACAGTGGGGCACCTTCTGTTATAAGGTCATGCCTTTTAGGATGAAGAATGCATGTGCAACTTATCAACGGGACATGGTGGCTTTATTTCATGACATGATTCATCATGAAATAGAAGTCTATGTGGATGACATGATAGAAAGATCCCAAACTGAAAAAGAGCACCTTGATCATCTACACAAGTTGTTTGAGAGGTTGAAGAAATACAAGCTGAGGTTGAATCCCAACAAATTCATCTTTGGGGTAAGGTCTGGAAAGCTCCTAGGCTTTGTCATCAGTGACAAAGGTATTGAGGTTGATCCCGCCAAGTTCAAAGTTATCCAATAAATTCCAACTCCTCGTAATGAGAAGGAGGTCAAAGGTTTTCTAGGACGACTAAACTACATTGCCTGATTCATCTCTCACCTGACCACTACTTGTGAACCACTCTTCAAGCTGCTAAAGAAAGATCAAGTGGTAAGATTGAATGATGAGTTCCAAATAGCTTTTGACAAAATCAAGGAATACTTGCAAGAACCACCAATCCTGATGCCTCCAGTTGAAGGAAGACCTCTGATCATGTACTTAACCTGTTAGAGAATTCAATGGGGTGTGTGTTGAGACAACATGACAAGTCTGGTCAAAAAGAGCATGCAATATACTACCTTAGAAAAAAATTTACCGACTGTGAAATGAGATATTCACTGCTCGAGAAAACTTGTTGCACTTTGGCATGGGCTGCTCGCCGACTAAGACAGTATATGTTGACTCATACCAATTTATTGATCTCTAAGATGGATCCCATCAAGTATATCTTTGAGAAGCCATCTCTCTCTGAAAGGATATCCCAATGGCAAATGATCTTAAACGAATACAATATCTTGTACACTACACAAAAAGAAATTAAAGGAAGTGTGTTGGCAAATCATTTGGCACATGAAGCTGTGGATGATTACCAATCTATGAACTTTGAATTCCTGGACGAGAATATCATGCTGATTGTGGATTGTGAAAATCCTGGACCGTATGAAGGACCTGAACAATGATCCCGATGGACTATGGTTTTTCATGGAGCTTCCAACATTCTTGGTAACGAAATTGGTGCCGTGATCATTTCTCCCGAAGGTTGCCATACCCCTTTCGCTGCTAGACTTTGCTTTGATTGTACCAACAACATGGCTGAGTACGAGGCATGCATCTTGGGTCTCAAAACTGCTATTGACCTAAGAATCAAATTCTTAAGTGTATATGGAGACTTAACTTTGGTTATCAGTCAAGTTAAAGGAGAGTGAGATACTAACTTTGTCCCTTACAAAGACCTTGTGCTAACCTTGATCCCGTACTTTGAAAAGGTTGCCTTTGAACACATTCCGAGAGAAGAAAATTAGTTTGCAAATGCTTTAGCTACCATGTCTTCTATGTTTAAGGTCAGATGGGACAAAGAAGCTCCCTGAATCACTGTCGAAAGATTTGACGAACCAGCGCACTGCTATGAGGTTGAAATTGATGGTGTAGAGGAGAAGCCTTGGTTTCATGAAGTGAATAGATATCTTGAAGCTCAAGAGTATCTTGAAAGGGCGTCAGTCAATGACAAGAAATTCTTGCGGAGGTTCTCAGCCAAGTTCTTTCTGATCAATGAGATCTTATATAAGCACAACCATGATTCAATTCTGCTCCGTTGTATGGACAAGAAGGAGGCAAAGAAGATCATGGAGGGTATGCATGAAGGTGTCTTTGGTACTCACTATAGCAGACATACTATGTCCAAGAAGATTCTGAGAGCGGGTTACTATTGGTCGACCATGGAAACCGATTGTCATCAACACTCAAGGACATGCCATAAGTGCCAAATTTATGTTGATAAGGTCCATGTGCCTCCAATTCCTTTGAATGCCATGACTGCTCTTTGGCCATTTGCAATGTGGGAAATTGACATGATTGGAGAGATCAAGCCTACTGTCTCAAATTGACACCATTTCATTCTTGTCACCATCGACTACTTTACCAAATGGGTTGAAGCAACTTCATTTGCCTCAGTTACCATGAACGTTGTAGCCTGGTTCTTCAAGAACAATCTCATCTTCCGATATGGTATCCCTAAAAGGATCATCACTAACAATGGTACCAATATCAATAATGCCTTGATCATTGAACTCTGAACCCAGTTCAAGATCAAACATCACAACACTTCTCCATACAGACCTAAGATGAATGGCATAATCGAAGATGCTAACAAGAATGTAAAGAATATTATGCAAAAGATGGTGGTGACCTATAAATATTGGCATGAGATGCTACCATTTGCCCTTCAGGGCTACCGTACTTCCGCACGAACATCAACTAGGGCAACCTCTTTCTCTTTGGTCTATGGCATGGAAGTTGTCCTGCCTATCGATGTTCGAATTCCTTCTATAAGGATTATGAAAGAAGCAGACCTAGACGAAGACGAATGAATTTAGACAAGGTTGGATCAGTTGAATTTTCTTGACGAAAAAAGGCTGGTTACTGTTTGTCACGGTCAGATATACCAAAAACGCATGATAAAAGCTTTCAACAAAAATATCAAGCATCGGGTATACCAGACTGGTGACTTGGTAATAAAGCGCATCATTCTACCATAAGGCGATCCCACGAGCAAATGGAGTCCCACTTATGAAAGGCCATTTGTTGTTAAGAAAGTGTTCAAGGGCGGAGCTATGATGTTAACCACTATGGATGGCGAAGATTTCCGGCACCCTATGAATGCAGACATAGTAAAAAAATACTACGCATAAGAAAGACCCGCTAGGTTGACATACCTAGGCAAAAATAAGGGCATCCCGACAAACTAAAAGGTTTCGGGCAAAAGTTAGGGATATATACAAAATACTGTACACCTGGCAAGTTGAAAACCTGAAAGGGCGACTTGGGCAAAATAGGGTATCCTGGTGGACTGAAAACCGAAAAGGGCGGTCCAAGAAAAATTTAGGGATTAAAGCGTATGACTATGTCCCGTTGGATCACTTACAACCATCTTTATTACCAAGGTCAAAAGTTCAAAATGGTACAAGACTAGTTTAATCAACTTCTTCTGACAGCAAGAAGAGAGATGTTAAAAGACCTAAGGGAAATAGCGGAGTTGGAACCTAATAAGATCACTTCCACATGGCTATATACACTTGTTTTCACTCTTTAATTTTACGACTACTTCCTCTTACTAAGATTTTTGTCCCTTTGTACAAAATCTCCTGTTTATAGGAAAATTATCAATACAAATATACTTTAAAGCTCAAACTTTTTATTTTTTCTGTTTTGCTTGCAAAGGCATCCAATGACTAAAATTGAATGAGCATATGCATATGAACATGATTAACTGGTCACAAATATATGCAAAAGAACCGGAATAAGAATTTATTCGAAACTCTAAAAGCTGGGATAACAAACAAGCCGTTTGTAAATCCCCAGAGTCCCTTTCATAATATTATTCCCAGTGAAGTCGCCAGAGCCACTTCTATGAGGTTATCCCTATAGAATAGTCTTCACAAATAAGGGTACATTCTCCACAATCTCCCCGGCAGATCACTTTAACAAATAAAGGAGTATAATCTTCTTCCCATTAAATCTCCCCACGGAGTCTCAACCAGTACAATTTAGGGAAATTCTCTTCCCCAGTTGAGTTTGTTCCTCCAAAACCAAAGAAAGAGACCATGAAAAGTTTCTTCTCTTTAAAAATTTCAATAACCAAGAGAGTTAGTTTCCTCAGCAGAGCATTTCTCCATCAACAAGGGTTTATTTCCCCAATAGACTACAAATTTCCCAGCAAATCATTGACAAAATCCTATCCAGAGAAGTCACCGCTATCCCTAGAAAGTTACTACAAAGCCTGGAAACTGACCAGATACCAGTTAACTTTACCTTCCTCAAACGAGTCGAAAGTTTAACCATATCTTTTATCCCCAGTCAGGGTATATAGGAAATAAATTCCCCTGTAGAGCAACGGATGACCAATGTTACTAAACTCTACTCCCCAAATAGAAATCAATACATCCCCAACAGATCTTCCTCAAACAAGTAACCAGGAATCCCCAGCGGAAGCATTCTAGACAAGATTGAAGATACGCATACTCTTCATCCCCAACAATAGTCAGGGGTTTATTTTCCTAGACAAAGATATACTTCAACAACATTTCACATTTATACATCATAGCATATGCATACAAAACGCATATGGCACAATCTCATTTATTTTGAGAACATCATTACACAATGCATTTCATACAACATGGCATTGCAAACAAGATAACTCTTTACCTTTTCAGGAAAGATCAATCAATATATGAATATCATCAATAATTTCCAACAGTTCCAGATTAATTCCTGAAACAAGACAGGGTAACTATCTGTGAACAACAGATTAAAGATTAATTCCCGAAACAAGACGGGGCAACTATCTCAACGACCAACAAAAAACAGGTTCTAGATTAATTCCTGAAACAAGACATGGTAACTATCTGGATAACCAGTCACAAATTAACTCCTGAAATAAGATAGGGCAACTATCTGTGAAGAACAAACTGATTGTAGATCAACTCCTGAAATAGGACGGCGCGACTATCTACATGAGCAGATTGTAGATCAACTCTCGAAACAGTATGGGGAGACTATCTACATGAGCAGATTGGAGATTAACTCCCGAGACAAGACATGGCAACTATCTGTGAAAAACTAATTAAACATTAACTCCAGAAATAGGACAGGGAAACTATCTTTCTTTCTCTTTGGTCAGATAATGATTAACTCCCGAAACAGGACATGGCGACTATCTTTATCACCAATGGTATGAACTCCCGAAATAGGACGGGTTTACCAACAAACTGATTGTAGATCAATTCTCAAAATAGGACGGGGCGACTATCTACATGACAAACAATTTCTTCACAGACATCTGTTGGTTCAGTTTAAATCGACCAAAGTCTATTCTGATTCTTTTCCAGTAGATACTTTTTCTGGTTCAGTTTAACTCACCTAAAGATTTATTCTGATTCTTATCAAGTTAAAGACAAATACAGACATCTGTTGGTTCAGTTTAAATCGACCAAAGATTTATTCTGATTATTTTCCAGTAGACACTTTTTCTATTTCTGTTTATGTCGACCGAAGATTTATTCTAATTCTTATCCAGTTAAAGACAAATACAAGACATCTGCTGGTTCAATTTAAATCGACCAAAGATTTATTCTAATTCTTTTCCAGTAGACACTTTTTCTGGTTCAGTTTAAATCGACTAAAGATTTATTCTGATTCTTATCCAGTTTAAGATGACACAAGACATTTGCTGGTTCAGTTTAAATCAACCAAATATTTATTCTGATACTTCTCTCAGTAGACCCTTTTTTTGACTCAAATTAAATCGACAAAGATTTTTTCTGATACTCCTCAGATACAATCAAGCATAGACTCATCTGATATTTCTATCAATAGTTACTTTGGATTGCATATTTAAGCCCATCACCGATAACTCTCCATCATCTTTCCCAATGGAATCTTTAAGCCCATTCCCGATATAACCAACAAACAAATGTACTTCATGCACAAGCGAGTGCAAATTTCTGGGCACTTAAGTGTTCAATCATCTTCCACCTATAAGTCACGAATGGCAGACAAGCCAATCTAACTCTTCAGGTTTAAGAAGATTGAGAAGGGACATCTGTTGTACCCCAAAATTTTCCCTCTCTATTCTCAAGACATTTCTCACAAAAGATCTCAAATGCTCAAGAAGTTTCAAAATTTGATCAGACAAGTTCACCTCCTAAGCACTGAGCCCACAAATTAGGATTTTGGTTTTCTCAAGGAAAATTGGATTTTTGATGCCTCAAATTACTTTCATGGTTCATTATAGGTCTCCAATATTTCTCATACCAAGTTTCAGGTCTTGCATCACAAATTTGCTCAGTCAATTGCTTAGATGACTGAAAATCAGTTGTATTGGGTAAAAAGTCAACTATGGTCAATATATAGTCAAACTTCATGATTTTTTGCCAACATCAACATTTTGAAGTCATATTCATCAATTTATCAAGGGTTGATCACAATTCCTCAAGAAAAACATTCAAATCTTGTAAGGGGCAAAATGGTCAAAATTAAGGTTTTGATTGAGAATGACTGATCATTGACTTTTGACCTAGTACATGACCTAATGACTTGAAGCATGATCTTAATGATTCAAACACAACATGTTGTCCTAACTTCATGGCTCAAATCATTTCTCAAGATCAATGGATTGATCGTTGAATTTTGGACAAACTTATGGAAAGTCAACTGATACACAAAAAGTCAAACTTTGACTTTTTGGTCAACATTACATTTCAAAGATCAAAATTCATCAAGACATACAAAAATATCAAACTTGATCATAAATAATCAATAAAGTCAAGAAAGTCCACAAAAAGTCAAAGTTTTCAATACTTAGAACTTTCCTAAGTGTTTTTACACTTGATAATTTCATTACTTCATGACATTTTTTTCACAAAGATGAAAGATGATTCAAAGAAAACTTTCAACATGAAAGTTGTAGATCTTGATGAATTCTAAAATTTTGTATTAGAGGGTTGATGTCAAAAAGATGCTTATATTTGAAGATATGGGCTCATGAAGTCATGACATTTTTGTATAAACACTTAGAGAAATTTTCAACAAATTTGGTCGGATTTTGTCCTAACTTCTTAGAAACTTTTTCATCAAGTTCCAATTTGATTTAGCCAAAGTGGTCAACATGAAAGTTGTAGAAAATGTTTCAATATTTCCAAAATATCAAAGAGCGTGAATTTATCATACTTGAGCTAGGATATTCAAAGGCATGAAGTTGGGTATCCATTCTTGAATTACAAGTAATTTTGCTGAAAAACACATAATCCAATTTGTATGCTATGCTGCATAATCTTGCTTTGCAGACCTTCTAACTTTCAAATCTCTCCATAATTCAATGTTTACACAAACTTTTGAGTTATGGTCAATTTGATTTAAGCATTGTCCAAAGCATAATTCCATTAAGGACACAAAGTTAACACTTCCATTTTTGAAAAGCATGCTTTTGCAAAATGTCAATGCATTGAGCTTTGTAATGGTTATATTTGATTACAAGCAAGCTCAAAAGCATGGGAAAAAACCCTCTGCACCCAACAACTTTAGAATATGCTTGTACTTGAAGCATTGAAACTATGAAAATGCATCCAAATTGGTCTTTCACTTTCAACCAAACCATAGAGGCTATCTTGCAAATCTTATTACTTCAACCTTCCAAACATCTTGCCTATAAATAGAGAGATCAATTGCAAGATAAAGGGGATGAATAAGCCCTAAAAATTCCTTTTCTCTCAAAAAACCAAAATTGTCCACAAAACTTCCATTTTTGAGCTTTGAAGTCCAAATATTTGAATCTTTCAAACCTTGCAAGTTTTGCCCAAACAAAACCATCCAAATACTTTACATACATCATATAGAAGTTGTTAAAACACACGGACAACTTCTATAACATCATTATCATCATATTCCAAACACAAAAACAATACATTGCAACTTGATTTGGTTGGACTGATTCAGCAACTTTCAGCATAAAGTGAGGATTGGCATAACTTCAAGAAGGTCCAAGGGAACTTAATCAATCATAATATTGCACCTGGAACAACTAGAAGAGGCTTCGAAATTTTCTCTAAGAGAGGTAAGTTTTCCTCAATCTTTGATATATTTAACCATACATCATTTGTTTTCGTTTTCAAAAGAATAAAATAGGACAAATCAAGGCATAAAAGTGCAAATATTCAAAATCCCAGAAAAAATGCTTTAAGAGCCCTAACACGGGCCGTGTCAGGGAGAAGAGATGACAAAAGAGCAAGGAAGGAGCTGACACGGGTGCCCGTGTCACACCACACGCCCCTTGTCAATTCAGCTGGGACAAAAAAATGTGCAAGGAGCATTGGACAGATTCTGACATGGGTGCTTGTGTTTGGTGACACGGCCCGTGTCAGCCTAGGCATTAGAAATCCTGATTTTTGAGAATTTTGCTATAATTTTGGATCATTAAAGGTACACTAGACATTTTGAATTGTTGGGAGATAACCTAACACCATAAAACTTTTCCTATACAAAACATCAAAAATATTTTTCTTAACCAATTAATTCTTTTTTTTATTAAAAAATAATTAGACTTAGATTTTATTTAATTTCCCTTTTAATTAAATTAACATAGATTTTTTTAGGTTTTTTGGTTTAAATTAATTAATTTTTTTCTAATTAAAGCCAATTATTATTAGGTTAATTATCAAATCTTTTCCATCAATAAACCATAAGATAATTTCTTTCCTCTTAACATTTTCTTGCGCATTTTACTATTTCGCATTACAAATTATGTAATTGTCAAAGCCTTGTAATAGTCATTAGGGTTCATTTTATTTGTCATCCCTATTTGTAAATTTTTATCCCCCACCCCCAAAGTATTGTAATAGCGTAGGACATTTAAATTCCGCAATTTATCGCCTTCCATATTATTGTTAGTAATTAGGGTTTGTATGGCAAGACCTTAAAATCAACCTTAGACAACCCTAATTCAAGATAAAATACATGAAAACAAAAGCACTACACATATACACATTTAGGTTAACCCACATTTGTTACCTCGAATTAAAACAGTTATGTCCCTCAAACGTGGGATACTCTAGCAAAACCCTCGATTAAAAGATCGTAGTCCCTCGATGACCCTTCGATATTGCCTTCGATAAACGATCTTAGACCCTTACAAAAATTGCTAAAGTGTCCTAGCTGTTTCCTTTTATAACTGTATGATGACCCACGCCTGTCTCTCACATCAAATGATAAGGCTTTCTACTAACTAATGATAGAATAACACTATCTAGAGGAGGAGGAGGAAAAGAACAAAGACTTTATTTTGAGTAGTTAGAACGTTCGTAGTTGCTTACTCACAAACATTTCAAAATAAACATCTTTCAACACACCAACACTTTCTTGAAATATTTTCGAAGTCAAAAATTTGTATGCATTCTTATTGAGACGAGAATCATTACAAAGTTTGTCCAACGACGACACTTTTCAAAGTATTTTCAAATATACACAAACACAAAGCATTTCAAAAGTGATCAAGAAATTAAGATCCCGTAGATAACTACAGATGAAAAGGGTGCTAACACCTTCCCTTTTCATAACCTACCCCTCGAATTCAAGAAAAATATCGAAAGGTATTTCATGTTCTTTTCACTTTTTCCTTTATTGGATAAAAGAAAAGTCGGTGGCGACTCTTGCTATCCGCAACAATTGCGATAAAACGCAAAACACCAAGTCAGTTCTCCCACCGTATCACACATGTTTTTTATAGTGGAAATAAATCATGTGACCAGTTCTATTTTACAATTTACATACTCTAGGAGCATTCTTATATGAACCACCTAATACTTGAATTCTTGTTTGTGTGCAACATTCACTAAAATAGAAGTATATTCATCAATAGAAAGGGTTTTGTGATGGCTCTATTCTTGAGTGACAAGAGAGTAAATGTGATTGATGGATTTAAGAGGATCCAAGAGTAAAACTTGGGTCTTGGCAACAAAGAAGGTATCACTCAAACAAGTAATAAACTAGATAGCTTGTTCCTCAATTCCATGTTCTTGAGCCTTTCTAACAGCATTGCAACGACAATGATGAGCACGGGTGCAAAGAGGAAATGGTTGATGAGAGTTAAGTTCCTACCATAATCATTTTAACTCAAGAAAGTACTCCATAATATGTTTAGAGTTTTGTTTCAGGTTATTGATGGTGGAACACAAATTAAATATTTGAACACGATTAGGTTTAGAAAAATGTTCATGTAAATAATTCCAAACATCTATTGCATGTTCATGATAAAGAATATGTTAGGTTTTGGTGTGTTGTCTGTATTTTGGTAAAAGAGTATGTTCATTGTTAATTTTTAACCTCTCATGTATCACTTTGATACTGAGATAGACTGAGTTTTAAATTGTAATTTGTGAACCACTCATAAGTTTTGAAGCAGTAGTTTGTACTATTTAATTGGAAGGGTATCTACTATTTTGATTGTCTTTGTTGTTATTGGCATAGGTGTGTGATTTAGGGGATGTGAGATGGCTTTCATATCTAGGAGTTCCTAGGTATAAAATGCACGGGCAGTGATTAGGTGAGAAGTTTGTAAAATAGGGATTGTTCATAACTTCGAACTATTATTGTGGATTTCCTTCCGGGCTTGGGTTCCTCTAGATGTAGGTGACGTTGCACCGAGTTGGGTAAAAAATTGATTTGTGTTATTTATTTCCTACATTATTCCTTATTTTGTTAGTTGTCTGGTTTGTGATGTCTTAACATTGTATTCGACATATGTTTTATAAAGTGTTGTAATTTCATTTGGCATCAGAGTAGGCTCTCTGTTCTATTTTGGGTGAGCTCCAGGGAAGCTATTTTCTGGCATTATGGAAAAGGAATGAGGAAATACTAATAGACCACCTGTTTTGGATGACACCAATTATGACTATTGGAAATCACGTATGGTGGCCTTTCTAAAATATTTGGATAGTAAGACTTGGAAAGTTGTCATCAAGGGTTGTAAACATCCTATGTTGATAGTAAAGATGGGAAGGACACCACTAAATTAAAACCAAAAGAGTATTGGTCTAAGGAAGAAGATGCAATTGGTCTTGGTAACTCCAAAGCTTTGAATGCCTTGTTCAATGGTGTTGATAAAAATATGTTCAGGTTGATAAATACATGTACTGTGGCCAAATATTCTTGGGAAATTTTCAGAACCACTCATGAAGGCACATCAAAAGTTAAAATGTCAAGACTTTAGCATCTCACTACCAAGTTTGAGAATCTATGGATAAAGGATGATGATTGCATTCATTTAAGACGAGTATTCTTGATATTGCCAATTCAGCTAGTGCTTTAGGAGAAAAGATGTCAGAAGAAAAAATGGTTTAAAATATTCCCAGGTTCTTACATAAGAAGTTAGACATAAAAGTCACAACTATTAAAGAAGCTCAAGATATTTGCAACTCGAAAGTGGAAGAGCTGATTGGGTCACTCCAAACTTTTGAACTGGCTGTGAATGATAGATAGAAAAGAAGAACAAAATAATAGATTTTATCTCCAACAGTGATGATAAAAAAGACCAATATGATATGGAGACACGTGAGGGTCTTTCTAAATCTATTATGCTTCTTTGGAGGCATTTTAATAGGGTTCTGAAGAAAATGGATAGGCAATCAAGACCAAATGTCAATAACATGTCATTTGACTTATGTGGGAACAATGAGTTTCATGGGAAGACAAGAGCAGAGGAGAAGCCTAATCAGGGTAAAGGGATGGTCACATTAGGTCAGAATGTCCCACTTACATCAAGAAATAAAAGGAGGGGTTTTCTGGGTGTTGTTTTGATGATGATGATGAATCTGGAGATGAACCTGATGTTGAAACTGCTAAGTATGTTACTTTTATCACTAGAAGATGGGGATCTGATGAAGAATCTTGTGATGAGAATGTCCTTTGTGAAGAACTGGATGTTTCTTACAAGGAGCCATATGTCAGATGTAAAGAAAGTTGTAAAACAGAATAAAGACAGAAGAGAATCATAGTTCAATTGGAAAATGAAAATGAGAAACTAGTATCTACTATCTGTGATCTTCAAAATGAGGTAATTGTGTTGAATTCTAAACTTGACAACATAAACCAAGGAACTTCAATAATGGAAGTAGCTTGAAACTCAACAAATATAGGGTTTAATTACTCATTTCTTAATCATCAAGTCCCTAGGGATAAGTTCATCCCATCTGAAAGGAAATAAAGTGATCACTATTTCCTATTAAAGGTTTCAACATCCTGACAAACATCAGTAATCTCAAGCTAAGATCTTACCTTGGAAATGTCATCATTGTGGTGAGTATGGTCACATAAAGCCTTTCTGTTACAAAATGTATGGGATTCATAAACTTCCTGCTCATTCTAGGGATAATCATGTGAAGATGAAAACTAGTAAGAAGAGGAAATCTAAATGCGAGGATGTTAATCTTATAGCCCATGCTTATATGAGAGCTTCATCTAGAGAAGATTGGTATTTTGATAGTGGTTGTTCTAGACATATGACCGGGGTTCAAAAGTATTTGGTGGATATCATACCCCATTCCACTAGTTTTGTCACATTTGGTGATATAGCTAAAGGTGAAATTAAGGGAGTGGGAAAGTTAGATTATATTGAATTTCCCAAACTAGATGATGTGTTTCTGGTGAAAGGACTGACTGCAAATCTTATTAGTATCATTCAGTTATGTGATAAAAGCCTAAATGTTAATTTTACCAAATTAGAATTTTTGGCCACCTATGAGAAGGATGATGTTCTGATGTAGGGAGTTAGGTCTAAAGACAATTTATATTTATGGGTACCTCAAGAATATACCTACTCTTCCACATGTTTAATAACCAAAGAAGATGAAGTCTAGTTGTGGCACCAGAAGCTTGGACATCTAAATCTCAAAGGTATGAAGAAGATTATATCTAGAGAAGCTATTAAAGGCCTACCAAAGCTCAAAATTAAGGAAGGTAAGGTCTGAGGTGAGTACCAAATTGGGAAGCATCAAGATGTCACACCCAAAGTTACAACATCAGACTACTTCCAAAGTGTTAGGACTTATTCACATGGATTTATGGGACCTATGCAGGTTGAAAGTCTTGGTGGAAAAAAGTATGTCTATGTGGTTGTTGATGACTTCTGAAGGTTTACTTGGGTGAACTTTATCAAAGACTTTTTAGGTCATCAAAGGGTTGTGCCAACGCCTGCAAAAAGAGAATGGTAGTGTAATTGTTAAAATCTTATGAAGGTATTAGTAAAGATTTCTCATCTCCCATCACTCCTCAGCAAAATGGGATGGTAGAGCGCAAGAATAGAACCTTAGAAGAATCTACTAGAGTCATGCTACATGCCAAAAAATTTCCTTATCATTTTTGGGCTAAAGCTATGAAAACTGCATGTTACATTCACAATCGTGTTACTCTAAGAACATGTAAATATTCTACTTTTTATGAATCGTGGAAAGGGAGAAAACCTAGTGTTAAATACTTTCATGTTTTTGGGAGTAAATGTTGTATACTGGCTGGCAGGGAACAAAGTAGAAAGATGGACCCCAAAAGTGATGAAGGGATATTTCTAGGTTACTTTACAAATAGTAGAGCTTATGGTGTTTAACTCCAGAACCAAAGTCATAATGGAATTTAATAATGTTGTGGTTTAAGATTCAATCATTGAAAGAGAGGTTGATGTCGAATACGATGTTGGAACATCTTCTCAGCAGACTGATGATCCAGAAAATGAGGCTGACATTGAGTCTAACATTGCGCCAGCAGGTACCAAAACATATAAATTTCAAACCAACAAAGGTCCCTCTATTATAATTCAGAAAGATTATCCAAAGGAACTCATGATAGAAACTAATCTGATGAAACATGTATTGTGACCAGAAACAAGGCCAGGCTTGTAGCTCTCCTAAATCTGATTTAGATTTTGATGTGTCTGTGTCTTTTGGTATGTTGGCCTTTAAAGCTATATTGGCTCGTTCAACTTCTGATTCAGCTTCAGAAGATTCTAAGTCATCCATGTTACCATAAGACTTTTCTTCTTTTCTTTGGAGAACTTCTTCTTAGGTTTTTCTTTCTGAAGATTTAGGAAGTCACTTTTGTAGTGACCTAGCTCTTTTCATTCGTAGCACACAACATCGTTGTTTCTATATTTTCTATCTCCAGAGGATGATTGAGAGTGATTTCCTGTTCTTCTAAGGTTTCTGAATTTCCTCTGTCTGTGCTTCCATAGCTGATGGACTTCTCTGGAGAGAAGAGATAATTCGTCTTCCTCTGATGAGTATCCACCAGAGTTTTCTTCTTCTTCCTGAAAAGATTTAGTTTCATATTTTTATTAGATTTAAAAGCAGGAGAGTTACCTTTCTTATGGGGCTCATCTTCTTCTAGTTCTATCTTGTGACTTCTCAAAGAGGTGATAAGTTTTTCAAGAGATATTTTGTTCAGATCTTTGGCTATTTATAAGGTTGTGACCATGGGTCTCCATTTCTTGGGAAAGCTTCTGATGATTTTCTTTACATGATTTACTGTTGAGTACCCTTTGTCCAGAAATTTTATCCCAGCAACCAAAATTTGAAACCTTGAGAACATTGTCTCAGCTGTTTCATTTTCTTCCATTTTGAAAGCCTCATACTTATAGATGATTGCAAGAGATTTGGTCTCTTTGACTTGCTTGTTGCCTTCATGCGTCTGACTCAGAGAGTCAAACATGTTCTTAGCTGAATCTCTATTCGTGATCTTCTCATACTCGGTGTATGAGATATCACTCAAGAGAATTGTTCTGGCCTTGTGATGATTTCTGAATTCTTTCTTTTGTTGATCTATCATTTTCTTTCTGTTGATATTCTGACCGCTTGCATCAATTAGATGAATTTAGCCATCAGTTACCATATCCCAGAAATCAGCGTCATGAACTAGAAAAAAACTTTTGATTCTGTCTTTCTAGTAATCGAAGTTCTCACCATGAAAGATTGAAGGTTTGTCGCTGATTCGGTCTTTCTCATCATAGTTATCATTGTTGTTATTATGACTTGCTCCCATCATAGTGTTTTTCTTGCTAGGTTCTTTTTCTGACACGATTACGTGTTAGCACCCAGAACCAGGAGCTTTGATGCCAATTGAAGGATAGAAAAACACAAGAAAGGGGATTTGAATTAGGGTTTTCAAAATTTAAACCAGTATGACACGTTTGATTATCCTGGTTCATTTAAATTAAAACTACTCCAATCCACCTGCCAAGGTGATTTCGCCTCTCTCAAACGAGGTCTTAATCCACTAATCAAAACTTTGACTACACAATCACAAATACTACCGTAAATATCTTCTTGAGACTAAACCAGAACTTGGTTTCTCAAGGTATTACAAAATATGAATCAAAATGTGTACAATAGTGTCTCTAGAAAAACTATATCATAATTGTGATTTATACACAAGGTTAAAGCATAACTAATAGATAAGAGAGAGCTTGTGAAAATATTTCCTTGTATGCGTGAGTATTTTTGATCACTCTTAAAGACTCCTTTATATAGGCAAAGCATATGAGACATGAGATTATCATTTTGGAAGGTTGATAAAAAGTTGGTAATTCACTTTACAAAAATATAGATCTTTTCTGGTACCAGCTGTTACTCTTTGATTTTCAATGATTGAATTGTAACGCATGAGAACTTGCTTCTTTAAAAACTGATCAGAATAAGAATATTAACATTGATACTTTAGATCATCAGAGTTTTGCTTCATCAAAGTTTTAGCGTGTAACTTTGGTGCGTCAGAAGTTTTAGCATTAGAACTTCTTTGAGCGTGATATTTCAATAGTTGTACAAAAATTCTTATCAGATCTTCTTATCGTAATTTTGTTCGCCAACTTCTGTGCTTCTTTCTCAGAACTTCTCTGCATATTTTAATAAATCATTAGAGAGCATATTTGTTCTTTATGAATATATCATGTATTTGTTATCATCAAAGCTATTACAAAGGTGTAGAACCAAACTATGTTCTAACAATCTCCCCCTTTTTGATGATGACAAAAACTTATATATTTTGATAAATCACATAAGAACATAAAGAATTAGGGTCTCCCCCTGAGTTAAATACTCAGATAAACAAAAAATAGATACTTCCTTGAAGATGCTTGATCAGAGCTTGTGATGGAAGTTCTAATAAGTCCATTTGACAAAAGTTACTTTCAAGAGACTTTTATTGTTTACTTTCAAAAAGTGAAATAGAGGTTATGATATTCAAAATGTTTGAGACTATTTACTAACATTTTTATATTGAAAATATCTTACATTCTCCCCCTTTTGTCATAAATAAAAAAGCAATAAAAACACTAAAAGAGATGAAAAAGGTGATGCATTCAACCAAAATTAATACAGACAGAAGCAGATGAACAGAAGTTTTTAAACATGAAACAAACATAGCAGAAAAAAGCAAAAGATCAGAACTAAGGTTGTGGAGGAGGTGTAAGTTATGTTAACAAGTCTTCCAATAGACTTTTTATATGATTGTTTGATTCTTCTTGCTTCTCTAGCATCCCCTTAATTTCTTTGTTTGTTTCATCCTGTTTGTCCAGCCTTTCCTTAACAGCTGCATTTTCTTTCTTCAACTCATCTAGAGTTTTCAACACAAGAGAAGATGGAGTTGTTTCAACAGGAGAATCCATATTCTCATAAGTTACTGCAGTAGATTCTTTCTCAGGAGATTCTTCAACTGACTTGCCTTTGATTTTTAAAATGACCAGAGGGAGAGGTTGAGGTTCAGGAGATGGTTTATTAAATTATGATTCTCATGAGGCTTCCCAAGAATTGTTGTCCATAAGAAGAAGGGGTTTCCTTAACCAGTGACGTAGAACTTGATCCTTGAAGATTTTCAGGTGATTGCAGAAGTTCTGTTGAGCAATTTCATAACTGCGTTCCTTCATCTTCAGAGATTCAGAATTAAACCATTTTCTAAACTTAGTCCAAAGAGAATCATAAGCATATGGGTTAATATTATCCACACAAGCTTGCTTCAAGTAGTTAACCCATTCATGTATTTCTATTTCATAAACCAACAAAGATTTACCAGCATCTGATTTGGATAGTTTCAGTGTTGGTTTTGGAATGGCTATTTTCTGATAAGTTGTGACAAGATTGTCCCAGGCTTCTAGATCAATTATAGTTCTGAGAGGATCTTCTAAGTATTCAATGTGAATGGGAGAGTTGGAAAGAATTATAGGAGAGTTAGATGGTGGAGAATTATAAGAAGATGGAATATCTTGAAGGGAGAAGTCTTGTGATGTTATGGTGGAGATATTTGGTGGTTGAGAGGTGTTGAGTGGGCAGGTGATGCTTGGAATGGTTGATGTGGTTTCTGGCATTTCTTCAGAGGCAGTATTTTGATTTTTAGTTGGGGAGCTTCAAAAAATGGATCAAATTGATCAATATCAGAAAGAACTTGTGCAAGTTCTAGCTGAGTTTGAACAAATTGGGTAAAAGATGGATTAATCAGAGGATGGTTAAAGGGTATTGAGGTATAAATTTCTATGTCAAAGTCATCAATGTATTGAGGTGAGGGATTTTCAGCAGGTTTTGGAGATGAGGAGGTTTCAGATGTTGATAAGAAAACTGATTCGATAATATAGTAGCTTTAGGAGTTTTTTGAGAAGTTCCTTCTCTAGCTGCTTTCCTTTTTCTTGTATTTCTGGTAGTAACTTCAAGAGATTGTTTCATGAGATCAAGGATATTTACATCTGGAATTGTTTCGTCACTCTTGCAGGCTTCAAGATATCTGAGGATAATTTCTGTAGATAAGTCTGCTTAAGTGAAGAAAGGAAAATCCTTCAGAGGGACTCTTTTGGTCGTGATGACTTCCTTTGTAGTAAGTGTGGGATCCTTATTAGTGGTTTCTATAATCTTCATTTTCTTAAGGTTCTTGGCGTTGAGAGGCTTTCCAGAACATGGTTCCAGAATACTTGCTTGTTGAGCTTCACTCGTATGTTCTATCAGTTTACTCTATCAGAATATCTGAGATAAGCCTTCCCAACAGAATCCAATCTCTTTTGGTTCTTTATTCTTCCCTTGTTTCCTTAACACTGGTCTTCAGATGATCGAATAAAATATGAGGGAGGTGTACTTTTGCTTTAGTTGCGATAAAGTACAACAGATACTGTTGATCAATATTGATTTAGTCGGGAGAACTAGTTGGTTTTCTGTGGTTGATGCACCCCAGGATTATTCTAGACCAAATTCTGAGATAGTCCTTCAGATCTTTGATATTGTTTGAGGGTTGTCCAGAGGAGAAGATTTTGTTGGACACGGTGGTTAGCTCAGAGCCTTTTCTGCCATTTCACTGCATCTTATACTGCTTCAGTCATGACCAATAAGCTTTCCAATGAGATCTTCAATGATGGCGATCTTCTTTCCCAGTACATAAGAAGTTACTTGATCATTTGATGCAGTAGCATGGATCCAAAATTCTTTAACCAGTTTGGGAAAAACTGAATCAATTAATCAATCAAAATATTTTGTCCACCCTTGAAACTCAACATCAGGCGTAAGGTCATACCCATTTTCTTTCATGCTTTCAAAATCAACTTAGAGTTCACAGAGAACTTCTAGAGAATCAACCAAAGTGACGAGAGTTCTTGTAGGTTCATCATACCTTTCTTTGTTTGTAGTAGAGGATGAACCAAAAATGTTGATTTGAGAATCTTGAGACTTTTATTATTGTTGAAAAGAAGCTATTGTTCACAGACTTAGAATTTGAGAGCAAACAAAAGGAAAACAAGCAAATACAAAGAGAATATGGTGAGTGAGAGTGAAGGTGTGAAAGTGTTTGTGATAAAATAAGGTATAAATAGCCAACGGGGAGAAAACATGAATTTTAATTTCAATTATTAAAATAAACAAAATACATAACAACATTAATGATTTCTGAAAAAGGGGGATGGCATGAAGATTATGAACAGTTACTGATGTGACTCGCGCCTTAATGCATCAACTCAATCGTTTCAACCCTTCAGATTTTGAACATGTATTCAACCTTAGAGAGTGACTTAGCGTTTAGGGTTGACAGATGTTGATGTAGTAAACTGCTTGCTTCTATCTTTGAAATGAAGCATTTTCAGAAAATGTTCAGATCTTCTAGATAGTTTTTGAGACAATTTTCCTTCTCACTTCTGAAGAACTACTGTTCAGATGTTCACAAAAACAAATCAAAAAGTTCTGAGGATTAAATCTACAAAAACTACATTTTAATTATGGGCATAATTCCATACTGAGGTGTTTCAGAATGAAATTAAATCTATCTTCAACAATGGGTTTAGTGAAAATTTCACCCCATTGATGGTATGTGTCTATAAATTTTAAACGAAGAATTCCCTTCTGTATATAGTCCATAATGAAATGGTGTTTAATTTCTATATGTTTTGCCCAATAATGTAAAATAGTATTTTTATAAATACATGTAGCAGCAACATTATTGCAGATGATAGAAATGTTACTCTCATAAATATGAAAATCTTCAAGCTGACTCTTCATCCAGAGCATCTGAGTATTGCATCTATCTGCATCTATATATTCAGCCTCAACAGTTGATAGTGCAATAGTGGATTGTCTTTTGCTGGACCATGAGATTATGTTATCTCCCAGAAATTTACAACTTCCAGAAGTACTTTTTCTTTCTATTCTATCTTCAGCAAAGTCAGCATCATAGTACCCTACTAATTTATGTTCTCTGGATTTTCTCTGTAGAGCTTCTGTTCTAATTTCTTACTTGCCTCTTCCTTTTCCAGAATGCATGTAGGATGCATAGGAGTTTTGGATGGCTTGCTTTCTGAAATATCAAATTTCTTTAGAAGTTCTTTAACATAATTGCTTTAATGTATGTAGGTTCCTTCTGGAGTTTGATTAATTTGAATTCCCAGAAATAACTCGAGTTCACCAATCAAGCTCATTTCAAATTCTACCTGCATAGTCTTAGCAAATTATTTCCCCAAGGAGGCTTTAGTAGATCCAAAAATTATATCATCTGGCGATTGGAGGAAAGTTTTCCATATAGTATATCCCTTCTTTCTGACTATAACCTTGTGCAACCAATCGTGCTTTGTTTCTGACAAATTCTCCTTCTTCACTTATATTTTTTCTGAAGACCCATTTAGTTCCAATGATGTTGAAGCCTTTTGGTTTAGGAACTAGATCCCATACATCGTTTCTGGTAAATTGATTTAGTTCTTCCTGCATTGCAAGTATCCAATCATTGTCTAGAAGTTCTTCGCCTATGGAAATTGGTTCGACCAGAGACACTAATCCCATAAGAGATTATTCAATATTTCTGAATGTGGATCTTGTTCTTATTGTATCATCTTTCTTTCCCATAATCATGTTTTCAGGATGTGCTAAGATGCTTCTGGATTGTCTTTTATGGATGGATTCTTCAAAACCTATTGTAATATTTGTTATGACTTTTTCTGTATTTGGCTAAAGTTTTGAAATTTTATTTTCTGAAGATATGTCGTCAGTACCTGTAATTTGAACTTATATATCTGCAAAAGATCCACCCTGCTTTGACTTTTGAGAGCCAAGCTTATCATCAAATCTAACACTAATAGATTCTTCTACAATTCATGTTTATGTGTTACATACTCTATAACCTTTTGATCGTTCAGAGCATCCTAACATGAAACACTTTTGTGTCTTCGAATCAAACTTGTTCAGATGTTCTTTAGTGTTCAATATGAAAAAAGTACATCCAAATGGATGGAAATAAGAAATTGTGGGCTTTATGTTCTTCCACAGTTCATATGGAGTCTTTTCCAGAATAGATCTTATTGAGATTCTATTTTAAATGTAACACATTGTGTTAATTGCTTCTGCCGAGAAGTTTTTAGCAATGTAAGTCTCGTTGATCATGGTTCTGACCATTTCTTGTAAAATTCTATTCTTTCATTCTACAACTCTATTTTGTTGAGGAGTTCTAGGACAAGAGAAATCATGAGAAATTCCCTTCTCATTAAAAAACTTTTCAAAACCTTTGTTTTCGAATTCCCCACCATGATCACTTCTGACTTTTACAATTCTAAACTCTTTTTCATATTTAACTTGGTTAAAAAAAGTAGAGAACACAGCGTGTGACTCATTCTTGTTCCTTAAGAACTTTACCCATGTCCATTTTCTATGGTCATCTACGACGACTAATCCATACTTCTTGTCGCTGATGGATGCAATTTTAACTGGTCCAAACAGATCTATATGCAGAAGTTCTAATGGTGTAGAGGTAGAAATATCATTTTTTTATTTGAAAAAGGGTTTTGTAAACTTGCCTTTTGACATGCTTCACACAAAGCATCTGAGCTGAACTTTAAGTTAGGAAGTCCTATGACCAGATTGAGTTTGTTAATTTGAGATATTCTTCTCATACTAACATGCCCCAACCTTCTGTGCCAGACCCATTTCTCATTGTTATCAGACATAAGGCATTTTACATTCTGACTCTTTAGTTCAAAAAAAATTATTTTATAAATGTTGTTCATTCTTTACCATTAAAAAGGATAGTTCCATCTTTCTAACTAACTACTTTACATGACTATGATTAAATATTATATCATAATCGTTATCACATAATTGACTTATGGATAACAGGTTATGCATTAATCCATCTACTAATAAAACATTAGTTATAGAGGGAAGTGTACTATTACCAATGGTTCCAGAGTCAATAATCTTTCCTTTCTGATTACCTTCGAAACCTATGTATCCTCTAGATTTAAGTTCCAGGCTTTGGAACATATGCTTTCTTCCCGTCATGTGTCGAGAGCATCCAGAGTCCAGGTACCAAGATTGGTGTTTCAAATTTGTTGTTAAAGATATCTGCAACATAGATAATTTTATCCTTAGGTACCCATATCTTTTTGGGCCCTTGTTTGTTAGAGTTTCCAAAATTCTAATTGAATTTTGGTTTCGCAGAGTAAGAATCACTAGTATATTTTATATCATGTATGTGTCCATATGTAAAATGTAAGTTTAAAGGTGTGTGTTTTAACACCATATCATTAAGTTTCTTTGGTTGTATGATTCTTCTCCTCTTGGTTTCAAATATCCTACATGTTTACCATTGTCTCTGCTAACTCCATAGATCATTGAAGCCACCTTTCTTCTATCTATGTTTCTAGCTAGAAATTTTTGAAAGTTGTGATCATAATCTTTTATGATGTTATCATAACTACTTGAAACTTTTGAAACATATTTTTTCTGAGCTTTTTGTAATTCATTTTTAAGTTTAGAATTAATTTATTTTAGCCCAGAGTTTTCTGTTTTTTGTTTCCTAGTTTCTTCATTTTTAGATACAAGGACGCGTTTCCGTTTCTTGTATTTGACTCGAAGTTGTTGATATCTTTCAAGAATTTCAGACATACTTTCTTCTAATTCAGATCTAAAGAATTTTGAAAATACCTCTTCTGAATCTGATTCAGATTCTGATGTATCTATGTCATCTTGTATGTTGGCCATTAAAGCTATATTGGCTCATTCATCTTCTGATTCTGTTTCAGCTTCAGAAGATTTTGAGTCATCCCATGTTGCCATAAGACTTTTATTCTTTTCTTTGGATAACCTCTTCTTAGGTTTTTCTTTCTGAAGATTTGGGCAGTTGCTTTTGTAGTGACCTGGCTATTTGCATTTGTAGCATACAACATCTTTTTTTCTAGATTTTCTTTATCCAGAAGATGATTCAGAGTGATTTCCTGTTCTTCTAGGGTTTCTGAATTTCCTCTGTCTGGAGAGAAGAGATAGTTCGTCTTCCTGTGACGAGGATCTGCCAGAGTTTTCTTCTTCTGCCTGAAAAGCTTTAGTTTCATATTTTTTATTAGATTTAAGAGCAAAAGACTTGCCTTTCTTCTGGTGCTCATCTTCTTCTAGCTCTATATTGTGGCTTCTCAAAGAGCTGATAACTTCTTTAAGAGATATTTTATTCAGATTTTTGGCTAGTTTTAAGGCTGTGGCCATGGGTCTCCATTTCTTGGGTAAGCTTATGATGATTTTCTTTACATGATCTGCTATTGAGTAACCTTTGTCCAGAACTTTTATCCCAACAACCAGAACTTGAAACCTTGAGAACATTGTCTCAACTGTTTCATTTTTTCCATTTTGAAGGCCTCATAATTTTGGATGAGTGTAAGAGCTTTGGTCTCTTTGACTTGTGTGTAGCCTTCATGCGTCATTCTTAGAGAGTCAAACATGTTCTTAGCTGAATCTCTGTTTGTGATCTTCTCATACTCGATGTACGAGATAGCACTCAAGAGGATTGTTCTGGCCTTGTGATTATTTTTGAATTGTTTCTTTTGTTTATTTATCATTTCCTTTTTGTTGATCTCCTGACCACTTGCGTCAACTGGATAAATGTAGCCATCAGTTACCATATCGCAGAGATCAGCATCATGAGCTAGAAAAAACTTTTGATTTGTCTTTCCAGTAATCAAAGTTCTCACCATCAAAGATTGGAGGTTTGTCGTTGATTCTGTCTTTCTCATCATAGTTATCATTGTTGTTGTTCTGATTTGGTCTCACCATAGTGTTTTTCTTGCTAGGATCTTTTTCCTGACACGGTTAAGTGTTAGCACCCAGAACCAGGATCTCTGATGTCAACTAAAGGATAGAAAAACACAAGAAAAGGGTTTTTAATTGGGGCTTTCAAAAATTAAAATAGTATGACACATTTGGTTATCCTGTTTCATTTGAACTCAAACTACTCAAGTCCACTCGCCTAGGTGGTTTCGCCTTTCTCAAACGAGGTCTTAATCCACTAATCAAAACATTGATTACACAATCACAAAGACTACCATCAATGTCTTCTTGAGATTAAACCACAACTTGGTTTCTCAAGGTATTACAAAATATGAATCAAAATGTGTATAACAGTGTTTCTAGAAAACTATATCGCAATTTTTATTTATACACAAGGTTAAAGCACAATGAATAGATAAGAGAGAGCTTGTGAAAATATTTCTTTGTATGCGCAAGTGTTTTTTATCACTCTTCAAGACTCATTTATATAGGAGAAGCAAATGAGACATGAGAAGATGATTTTGGAAGGTTGATAAAAAGTTGTTAATGCACTTTCATAAAATATAGATCTTTTCTCGTACCAGTCGTTACTCTTTGATTTGCAATGATTAGATTGTAATGCATCAAAACTTGCTTCTTTAAAAACTGACCAGAATAAGATTATTACTATTGGGACTTTAGATCATCATAGTTTTTATTCATCAGAGTTTTAGCGTGCACCTTTGGTGCTTCAGAAGTTTTAGCATTAGAACTTCTTTGAGCGTGATATTTCAATAGTTTTACAAAAATTATTATCAGATCTTCTTAACGTAACTTTGTTCGCCAACTTCTATGCTTCTTTCTTAGAACTTCTATGCATATTTTATTAAATTATTATAGAGCATATTTATTCTTTATGTATATATCATGTATTTTTTATCATCAAAACTATTACAAAGATGTAGAACCAAACTATGTTCTAACAATTTTGTTAGCTGTCTGGTTTGTGATGTCTTGACATTGTATTCGACATCTGTTTTGTAAAGTGCTAGAATTTCAATTGGAATCAGAGAAGGAACCATGTTCTATTTTAGGCGAGCTCTAGAGAAGATATTTTCTGGCATTATGGAAAAGTGTTGTACCCCAAAATTTTCCCTCTCATTTCACTCAAAGACATGCCTCTAGAGGTCCTCAACTGCTCAAGTTTGACTAAGGGTTGACTAGACAAATCCTCCTCTTAAGGCAACAAGGCTCAAACTAGGGTTAAATTTCAAGCAAGATGTTTGAGTTCCAAGGGTCTAAAATGGTCTCCATTGTCCTAATATGTCCTTAAGGAAGCATATTCATCATCTGATTCTTCCTCATCTAAGGAAAAGAATTCATCCGCGGAAGCATATTCATCATCTGATTCTTCCTCAGCCGAGTAGGCTTCAATCTCGTTAACCTCATGGTAATCATCTCTTTGGCTTGAAAAATTGATAGTTACATTATCCAATAACAACTGAATACCTTTCCTTACAACAGAACATCCTCGGGTATCCCAGCAGCAAACCCGACAAGATCCATAATGTTGGTCTACCTAACCAGCCATGTGGCAGAAAGTAGCATGCAATTGTACGAGATCATCATTCATATATTCTACATCAAAGATACTGAACTTTCCAGGACATTCGAAGACCATGTTCACTTCCTCCTCATACTCCATCATATGCTTGATTATATGGATGAGGCCATCATCTATTATCTCCTTCAAATCAGCCTTTATCTTATCGCAACGTTGTATATTAGTACTACAGATATCACACTCAGCATGGTCATGAGTATAGTAACTAAACTCACAAAGGTCTGCATGCATCTTTACTAAGTCTCCTTTGACCAAGTTAATATCATAAATGCGGAAGTCCCCTGGACAACCAGTAACCATGTTGACAATATTCACTCCTCCATGTTTTGGGAGAGGGTTGTCTTTTATGTTAGGACTGAAATCTTTGAAGGACAAAAGACCATATCTAACCATTTTATGCACTTCGGACTTCAGAGGATAAAAATTTTCACATTATGCCCTAGTGCACCTTGATGGAAAGAGCACTGTGATACGGTGGGAGAACTGACTTGGGATTTTGTGTTTTGTGTTCGCAAATGTTTCGGTTTAGCAAGAGTCGCCACCGACTTTTTATTTTATCCTAAGGAAAGGTCAAAAAGCACAGGAAAGACCTTTGAGATGTTTTCTTGGGTTCGGGGAGTAGATTATAGAAAGGGAAGGTATTAACACCCTTTCTATCCATGATTATCCATGGGCTCTTAGTTACTTGCTTAGATCACTTGCTTTGCTTTTCAATTGTTTGAAATGGTGCTCTTCAATTGTTTGAAATGGTGTTTTGTGTGTGGTTTTGAAAGATGTTTTGAAAATAGGCCATCATTGTGGCAACCTTTGTAATGATTCTTGTTTGAATGTATACAAAGGTGTTTTTGTCTTTTGAAAATTTTTCAATGTTTGAAAGTAGGGTTTTGAAATTTGTGTTGTGAAGTGTATTTTGAAGATAGCAAGGATGTTTTTGCAAGTTTTGATCAAGTAACTAAGAGTTGTCTACCCTATTTACTCAAAGATATTTCTTATGTTTTTAACCCTTTTAACAGTGTTGTTTCACCATTGTATTTGGTGAACAACCTTGTGTTAGGATGTTAAACGGGACAGGTGCGGGTCATCGTATAGACCATGATAGAAATGGTGTCAAGTATTTTTGGCAATTTTCTTAAGGGACTTGATCATTTTGTTTAGGCAACCTAGATAGCGTCATCGAGGGACTATGATCTTTTGTTTTGTTTTTTTGTTTTGCCAAAGTACTTGACATGCATACCATGGCCCATTTTTGAAAGCAACAAGTGGATTGTAACCCTAGGGGTGCAAGTGTGCATTGTGTTTGTTTTCATGCATTGTTATCTTTGATTAGGTCAAACTATTTGTTAATTTGATTTTTGCATACAAAACCCTAAGTCTAATCATGGCATAATTGAAAGCTTAAAGGTGCGAGAATTTAAATTCTACACTATTACAACACGATATAGGGAGGGGGGTACAAATTTGAATTGGGGATTATTTTGCAAGAAATTAAATCCTAAATTATTACAACCATATTGAATGGGTAAGGCATAATATTAAATATACAATATTTAAATAAATACAATAAATAAATATTAAATAAAATGTATTATGCAAAAAAGTTTTTATGTATGTAAAAAGTATTTTTAATGTGAAATGTAAATAAATAAAAAGTCAATTTCAATTATTTTATTTTTTAGGGCAAAAACCCCAATTTTTTAAGTAAATAGTATTATTTATTATTTATATACAATAATGTATCAATTTGTACAAAAATATAAGTATATTGAAAAAATGGTATTTTTAGTATAAAATATTAATAAAAATAAAAATGTATTATTTTTGTGTTTTTTGTTCTTATTATTTAATAAAATATATTATATATGTGTATATATGTATTAAATATATTAAGTGTGTATAAAAATAAAATAAATTATTTACAAAATGTATATATTTCAAGAAAATATTTTCAAATATGTATAAAATAATAAATAAAAATAAAAGTATTTTTCACATTATTTTTACATTTAAACAAAAGTAAATATAAAGTATTTAATGTATTAATACTAGAATTAATTAAAATAAATATCAAATAAATATAAAAATAATATAAAAATAATTTTTGGCATTTTTTATATTTGGACGTAAAATAATAAAGTCAGAATGAAAAATAAAAATGCAAAAATGACAAATATACAAAGAAATGGGCCAGGGGGGTATGAACTGAAAATGCATGTGTGAGAAGCAAAAACAATCAGGCCCAGCCCAAGCAACTTCGTCTTCTTCCTCAGTTCAAACAAAAACGTGCGTTTTTCATACAAACTGCTATCTCCTGATTCTGTGCTTTTTTGACAAAACTCATAACATGAAACTTGTAGAGCATCAAACAACGAATCTAACCATATAAAAAACTTAAGCTAACTCTCAAAGACCAGAGAGAATTTCTATGGCCCTAATTCTTAACCTAGTTTTTTCAGAAATTTTATGAACAAAATTCTCCTAGCACGATTAATATAAATGAAAACTAAGCACATGTATGATTTCAGGGCTATGAATACAACATCTTTCATTCACAAACCTAAGTCTAACTATTCCTAAATAGAGAGATAGAAGTTCATGAAATACCTGTTTCAGTTGACTTCGAGCTGGACAATGCAACAACTTCCAAGGGTGCTTGAGGTTCTTTTGAGCTTGCCTGAGGTCCCCTGAAGCTTTCCCAATGCTTGGTTTGTTTTATAGTAGCCCGAATCGTGCTACAGAACTCAACCTGCAAAGCTTCCAAACAAAAATGGCAATGTGTGTTAATGGAGTTACAACAACTTGTGGATGGTCTGGATAGCTCAGGTATGTTGGTTGGAAGGTGTTTGAAGTAGCTTTGGACAAAACGCACGATGGAATTTGATGGTGGCTTGCGAAATGCAGAACTGGCCCTGTTTTGCAAGAAAATGGAGATTTTGTGCACAAGGAGTTTTGAGAGGTCAAGGGCTCCTGCTTCTGGCTTTCTAGGGTGTATGAAACTTGTTTGACAACTTTGTTTTAGTTGGTTTTTATTAGATGTGTGATATGCCTTGTGTTTTGCAAGTTTTCTTCTTCTTGAAGCAAAAGAGTGGAAGTGAGGTTATAGACTTGTACAGGCCATCCTATCACCCTGCACACAACCCTCTTGGCCCCTCTAATTAGTGGATTTTGTTTGCAGCATAAGATCTGGTTCAATGCTCTAGGATGTTGTTTTGACATAAAGCAAAGTTCAAGCAAAAATGGCAATGTTACTTTTTCCATTTAAGGCTTAATCTAGTGTACAATACCCTAATGACCAAGACAAAGCCTTGGATCAATGGATTTGCATTAAATTATGGAGTACAAATTGGTTTAGAGGCCTGTAATTGTGAACCAAGCTAGCTAGATCAGATTTGGCAAGTGGTATGAACATGTATTGGCCATGGTTGCAAAGTGAGTTTTTGCCAACTTCAAGCATTTGATTCTCCCTAACCACAAAGGTGTTTGAGGAGTTCTTGGAAAATTTGGAAATCTTGCAACATGTACTATAATCCATCTTTGAAATGAAACTTGGAACTCCAAGTGGAACTATGTGAAAAATGGCCAAGAAGATGGGTCAAAATCCTGCCTAAACTAGGGCAAAAATTTTCTAAGTTAAAAGTTTTAGGTACCCTTGTTCCAAAAATCATAACTTGAGATCCAAGCCTCTTTTGAGAAAACTTTGTGAATCAAAGTTGTATACTTTATTATGTAATACAACTTTCATTTTGAAAGTTTTGTTTGAATCCATTTGCATCTTGGTGAAAAAATGGGACTAAGTTAGGAAAAAATAAGAAAATTTTATAACTTAGAAAAATTCTAAGTTATGAAAATTTTCCATTTTAAACCCTAATTTGCATTTTTGGGTTTCTTGATGAACAATTTTCATAATTTGACATGTCTTGGTGAAAATGACCTTTGGCACTTGATTTTGACCAAAAAGTCAAAGTTAGACTTTTCAGTATACAGTCAAATTTTGATCAGTTGACTGAAAAATTCATCTGTCAATCCTATGCATTTGAGATCTTTTGAACTTTGTTGAATGGGTCAAGAAAATGTCATTGAGTCCTTGTGTCCATGGTTGAGCTTGATTTGCCATTGGCTAGGTCAAATAGTCAAAAACTGCCTTTGTACAGTCAAAACCCTAAAAATGACCATTTTGCCCTTTTGGTGATCTGATCAAATTTCTTGTGGAATTGTGATCCAAACTTGATCAAATGGTTCATATGAGTTCATAATGTTGATTTGAATCAAATTTCATGAGATTTGACTGTCAATTTGCCACAATTGACTTTTTCCCCAATACAGCTGATTTTTAGGTCAACTGTCCAATTGACTGGGCGAAAATTTGAATCAAGGATTGAAAATTGGTATGGACAAACTTATGAGTCCAACATGAAGTATGAAAGTAAATTTGGGCATTGTAGGTCAATACATCACTGTGCAAACTCAAATCCTAATTTAGGTCAACAGTGCAAGGAGGTGTCTTGAGCAGAGCAAACCCTAGCTTGATCTTGAGTTCCAAGAGCCTTGTGATGAGAAATGTTGATAAAATGAGAGGGAAAATTTTGGGGTACAACAGTTTCCCATGTTCAATCTTCTTGAACCTGGAGAGTTAGATTGGCAAGCTTGCCTTTCGTGACTCGAAGGTAAAAGAGGATTGGACACTAGAGTGCCCGTACATTTGCACTCGTCAAAATATGGCTGAGGAAATAGGCTTAAAGATGCCATTTAGAGATGGTAGAATCTTGCTGGAGATGGGCTTAAAGATGCCATCCAAGAATGCTTGTTGAATTGCAATGTGGTAGGTCAGAAGAATGAGCATTAGAATGGTATCCGTGTCTGGAATGCATTTGAACTGTATTTGGATACTGAGTCTGTAGGAGCGAAAGAATGGCGTCCTTATCTGGAGCATATCTGGACTGTATCTGAAGTTAAGATCTGTATGAGTAGCAGAATGACTTCTGTGTTTGGAGTATATCTGAGACTGTAACTGGGATCTGAATAAGTGACAGAATGACTTTTGTGGCGATTGCACTGGGAAGAATCAAACTGCTGGTGTAAAGGTCAGAATGGCATCCGTGTTTGGAGCATATCTGAACTTGAAGTTGATAGTTGAATCTGAATGAGAGATAGAATGGCCACCGTGTCTGGAGCATATCTAGTCTGTATCGGATTACTGAAGCCTGAATGAGTAGTAGAATAACCTCCGTGTCTGGGGTGTATTTGTACTGTATTTTGACTTGAAATTGTAATAGAATGACTGCCGTGTCTGGAGTGTATCCATACTGTATCCGAATAATTGTTAACGATAGCCTTTTAATCTTATCCTGTTAAGGGTAAAATGTTAGCTAAAACAGAAAGTTATACTGCATGATATGTACGATGCAATGAATCAATGTTTATGTTATGTGGATGTAATGGATGTGCATGTAAGCTGAGTAGCTGTCTTGCTGAGGAAAATAAATCCTTGATAACTGGAGATAATGAAATCTTTGACTGCTGTCGGGGAAAGTAAATCCTTGACCGATGTTGGGGATTTCAAAATCTTTGATTACTGAAGATGAGAAATCCTTGTTGACTGCTTGGCGATTAAAGATCTCTGATTGTTGAGAAGGAGAAATCCTGGGACCATTGCTGGAGATTGAAAATCCTTGGTGATTTGTGGGTATTAACAAGCCTTTAACAACTTCTACAGGGAATGAGAATCCTTCATGACTTTCCTGGGATGTAGGGAAAACTCTGAAAATCTCTACTGGGGAGTTAAAACCTAGGAGGCTTCTGCTTGGAGAAATGAGACCGAGAATCTTCGATCTTGCTGGGAGATAACTCTGTGGGGGGAACGTTCACTATTCTGGCTCCGCTGGGGATAGGATTTTCAGGGTTTTCGGGCTCCACTGGGGATCTTGAAGCTTAACTCTTATGGGAATTTTGAAATTTAACTCAGCTGGGGAACCAAGTTTAGAATGCACTGGCTCCACTGAGGATCTTGAAGCTTAACTGCGTTGGGGAAATATACTCCAAATTTTAGCTTTTTTGAGGATCTGAATGATGTATCGTAAGGGATTTCTTCTGAAATGGCACAAAGATATCTTCCTACACCTTCAACCTATCAGTAATTATCCTTTTTTAATCTTGTTTTATTTGTAAGCAGTGATTATATTCAAATGCATATGCCTATTCAACAAAACATTGGACGTTTTCAAATAAAACATAAGTGTAAAAAGAAAAGAAAGGCAAGCAAATTTCTGCACTTTGAAGTATCTTTGTATTAGCTTTTGTGAGTATCTTTGTACAAAGGAGACAGACACCCTAGTAAGAGAATGTTGTCGTAAAAATTGAAATTTTTTATACAAAATAAAGATGGCTATGTGTAACAATTCCATGGGATTCCCATTCTGCTATAGCCTTCACAACTCTGAATATCCTGTCCATTCGCTGCTTCGTCTTCCGATGACTGGATTGATCAGAAGCTTGGAGTTTGTTTGTGAAGAGATTGTTCTTAAAGTGATCCGACGAGACATAGCCATACACTTTATTTCCCTAACTTTTTCCTGGACCTCCCTTTCGGGTTTCCGATCCACCGGGAAACCCCTTTTTGCCCAAGTCGCCCTTCCGGGTTTTCGACTTGCCGGGTGTACAGACTTTTTTTGTTTTATCCCTAATTTTTGCCTGAACCTCCCTTTCGGGTTTTCGATTCACCGGGATGCCCATTTTTGCCCAAGTCTCCCTTTCGGGTTTTCAACTTGTCGGGTCATTTTATGCGTAGTATCTTTTGATTAGGTCTGCGTTCGCAGGGTGCGGCAAGTCGTCGTCGTCCATGGTGGTCAGAATCATTGCCCCACTAGAAAATATGCTCTTGATCACAAATGATCCTTCGTAAGTAGGAGTCCACTTGTCCCTGGGATCACTTTGCGGTAAGATGATCCGCTTGATTACAAGATCTCCGACTTGATATAATTGACGCCTGACTTTCTTGTTGAAAGCCTTGATCATCCGTTTTTGATACGTCGGACCATGAGAAACAACAGTAATTTGCTTCTCGTCGATCAAATTAAGTTGATCAAGCCGGGTCTGAATCCAATCGTCTTCACTCAAACCAGTGTCCTTCATAATCCTTAGGGAAGGAATCTGAACTTCCATGGGTAGAACAGCTTCCATGCCATACACCAAAGAAAATAAGGTTGCCCCTGTTGAAGTACGTGCCGTGGTACGATATCCATGCAGAGCAAACGATAACATCTAATGCCAGTACTTGTAGGTGACTTTCATCTTTTGAATGATCTTCTTGATGTTTTTGTTCGCGACTTCAACAGCACTGTTCATCTTAGGCCGATAGGTAGATGAATTGTGATGATAAATCTTGAATTGTTCGCATAGAGCGGTGATCATAGTGTTGTTCAAATTTGTACCTGTTGTACCTCAATATTTGTCCTCCCATATTCCTCAAGATTTGACAAGAATCATCCTCAAATGGTTCAAGTTTACTCAAGGATTGCACAGTCCAAATACCTCCTAAGCCAGCTGAAATTAGGGTTTTGGTTCTTTTAAGAAATTTGAGGTTTTCAATGGCTCAATCGACTCTCATAGGCCCATATACATCCTCAAGCACCTACATGCCAAGTTTCAAGACTCACAGTGCCAAGTTGCACAGTCAAAAGCTCCATTTGACCTACAGTCAACTGCAAGGGAAAAATGGTCATTTTGCAGTCAAAAGTCAGAAATTTTGGTCAACATCTTATTTTGAGCTCACAATCATCATTTGATCAAGTCTTGATCCTGATTCCACAAGGATAGCTCAAAAATCATCAAGATGCAAAAGGTTACTATTTTTGGACAGTAGAAAAGTCAACTGTATCTTGACCAAGGCATAACTTTCTCATGGTTTGTCAGAAAAATTCCATCCAATGCTCATTTTGAAGGGGATGCAATTTCCTACAATCCATCTTCACATTCCAAGTCCAAGAAATGCTCTCACAAAAAGTTATCAATTTCTACATTATAGGTCAAATTCAAAAGTTAACAAAAATGCACTTTAAGTCAAAGACCATAACTTGATATTGGTAACTCCAAATGACATGGGACCAAAAGCATTGGTTATAGGACTTCAAGACCTTTCCAAAATGTCCAAGAACATGTTCATATGATCAAAATTGAGCAAGATATGCATTGGAGAAGTTGGGAAATTTTTATGAATTTGCAAAAGTTAACTTTGCTCAAAACACTTAGTTTTTGCTAATGGGCCTCAAATTTCTTCTTGAAACTTTATCCTTGGCCTATGCACGACCCATCAAGCTCAATTGAATTTATTTTCTTATTTTTTATTAATTAATTGGATTTTTAATCAATATTAATTCATTTAATTAATTTAAATTGTAGGAAAATACAAAGATGTGATTTTCAATCTTTTTGTGAAGCAAACATGGTCAAGATATGCTGGCAATTTCGTGTACCAAGTCAAAGATACAATATCTCCAAAATTGGCAACTTTTTCCAATCATGAAGATTCAAAAATATGTGATTTCCAATCAAATATTCAAATCATCATTCCATGGATTTCTTTGCAAGATTCTGACCTAATTCCATTCCTCTATAAATATGCAAGCTAACCCTGATCATGCACACGTGAAATTTCTGCAGAAAAATCCATAACCATATTGAAAAAATTCAAAAAAATTGCAAAACTGATTTCTATTTTCCAGGGCGATTCAAAGCAATTGGTTGATTCTAACACCTTGCAGGGGTTCCCAGGAACGTGTAGCAATTAAATTCACACGCTAAAGCTCAAGAAATCATCACTTACAGTCTCACGGTTTGACACTTTTTTTCATAATCGTAACTCATGATTCATAAGCATTTGACATGATTTCTTGTTTGTTTTGTGTTGCTATAGATCACATGAAGCTATTGGCATAGTTTAATTGAATTATAATGTACAGAATCATAAATTGCCATTGACGAATCCTAGGGTTCTTGAATTCTGAAATTGGGGCTTTCTAAACCCAGAAAAATCAGGACTTGTAAGGCATATGGTTGGATTCGTGAGAACCAGACGAACACATTGGACTATTCGCGAAATATTTATATTAATCACAGCCCTAATCGCTATTATTCCTCGTGTCATATAGTGGGGGTTAAAAACCCCCGCTATCTAATGTGTTTTTATGCAGGCGAAGGAAGAAGATGATGAGCTGTTGCTATACTATTGGTCAGTTCAAAAAAGGGCGCGCTTTATTTATTTTACAGCATTAGTGGTGTGTTTATTAATATATTAATTGTTTGTTCTTTTACTAACGAATAAAGCGCACAGTTGGAGTGGTTAAGGCATTGGAGTATTGATCATTGGGACCTGGGTTCGAATCCCAGGTCCCCCAAAATTATTATTGCAAAGCAAATCTGAAGGCCAAAGATGAAGGACCATGATACTCCCAGTCAATGCACATGTGGACGATCTCAGAAGTCAAACAGGCTTGTGTGCAAATGGGCTTGAAAATTGCTAACTTACCTCCTTATTGGGCCAGCACCCCCCTGGTTCATTCATTCTTTTTTGTCCTTTTCTTTTACATTTTTTCATTTAATCTTTTTATTAATAATTATTATTATTATTATTATTTAATTAGCTCATAAATTAATTATTTTCATAATAAATTCAGAAAAACTAAAAATAATATCTTTTCTTAATTAAAATTAATTTCACTTTCTTTTTATTATTTTGTAAATAAATACTAACAAATTAATTTAGTCTTTTTTAATTAGGTTAATTTCAATATTTTTTTTGCAATAAATAAAATCCATGTAGAATTAGGTTAATTAATATATTTAACTATTTTATTTTATTTTCATTAAAAACATAAAAAACTCAAAAATATTTCTTTTTATTAATTAGTTAATTAGGTTTAATTTAATTTAATAATCAAACTTAATTCTTTCTCAAAAAGGGTTAAAACCCTAAGGACTTCTCCGATCCAATTCTTATTCGCGCATATTATTTTTTGATCATATTTATGTAATTGCTCCGAGAATGTAATAGCGTAATTAGGACTTTTTATCGCTTTCATTTAATTTCTCGCATTTACTTTTCAAGGGTTTGTTTTTGGCGATGTAAATACCCGACGCCTTGTAATAGCGTAGATTTACTTTCCGCAACATTTAACTGTTAGATGTATGTTAACTAGGCTATGCATGACAAGACTTGCCTGAAAATTAAAATCAATCGTAGCTCACAATAACCTGTGCAAAGATAACTTAACTGAATCCTGACACACTCGCACATGCCACTCCTAGGGTACGCCTCACTTGGTTGCCTTGACGTGGTCATTGAGTATAGGGTGTTTTAGAGGTCGCCCTCCTGTCTAAAGATCCAAGTTGCCTCGAAACGGTTGCCTCGGATAAAACGATCTAAGACATTAGGGTTACCGCTAAGGCGTCCTACTATTGCTTTGGTGACCACATGTCCCTATAATCAAATTGACCCAAAAAACTCCAACGACGGTGCTACCTACTTCTCAATAGTGGGATAGTACTGTCTCAAGGACATTTACACAACTTAATTTCTTTTGAGTAGGTAGAGGTTCTTAGATACTTGCTCTTTCAAAATAAAACCACTTTTCGCACTTACACTTTTTCAAACAAAAGTTTCCAAACAATACTTCATACACTCTTGAGGACAGATAGAAGAGTTAAATTGAAGTTTTCAAACAAAACTCTTTTCAAAACCCACGAACACAAGAAAAGCAAAACTTTTTGAAAACATAGTGAGCAAGTACCTAAGAGCCCGTGGATAACCACGGATATAAAGGGTGCTAACACCTTCCCTTTCTATAATCTACCTCCCGAACCCGAGAAACATCTCGAAAAGGAATTTTGTTGTGCTTTTGTCCTTTCCTTGTTGAATTAAATAAAAGACGGTGGTGACTCTTGCTTACCGCGACATTTTGCAAAACGTAAACGCGTACCAGCATTCCAAAACAGTCAGTTCTATTTCCACCGATCACAGAACTGACGACTCTGCTGGGGACATAATAAGTGAAGTGTACCTTAGGATTAGATCACTTATGTTTTCAATTGTATGCCTTGAATGATTTAATATTGTGGACTTGCATCAGAGTTTTATAGATCCTAACCCGGATCTGGGGAATACCCTTTAGGTAAGTAGCAATAAACTGTGATGGACCTGTCCGGCGTAGACCGACACGGGTGAAGCAGTAGCTACGTTGGTGTGACACCTTGGTCTGTACCGATATCCCTTATGTTGGAACGAGGAGAATATGGGTCTTCTGAGGAGTCATTAAGCACCAACTGACCTTAGAACCTTAAATTGACCAACTTGGCCATAGAATAGTAGCAGTATGCTACACTCATTGAGGCTAAACTCTCGCGATGGTTCCGGCCGCAAGAAAAGGTTGCTAAGCTGGAGTTATGACCGATTGAGGGTAGTTAGTGATATTGAGATCCTCTAGAACCCGGTTACTATTTTTAGGACAGGTCTTAACCAACTGAAACTGAAAGAGGGTAGTACCTAAACTTCATGCTGGCCTGAACTCTAAGGGCTGTCTTGTGTGACTTGTGTGCCTTACCATGCTTGCCTTTGTGAATACTTGTGATGTGCCTTATCATGATATCATACCATCATACCATTGCATGCATCCTTCATAAGGACTAACCCATTTCAAGGATCTCAAGGGTTTGTGATGCAGGTCATGATGAACCAAATGTCTAGCAAGGGGCAAAGGGGATTTATTTTCCTCTAGCCAAGGTTGTTTGGAGATCAAAACATGATGACTTGAGTCAGGGGCTATGACCCACTCGATATGGTGAGCTTGACTCTTGAAGAAGGACTCTCAACAACATGAAGTTCCTTCAATCAAGCTACAAAAGTCAAATTCTAACAAGTTTCTTTGTTTACCCCACGAGATCCTTGAAAACATTTGCATATATATATATATATATATATATATATATATATATATATATATATATATATATATATATATATATATATATATATATATATATATATATATCATTGCATTACAGGTACCCTTCTTTACAGGTCACTTATCTTCTTCGCTGTTTATTTCAGCAATCATCATGTCTACTGAACCATCCACTGAACAAGCCATCAAGGCCCTCCAGGCCCAGAATGCCCAGTTCCAGGAGTTGGTTATGAGCCTAGCCCAGGGTCAACAGGACTTGAAAACTTTGATTCTGAAAGAGAGGAAGAAGAAGAAGAATAGGAATGTTTTGTTCAACACTAGACGCAGATCTGGGAATGGATTACAGAATGAGGTTGAGCTGACTACCTCATCTGTGGGCAAAGACAACCCCCAAGAGAGAAGGGTTCCTAGTCCTGTAGTCTCCGACAACGAGATGGATTATGATGAAGAATAGTATCCTCTTGCTGAGGATAAGTACAAACAGCTGGAAGACCGGTTAAGTGCTATGGAGATACAGAAGGTGCCCGGTCTGGACTTCGAAGATCTAGGTTTGTCCTCTGGGGTGGTGATTCCCCATAAATTGAAGGCACCTTCCTTTGCCAAATATGAAGGAGCTTACTGTCCTAAGTTGCACCTCCGTTCATACGTAAGGAAGATCCAGCCCTACACGGCTGACAAGAATTTGTGGATTCACTTCTTTCAGGACAGTCTGTCAGGGACTCAACTCGAGTGGTTCTATCAGTTGGAAGGAGCCAACATCCGCAACTGGGAGGACCTTGCTGCTGCCTTTTACAAGCAATACCAATATAATGCCGACCTTGCTCCCACGCGCACTCAGCTTCAGGGGATGTCTATGGGTACAGGTGAAGGCTTTAAGGACTATGCTCAAAAGTGGAGAGACCTTGCTGGACGGGTGCAGCCACCCTTAAGTGATCGTGAACTTGTGGATATGTTCTTGGGGACCCTGTCTGGTCCGTTCTTCAACCATTTGATTGGAAATTCTTCAGCCGGGTTTACAGACCTTATCTTGACTGGTGAAAGAATTGAAGCTGGCATCAAAAGCGGGAAGATTCAAGAGGCTACACCTTCTGATGCTCAGAAAAAGCCCCACAATGGAAAAAAAAGAGTCCAATGTTGTGTATTGTAAAAAGAGTCGTCGTGATCAACATGTAGGGGCAACCCAGATCTCCGACCCCACGCCTGTTCAAAAAGGACAGAGCAATAGGCGTAGGGTAAGATATCAAGAAAGGAAGTATACTGACATCAACATGCCTTTGTCTCAAGCGTTACAACAATTGCTGAAGGTGAAACTGATCACACTAAAGGATCCTCCTCAAAATCCTGATACTTCCTCTTCCAAGTATAACCCGAGTGTGAGATGTGCCTACCATTCTGACAGTCCTGGACATGACACCGACGACTGTTGGAGTTTGAAGAATAAGATCCAACACTTGATTGATGCCAAGGAGATCAAGTTTGATCACTGATCCTTCACCAAATCATTGAGAATGTCTTTTGTTCATCTGAATTTTCAAGTTGTAATTTTCTTTTGATTGTTCGAACATTTACTCATGTCAAACTTTATTACTTTATTAATGCATTGCATATGTCTGTTTTGAATCAATCCATTCGTATTCACTATATTCAAATTGCTTTCATTTTTTGTGATGATCAACTCTCGGAAAAAAAACTCTAAGCCTTTTGAGGGAGGATGAAGAAAATGATACCACGATCTTTACAGTATGCTTTTAAATAGACCCCGCTGATGAAGTACAGGCATTGTTTCAAATCCTAAACAGTGGAGTTATAAGGAAGATAATCCCTAGTCAACCCCTTTGAGCCAAAGAAGGTGGAGTTTTTTTTTCTTTTCACGCAAAAAGTAAAACCCTTAATTATAACCTGGGGCAGGGTAGTTCTCTCAGTTGATCCAGGTTCCAAATGAACGGCATCAAAGGAGTCCTTCCGAAACAAGAAAATAGTGATGGTTCCCTATAATCGTCAAGACAGGCAGTCATTGTCTCAAAGTAAAAGCCCAATAAGTCAAAACCTATGAAGGAGACTTACAAAAACTGGGGCATCCCGCTGACTGTAAATACAAAAAGAAACAGTTCAAGCAAAAAGACAGGGATAATAAAATCGAAAAGAAAGAGGTCCTACAAACCCTCAACAAAAAAGAAATGACTACCTGTTCAAAATAAACTGTCAGTATCTGAACCATCACCGGAATATCAGAGCAAAGACTCAAATAATATCTAATGCACGATTAGCTGAGTTTAGGATTGAAGAACATCACGAAGAGCGGGTGGGTACAAATAAAATTTGAGCCTTTATCCTTTGTTTCTTAAACCGTGAACCAGGCCACGTTATAACCCTTAAAAAGTCCTAGCTGAAGTATGGGTTAGTTCGAAAGCATACTGTTACAAAAGGTATCCTGAATCCTGTAGGGCTTGCTATAAAATCTTGAGTTGACATCACATTTTACAAAAATTCACTTGTTTTTATTGAAAACTGCATTTTCAAAAAACTTCAAGACAGACATAAGCTTTGCATTCTTAAAATAGCATTGTTTGCATATGACTATTTGTTCAAACAACATAGAAGTTCGCACGAAGAATATCTAGTTAACAAAAGCACTTCCAATCAAGGGGCACATCATGATCATTGTCCATCATCTGGGGCAGTCAAGTCAAGATTCAAGGAATCTCTCAAAATGCCAAATAGCCAGGGGTAAATCTCCGCCCGAGTCACTTGGGGCATTGAACATGAATTCCAGCAACGAATCTTGCACGATCAAACGAAGATCTTATGGTAGTATGGTAACACAACACTACCAATAGTGGCACCTCCCTACATCCTGAGAGCATGGACATAGTCGAAAAAATACTGCGCATAATCAAAGACCCGCTAGGTCGACTGGCCTAGGCAAAAATAAGGGCTTCCCGGCGAACCAAAAGGGTTCGGGCAAAATGAGGGATGAAAATGAAAAATCTGTACACCCGGCAAGTCGAAAACCTGAGAAGGCGGCTTGGGCAAAAAAGGGTATCCCGATGGACTGAAAACCCGAAAGGGCGGTCCAGGCAAAAATTAGGGATCAAAGCGTACGACTATGTCCCGTCATCTCGTCACTTGCCTACCAGAAGTAGATTTGTCAATCGGCGGTTATCAAGCGCCTCATAGGCCTTCTTCTCCCGTAGAAACTGGGGCAATAAGAATTGTCCGAACTGTACAAGCTGCTATGTCCTCCAGGTACAAGGTAGATTCAGTTGAAGAGTATGACCAAGATACCGTCACTCCCCGCAGAGTAAGACAAGATTCAGCAAATACTCTCCCCAAGCAGAGTTGGTCTCCCATCAGCCCTAAAAAGGCACAGTATCCCCAGCAAGTCAGCAATACTCTCCCCCCAAACAGAGTTAGTCTACTGTCAGTCCTGAAAAGTTGGGTATTCCCAGTAGATCTTAATATTCCCCAGCGGAGTATACAGATATTCCTCAGCAAGCGTCCCCGGCAGTCTTAATATGCTTTGACAGAAATATAAGATTGTTCCCCGGCGGAATACAAAATACCCCCAATGGAGTCATTTCCTCAAAAGTTTCCCCAGGAGAGTTGAACCATCTCCCCAGTAGATTCTGGAAGCTTGTCCCCTGCAGAGTGCAAATACATCTCTCCCCAGCCAAGTTCAGAAGGTTATCCCCACCAGAGTCTAACTGGGTTATCCTCAGCAAGTTGCAACGGAAAGATCATCCTCAGCGAAGTTCTTCCTATCCCCAGCGGAGTTCATCAAAATCCCCAACAGAGCTTATCAACAGAGTCCCCAACGGAGTTATCGTTAAAATCTCAGCGAAGCATCTCTTCCCCACAGAGTAATTCCACGCAGAGTAATCTCTTCGCCAGGTTTATTCCCCAACGGAGTCATCTTCTCTTACTGGTGTTCTTGCAATCATCTTTGTTCGTCATCCCCAGCAGAAACGAAGAACTCTACTCTTCAACATCAGCCCAGGATTCAACAAACTCCCCGACACTTGTCAAGGATTTATTTTCCCAGACGAAAATACATTCATAAAACATTTCACATTTTCATACATCATGATACATGCACATACGCATCATATCATAAACCTCATTTACTTTGATGCATGCATCATGACATCGCATACAACTAACTCTTTACCTTTTTCAGGAAAAGATCGATCAACAGATAAAAGTCATTACCTTTTGAAGTAGCAATCGTCCCAGATTCCTTCATCATCCTGCTGAGGTAGTAATCGTCCCAGATTCCTTCATCATCCTGCTGAGGTAGTAATCGTCCCAGATTCCTTCATCATCCTGCTGAGGTAGTAATCGTCCCAGATTCCTTCATCATCCTGCTGAGGTAGTAATCGTCCCAGATTCCTTCATCATCCTGCTGAGGTAGTAATCGTCCCAGATTCCTTCATCATCCTGCTGAGGTAGTAATCTTCCCAGATTCCTTCATCATCCTGCTGAGGTAGTAATCGTCTAAGATTCCTTCATCATCCTGCTGAGGTAGTAATCGTTCTAGATTCCTTCATCATCCTGCTGAGGTAGTAATCGTCCCAGATTCCTTCATCATCTATTTGGAGTAGCAATCGTCTCAGATTCCTTCATCACATCATTATCAAAATACCTCCTCTGGTCCAGTTAAATCGATTCCTAAAGATTTTTCTAACGCCAAACTCGTCAATGAAGACAACCTGTCAACGAAGACAAAACTACCTACCAACAATCTCTAGATGGCATCTATAAGCCCATCCTCCTATCCATCATCTCCAAATGGCATCTTTAAGCCCATTCCCGACATCCCATTGCTGATATTACACCATGTGAGTGCAAATTTCTGGGCACTCTAGTGTTCAATTATCTTCCACCTTCGGATCACTAAAGGCTCGAACGCCAATCTATATCCTCAGGTTTAAGAAAATTGAACAGGGGAAACTGTTGTACCCCAAAATTTTCCCTCCCATATTCCTCAAGATTTGACAAGAATCATCCTCAAATGGTTCAAGTTTACTCAAGGATTGCACAGTCCAAATACCTAATAAGCCAGCTGAAATTAGGGTTTTGGTTCTTTTAAGAAATTTGAGGTTTTCAATGGCTCAATCGAGTCTCATAGGCCCATATACATCCTCAAGCACCTACATGCCAAGTTTTAAGACTCACAGTGCCAAGGTTGCACAGTCAAAAGCTCCATTTGACCTACAGTCAACCGCAAGGGCAAAATGGTCATTTTGTAGTCAAAAGTCAAAAAATTTGGTCAACATCTTATTTTGAGCTCAAAATCATCATTTGATCAAGTCTTGATCCTGATTCCACAAGGATAGCTCAAAAATCATCAAGATGCAAAAGGTTACTATTTTTGAACAGTAGAAAAGTCAACTGTATCTTGACCAGGGCATAACTTTCTCATGGTTTGTCAGAAAAATTCCATCCAATGCTCATTTTGAAGGGGATGCAATTTCCTACAATCCATCTTCACATTCCAAGTCCAAGAAATGCTCTCAAAAAAAGTTATCAATTTCTACATTATAGGTCAAATTCAAAAGTCAACAAAAATGCACTTTAAGTCAAAGACCATAACTTGAGATTGGTAAATCCAAATGACATGGGACCAAAATAATTGGTTAGAGGACTTCAAGACCTTTCCAAAATGTCCAAGAACATGTTCATATGATCAAAATTGAGCAAGATATGCATTGGAGAAGTTGGGAAAGTTTTATGAATTTGCAAAAGTCAACTTTGCTCAAAACACATTGTTTTTGCTAATGGGCCTCAAATTTCTTCTTGAAACTTTATCCTTGTCCTATGCAAGACCCATCAAGCTCAATTGAATTTATTTTCTTATTTTTTATTAATTAATTGGATTTTTAATCAATATTAATTCATTTAATTAATTTAAATTGTAGGAAAATACAAAGAGGTGATTTTTCAATCTTTTTGTGAAGCAAACATGGTCAAGATATGCTGGAAATTTCGTGTACCAAGTCAAAGATACAATATCTCCAAAATTGGCAACTTTTTCCAATCATGAAGATTCAAAAATATGTGATTTCCAATCAAATATTCAAATCATCATTCCATGGATTTCTTTGCAAGATTCTGACCTAATTCCATTCCTCTATAAATATGCAAGCTAACCCTGATCATGCACACGTGAAATTTCTGCAGAAAAAGCCATAACCATATTGAAAAAATTCAAAAAAATTTCAAAACTAATTTCTATATTCCAGGGCGATTCAAAGCAATTGGTTGATTCTAACACCTTGCAGGGGTTCCCAGGAACGTGTAGCAATTAAATTCACACGCTAAAGCTCAAGAAATCATCACTTACAGTCTCACGGTTTGACACTTTTTTTCATAATCGTAACTCATGATTCATAAGCATTTGACATGATTTCTTGTTTGTTTTGTGTTGCTAGAGATCACATGAAGCTATTGGCATAGTTTAATTGAATTATAATGTACAGAATCATAAATTGCCATTGACGAATCCTAGGGTTCTTGAATTCTGAAATCGGGGCTTTCTAAACCCAGAAAAATCAGGACTTGTAAGGCATATGGTTGGATTCGTGAGAACCAGACGAACACATTGGACTATTCGCGAAATATTTATATTAATCACATCCCTAATCGCTATTATTCCTCGTGTCATATAGTGGGGGTTAAAAACCCCCGCTATCTAATGTGTTTTTATGCAGGCGAAGGAAGAAGATGATGAGCTGTTGCTATACTATTGGTCAGTTCAAAAAAGGGAGCGCTTTATTTGTTTTACAGCATTAGTGGTGTGTTTATTAATATATTAATTGTTTGTTCTTTTACTAACGAATAAAGCGCGCAGTTGGAGTGGTTAAGGCATTGGAGTATTGATCATTGGGACTTGGGTTCGAATCCCAGGTCCCCCAAAATTATTATTGCTATTTTCTTGCAGCTTATCCAGTATGCCTTATGCCTTGTGGTCTACCGTGCATCTCAATTGTCCACACTCCAAGTGGCTTGCAAAGCAAATCTGAAGGCCAAAGATGAAGGACCATGATACTCCCAGTCAATGCACATGTGGACGATCTCAGAAGTCAAACAGGCTTGTGTGCAAATGGGCTTGAAAATTGCTAACTTACCTCCTTATTGGGCCAGCACCCCCCTGGTTCATTCATTCTTTTTTTCCTTTTCTTTTACATTTTTTCATTTAATCTTTTTATTAATAATAATAATTATTATTATTTAATTAGCTCATAAATTAATTATTTTCATAATAAATTCAGAAAAACTAAAAATAATATCTTTTCTTAATTAAAATTAATTTCACTTTCTTTTTATTATTTTGTAAATAAATACTAACAAATTAATTTAGTCTTTTTTTAATTAGGTTAATTTCAATATTTTTTTTGCAATAAATAAAATCCATGTAGAATTAGGTTAATTAATATATTTAACTATTTTATTTTATTTTCATTAAAAACATAAAAAACTCAAAAATATTTCTTTTTATTAATTAGTTAATTAGGTTTAATTTAATTTAATAATCAAACTTCATTCTTTCTCAAAAAGGGTCAAAACCCTAAGGACTTCTCTGATCCAATTCTTATTCGCGCATATTATTTTTTGATCATATTTATGTAATTGCTCTGAGAATGTAATAGCGTAATTAGGACTTTTTATCGCTTTCATTTAATTTCTCGCATTTACTTTTCAAGGGTTTGTTTTTGGCGATGTAAATACCCGACGCCTTGTAATAGCGTAGATTTACTTTCTGCAACATTTAACTGTTAGATGTATGTTAACTAGGCTATGCATGACAAGACTTGCCTGAAAATTAAAATCAATCGTAGCTCACAATAACCTGTGCAAAGATAACTTAACTGAATCCTGACACACTCGCACATGCCACTCCTAGGGTACGCCTCACTTGGTTGCCTCGACGTGGTCATTGAGTATAGGGTGTTTTAGAGGTCGCCCTCCTGTCTAAAGATACAAGTTGCCTCGAAACGGTTGCCTCAGATAAAACGATCTAAGACATTAGGGTTACCGCTAAGGCGTCATACTATTGCTTTGGTGACCACATGTCCCTATAATCGAATTGACCCGAAAAACTCCAACGACGGTGCTACCTACTTCTCAATAGTGGGATAGTATTGTCTCAAGGACATTTACACAACTTAATTTCTTTTGAGTAGGTAGAGGTTCTTAGATACTTGCTCTTTCAAAATAAAACCACTTTTTCGCACTTACACTTTTTCAAACAAAAGTTTCCAAACAATACTTCATACACTCTTGAGGACAGATACAAGAGTTAAATCGAAGTTTTCAAACAAAACTCTTTTCAAAACCCACGAACACAAGAAAAGCAAAACTTTTTGAAAACATAGTGAGCAAGTACCTAAGAGCTCGTGGATAAACACGGATAGAAAGGGTGCTAACAGCTTCCCTTTCTATAATCTACCTCCCGAACCCGAGAAAGATCTCGAAAAGGAATTTTGCTGTGCTTTTTTCCTTTCCTTGTTGGATTAAATAAAAGACAGTGGCGACTCTTGCTTACCGCGACATTTTGCAAAACGCAAACGCGAACCAGCATTCCAAAACAGTCAGTTCTATTTCCACCGATCACAGTACCATTGTCCGTGATGATCCTTTCGGGGATACCATACCGGCATATGAGGTTCTGCTTGATGAAGCGGGCAACCACATTCTTTGTAACAGAGGAAAAGGAAGCTGCTTCAACCCATTTGGTGAAATAATCAATAGCGATTAAGATGAAGTGATGTCCATTGGATGCCGTAGGCTTGATCTCTCCAATCATGTTAATTCCACACATTGCGAATGGCCAAGGGGCTGTCAGAATGTTGAGAGGAACAGGAGGAATATGTACCTTGTCAGCATAGACCTGGCATTTGTGGCAGGTATGAGAATGTTGATGACAATCAGCTTCCATGGTAGACCAATAGTAGCCTGCCCTTAGAATCTTCTTAGCCATCGTATGTCCGCTCAAGTGGGTGCCAAATGTGCCACTATGTATTTTGGTCATGATCAATTCTACTTCAACCTTGTCCACACAACAAAGTAGAACATAATCATGGTTGTGCTTATAAAGGATGCCATTGCTTAGGAAGAACTTCGCAGCGAATCTCCTTAAGAACTTTTTGTCATTAACGGAAGCTCCTTCAGGGTATTCTCTAGCCTGGAGATACCTTTTGATTTCATGAAACAAGGGTTGTTCCACTACTTCTTCGGTATTAATCTCGTGACAGTGCGCATGTTCGTCCATTCGCTCGATGGTAATTTGGGGAGCCTCGTTATCCCAGTTGAGTTTAAACATAGAAGACATTGCAGCCAGAGCATCTGCTAGCTGATTTTCTTCTCACGGGAAGTGCTCGAAAGTAATCTGCTCAAAATGAAGCAACAATGTCAAGACATGTTCCTTGTATGGGATAAGATTAGGATGCTTGGTGTCCCACTCTCCTTTGACTTGACTGATAACCAAAGACGAGTCCCCAAATACGACCAAATATTTGATTCCCAAGTCTATAGAAGCCTTGAGACCAAAGATGCAAGCTTCATATTCAGCCATGTTATTGGTACAGCTGAAGCACATTCGGGCAGTGAAGGGTGTATGGCAACCTTCCGGAGAAATGAGTACCACACCGATACCGTTGCCAAGTGCATTTGAAGCACCATCAAAGTACAGGGTCCATCGGGATCCTTGTTTAGGTCCGTCATACGGTCCGTTACCTTCAATGTTGTCCAATGTCATGATGTCCTCGTCAGGGAAGTCGAATCTCATAGATTGGTAATCTTCGACGGCTTGATGAGCTAGATGGTCAGCTAGTACACTCCCCTTTATAGATTTTTGGGTAGTATACTGGATATCATACTCAGTCAGGATCATTTTCCATCTAGTGTTTCTTCCAGATAAAGCAGGCTTCTTGAAGATATACTTGATCAGATCCATCTTGGAAATCAGCAGAGTGGTATGAGTCAACATATACTGCCTTAGCCGGCGAGTAGCCCATACCAAAGCGCAACAAGTTTTCTCGAGCAGTGAGTAGCGAGTCTCACAGTCGGTAAACTTTTTGCTAAAGTAATAAATGGCATGCTCTTTTTAGCCAGACTCGTCATGTTGGCCCAGTACGAACCCCGTTGAGTTATCCAAAACAGTCAGATACATGATTAACGACCTTCCTTCGACGGGTGGCATCAAAATAGGAGGTTCCAATAAATACTCCTTGATCTTATCAAAAGCAACTTGATAATCATTGTTCCATTCAACCACCTGATCTTTCTTCAATAGCTTGAAGATTGGCTCACAGGTAGATGTCAGGTGAGAGATGAACCTGGCGATATAGTTTAAGCGTCCCAAGAATCCTCTAACCTCCTTTTCAGTACGGGGGGGGGGGGGGGGGGGGGGGGCAGGCATTTCTTGTATAGCCTTTACTTTAGCTGGATCAACCTCAATGCCTTTGTTACTGACGATAATTCCCAAAAGTTTACCAGACCTGACTCCAAAAGTGCACTTGCTTGGGTTCAGTCTGAGCTTATACTCCTTCAACCTGACAAACAACTTTTGCAGATGATCAAGGTGTTCTTCTTCTGTCTGTGATCGGGCTATCATGTCGTCTACGTAGACTTCGATCTCATGATGTATCATATCATGAAACAAAGCTACCATGGCGCGCTGATAGGTTGCCCCGACATTCTTCAGTCCGAATGGCATCACTTTGTAGCAGAAGGTACCCCACTGCGTAACAAAAGTAGTCTTCTCCATGTCTTCGGGGGCCATTTTGATCTGGTTGTATCCCTAGAATCCATCCATGAAGGAAAATACCTTGTGTTGAGCTGTGTTGTCAACCAAGATGTCGATGTGTGGTAGTGGAAAATCGTCTTTGGACCTAGCCCTGTTTAAGTCCCGATAGTCCACACACATTCTGACTTTGCCGTCCTTCTTAGGTAGGGGCACAATGTTAGCAACCCATTGTGGATAGGAAGTAACAGCCAGAAAGCCAGCGTTGAATTGCTTCATTACCTCAGCTTTGATCTTCTCAGACATGTCGAGCCTCATTCGGCGGACCTTTTGCTTGATCGGTGGACAGTCTTCTCTTGTAGGGAGACGACGGACCACGATATCTGTGTCTAGTCCCAGCATGTCTTCATAAGACCAAGCGAAGATTTCTACATATTCGTTCAACAACTGCATTAAGCGCTCCTTGACACTTGGTTCCAGGTTGGCACCCACTTTTACTTCCTTCATGTATTCCTTTGTCCCCAAGTTGATGGTTTCTAGCAACTCTTCATGAGGAAGAATAGCCCTCTCTTCTTGTTGCAAAAGTTTGGCTAAGTCTCCCGGCACTTCACAGTCTTCGTCAACTTCGTACTCAGCATGATTGACCAAATCTTCAGAGTTATCGAAGGCTAAAGCAGAATAGTCACCCATGGAATCTGGAGTGGATGGGTACCTGCATTTGTGAGTGTGGGTGTGTGTAAGGGATAGCCATCTTTAAACAAACAAAATGCAAAAGGAAAGAAAATGAACACAATAGTTTATAGATGAAAAACGTCCAATGATTCATTAAAACATGGCATATGATAATGAAGAAGATCAAGCCCTTACAAATGGACCTACATGCTCCGGGCAAGGCATGAGGTGAAAATAGTGTGCAAATTGTTTAGTTATTACAGACCATAAATGGGAAATTGTTCAAAGATAAAATTACTGATTGATAAAGGTGATGGGAATGAAATCCTTTTCTTCCCAGTTGCTCAAAACCCTTCGACGGTCGGAAAGATCCAATCTTCAATGTGGCTCTCTTCATCTTCATCTTCTACAACATTGATTCCATGGTGAGAGATCTTGACGGGTGGTCCTCCAGCCTTGGAGTGACGCATAGCCTTTTGTCCTGCAGCAGTGAACCCTAACCTAAATTTGTCTGTCTTATAGGGAAATTCAGGCAATTGCCCCCATGCTGTGCTAATCCCTTCTTTAATCACAGTCTCTGCGTCCTTGAGAGATGCCATCCTAGATACGTGCTTGAGAACGACAGGCACCTCAACCATTGTCTTCGCAACTGCTACCTCAGGGGAAACTTCCTCAAAATGTTGGAAAGGCGTTTCGATGAACTCGCCATCCAACTCCACATAGCGGAAGGAATTGAGATGACTTATCATGTACTCTTCCTCGCCGTGCATTGTTATAATCTTACCCTTAACAGGATATTTCAGCATTTGGTGCAAAGAGGAGGTAACTGCCCCGGCATAATGGATCCACGGTCTTCCTAATAAACACGAATATGAAGGACGGATATCCATCACATAAAAGGTGGAGTTAAAAACTTCTGTGCCTACTTTGGTAGGAATATCAACCTCTCCATGAACCATTCTTTTGGAACCATCAAAAGCCCTAACAACGATGTTACTAGGTTTGAGGGTCAATCATTTGCAGTCCAAACGGTCTAAGGCCTTCTTCAGCAGCACATTCAAGGAAGAACCAGTATCAACTAAGACATGGGCGAGGGTGGTTCCCCTGCATTCAACTGAGACATGTAGCGCGTAGTTGTGCTTCCTTCCTTTCGGAGTTAAGTCAGTGTCGGAAAAACCAAGGCCATTATCAGCAGTAAGACTGGACCCACATTCCTGAAACTGGTCAGTCGAGGTCTCTTGGGGTACATGTGCCGCCTTCAAAAATTTGATCAAGGCCTTAGCATGGGCCTCAGAGCAGAGTAGAAGAGCCAACATTGAAATTTTAAAAGGGGTCTGCCCTAGTTGTTCCACAATGTCGTAGTCACTTTTTCTGATTATTTTCAAGATTTCATCCATTCCTTTCTGAGTGGTTTCAGGGATAACCACAACATGAGCCTTCATCCTGACAGGCTCTTCCAGTATCCCCTTACCCTTATCGGTATTATCAGCAGATGGTCTTACTTCAGGAGTATCCAATTCTTTAATTATCGGGTCTCGCACAGATGACTTAACAGGTGCAGAAGCTTTCGAGGGTCCGAAAACTGCTCGAGGGGGAGCAATCTCCAGAGAAAAGATCCGGCCGCTGCGGGCTATCTTTCTTGTACCCACAATGTTCCCTATATGAGGGTCTTCTTCTTCAAAAATCTCTTGGACTGCCTCAATTTGTTTGATACCATGATAGAAGATTTCTCCTCCATAGTTCCATGGTATCGTTTTGCTGGATTGGTACGGGACAGGTCCTGGCATGGTGATCTTTAATGGTACACATTTAGAGTTGGGTGTAATCCTGACAGGCCTTTTACAAGCCTTGGGAGGATTGTCGGAAATGGTTATGATTACAATATCGTTGGTTGAAATAGAAAAAGTAGCAGGAGTAACAGGAGTGAAGGTATCAACCAGAGTTTTCTGGAAAAGTATCTCTTGGGTATCCATCAGGCGTTGGACACTTGACTTCAACATTGGGCAATCACCTCGTATGTTCAAACAAAAATAGCAGTCTTTACAACAACCAGGAAAGATCCCGACTCTCATCAAATTATCTTTAATCACAAGTAACGGTGTTAACAGGTTAACAACATCAGTAATATGAAGGTCCTCCATAACAGCATGAACATTATTACCGTGCTTAGGCATTGGAGCCGAAATCACATTGGGCTTCTCAAGAGAATCAAATTCTACTTCCTTGGCGTCAATCAAGTCCTGGATTTTGTTCATGAGCGCCCAACAATTATTAGTATCATGCCCAGCACTGTCAGAGTGGTAGGCACACTTGGCGTTGGAGTGGTAGTATGGAGAGGAGGTGTTAGGGTTCTTTGGCGCTTCCTTTAAACTGGTAAGATTCAACTTCAACAAGTGAGGGAGTACTTGAGCCGGCGTCATGTTGATGCGGGTGAACTGCCGTTGTGGCCTTTCTACCCGTTGTTGATTAGGTCTCGACTGATTGTTATGAGGTTGATCATTTGACGAGTTTTGAATCAACACAGCCCCTACAGTTGGCCAGCGCCCGGTTCTTCCCTGACGCTTCTGAGAATATACAGCAGAGGTTTCCTTCTTAGTTGGGAAGGCTTTCTTAACAGTAGTGGATGCGGAAGTATCCTTCTGAATCTTGCCACTTTTGATACCAGCCTCGACCCTTTCGCCGGTCAAAATTAGTTCAGTAAATCCCGTGAAAGAACTCCCGATTAGATGATTGAAGAAGGGGCCAGACAGGGTCCCCAGAAAACATGTCAACTAACTCCCTATCTGACAACGGTGGCTGCACCCTTCCAGCCAGATCACGCCACTTCTGGGCATACTCTTTAAATCCTTCATTGGAAGTCATCCCCATGCTTTGTAACTGAGTACGAGTGGGCGCCAAATCAGCATTGTATTGATACTAATGGTAAAAAGCAGGTGCTAAGTCTTCCCAATTGTGAACCTCTGATCTCTCGAGTTGATAGAACCAATCCAACTGTGTGCCAGACAAACTGTCTTGGAAAAAGTGTACCCAGAGGTCTTTATCAGATGAGTGGGGTTGGATCTTTCTGACAAACGATCTCAGGTGCATCTTTGGACACGACAGACCGTCATACTTGGCAAACGTTGGCACCTTGAATTTGGGAGGGATAACAATCCCAGCTACCAACCCTAATTCTTCAAAATCCAAACCAGGCACCCTCTGCAACTCCATGGCTGCCAGTCTATCCTCAATATTCTTATATTTATCATCTGCTGGAGGATATTGTTGTTCGGAGTAGTCTTCGTCTTCTTCCTCTTCCTCTTCTTCCACCTCAGATTCAGAAGGTACATTAGCCCCTTTCCCTTTACCGGCCCCTTCGTCAGACGTTGAGGGGAACTCAAGAACCTTCCTAGCGTTGCTCTCAAACCTTCTTCCAAAAGTGGCTACTCTGGGCCTCTTCTTCTTTTTCTCTTTATTCTTCTCCAACAGAGCTTTCAGATCCTCCTGACCCTTTGCTAAGGTCATAAGGAGTTGCTGGAATTGTGAATTTTGTGCCTGCAGATCCTTGACCGTCTGCTCCAAATCCATCTTGCTGAAATAAAAAGCAGAAAGATAAGGAAACCTGGTGTGAAGACTTGTTTATGCATATGATGAATGGTATGTTATTCATGTAATGCATTCAAGGATCCAGAAATTCAAATTTGTTGCAAACAAAAAGGAACACACGTCATATTAAGAAGAAATTGTTAGTACATAAATGCCCCATGGGCAAAATATTACAAAATTCTTAATGTAAAAAGACATTGCGCATCCTATTTGGTGCGATGTAAGTGTTGAGAGTTTCCTCCTCATGATGTCGGCGGGTAAGCTCCAAAACCTTCTTCTCACTGGCATAGAAGCTGGCTTCAAAAGTATTCCGTTCTTCCTTGAGTTGGATCCAACTCTTTTACATTTCTTCCCATGATGTTGGCATGTCAGGATGTAGGATGGTGTATGGAACCTCTCCTTCCATAACAGGCTCTTTGATCAAGGGGAGAATGTGAGGGTATGGCATCATAAGATTCTGGGCGCGGGTTCGTATCCACTTGAGATAAGGCTCAAGGGGGATGGAATTCTTGTTCCCCAGTGTCTTACTATCCACCTTGTTGGGCATCCTCCAAGCTCTGATGAACCTTTGTCGAAGTCGTTGCCCATCATTGTCGAAGTCAAAAACTAGGTCAAGAATCAGCATGTCATGAGGGCCATCCCTCCGAGCATATCCAAATTGTCTCAAAGCTAGACAGGTGTTGTAGGTAATGCCTCCCCTAATGCCAATTAGTGGAACATTAGGAAATTCCCCATAACGATCAATGATGATGACATTTTCTCTGGACCGAGAACACCATTGTACATTAGAATGTGTGAGGGTCATCAATTGTTGTGACCACCTTAAACCCTGCTCATTCTTCAAAACTGATTGTGGAAGGTGAGAAATAAACCACCTTGCTAGGAGAGGAGTACAGCACATGAGAACACCTCTTTTCCTCATTGTTCGTTTGTAAAATGAGTGTAGGATGTCCCCAAGCAATGTAGGCACAGGATTCCGGGATATGAAAATCTTGACAGCATTCACATCTATAAGTTGATCAGGGTTTGGGAACAGGACCAACCCATAGATAAGGAGTGCCACAATCTCTTCAAAGGCTTGTAGATCAAGAGAATTACAGCAGTCTTATGCCTTCTCAAACAGAAACTTTGCCAAGAAACCCTTGACACCACTTCTGGTTTCCCAATGCCCCTTGATGTCAGATGGTTGCAAGTGTAATGCTTGAGCAACATCTTCAGGCTTTGGTTCTTTTTTTGTACCGTTGTAGGGTAGTTGATGAAGAATAGGAATTCTCAGGAGTTGAGAAAATTCCTCCAAAGTGGGTACTAATTGGTAATCGGGAAATGTGAAACAGTGGTGTAGGGGGTCAAAGAACTGAAAGAGGACTTTCACCATGTCTTCTTCAATGTTGGAGTTGACCAAGTTGAGAAGTCTACCATGTCTTTCACTGAAGAGAGAATTCTCTAGAATCCTGGAAGTAAGCTCCTTGAGTTGAGGAGGGATTCTCACATGGTTGACTTGAATTGTTTTCCTGCGAAGGGATTCCATGACCTACAATACAAGAATAAAGATGAAGATCCAAACCCTTGAAATGGTTAGCGGATGCATATGATGCTTTATGATGTTCGTGATGTATGCACAAGCACATGTACAAGCAAATCACACAAAACCCTAGTTTCAGGCTTGCATGAGGTCTCATAGGTAAGTACCCTCTTGAGTTTAGTTGGGTTAAACATGTCCTATAAATAGTAACCGGGTTCTAAGGAGCTCAATATCACTGAATTGTTTTCTATGTTCATTGTTTTGGTTTAGCCACTTAACTAGTGACCAAAATATTCCAAGAAAACAACCCTCAATGAGTGTAGTATCGAGTATCTACCAACTTTGGACTGCACCAAAGCCGATCATCTCACTACCCCTAATAAAAGGCCAAGATGGTCAAGTAAGGTTCTAAGAGTTTATTAGTGCTTCATGACATCACTCAGCGGCCCCGTATTCTCTTTGATTTACTCAAAGGATACCGGTACTCACAAATATGTCGCACTAATATAGCTATTGCTTCAACCATGTCGGTATACCCCGCACAGTTTCCACAATGTATTGCTATTTACCTATGAATGTTTCCCCAAATCAGGGTAGAGGATTTCAAGCCCAAACAAGAGAACCAAATATAAAGCAATCAAGGCAAATAATATAATCATGCAAAGGGTGATCTAGGCCCTAAGGTTACTCCAATTTTAAAGATTTCCCCAGCAGAGTCGCCAGTTCTGTGATACGGTGGGAGAACTGACTTGGGATTTTGCGTTTTATGTTCGCAAATGTTTCAGTTTAGCAAGAGCCGCCACCGAATTTTTATTTTATCCTAAGGAAAGGTCAAAAGCACAGGAAAGACCTTTGAGATATTTTCTTGGGTCGGGGAGTAGATTATAGAAAGGGAAGGTATTAGCACCCTTTCTATCCATGGTTATCCATGGGATCTTAGTTACTTGCTTAGATCACTTGATTTTCTTTTCAATTGTTTGAAATGGTGCTCTTCAATTGTTTGAAATGGTGTTTTGTGTGTGGTTTTGAAAGATGTTTTGAAAAGAGGCCATCGTTGTGGCAACCTTTGTAATGATTCTTGTTTGAATGTATACAAAAGTGTTTTTGTCTTTTGAAAAGTTTTCAATGTTTGAAAGTAGGGTTTTGAAATTTGTGTTGTGAAGTGTATTTTGAAGATAGCAAGGATGTTTTTGCAAGTTTTGATCAAGTAACTAAGAGTTGTCTACCCTATTAACTCAAATATCTTTCTTATGTTTTTAACCCTTTTAACAGTGTTGTTTCACCATTGTATTTGGTGAACAACCTTGTGTTAGGATGTTAAACGGGACAGGCGCGGGTCATCGTATAGACCATGATAGAAATGGTGTCAAGTATTTTTGGCAATTTTCTTAAGGGACTTGATCATTTTGTTTAGGCAACCTAGATAGCGTCATCGAGGGACTATGATCTTTTGTTTTGTTTTTTTGTTTTGCCAAAGTACTTGACATGCATACCATGGCCCATTTTTGAAAGCAACAAGTGGATTGTAACCCTAGGGGTGCAAGTGTGCATTGTGTTTGTTTTCATGCATTGTTATCTTTGATTAGGTCAAACTATTTGTTAATTTGATTTTTGCATACAAAACCCTAAGTCTAATCATGACATAATTGAAAGCTTAAAGGTGCGAGAATTTAAATTCTACATTATTACAACATGATATAGGGAGGGGGTACAAATTTGAATTGGGGATTATTTTGCAAGAAATTAAATCCTAAATTATTACAACCATATTGAATGGGTAAGGCATAATATTAAATATACAATATTTAAATAAATACAATAAATAAATATTAAATAAAATGTATTATGCAAAAAAGTTTTTATGTATGTAAAAAGTATTATTTATTATTTATATACAATAATGTATCAATTTGTACAAAAATATAAGTATATTGAAAAAATGGTATTTTTAGTATAAAATATTGATAAACATAAAAATGTATTATTTTTGTGTTTTTTGTTCTTATTATTTAATAAAATATATTATATATGTATATATATATATATATATATATATATATATATATATATATATATATATATATATATATATATATATATATATATATATATATATATATATATATATATATATATATATATATATATATATATATATATATATATATATATATATATATATATATATATATATATATATATATATATATATATATATATATATATATATGTATTAAATATATTAAGTGTGTATAAAAATAAAATAAATTATTTACAAAATGTATATATTTCAAGAAAATATTTTCAAATATGTATAAAATAATAAATAAAAATAAAAGTATTTTTCACATTATTTTTATATTTAAACAAAAGTAAATATAAAGTATTTAATGTATTAATACTAGAATTAATTAAAATAAATATCAAATAAATATAAAAATAATATAAAAATAATTTTTGGCATTTTTTATATTTGGACATAAAATAATAAAGTCAGAATGAAAAATAAAAATGCAAAAATGACAAATATACAAAGAAATGGGCCAGGGGGGTATGAACTGAAAATGCATGTGTGAGAAGCAAAAACAATCAGGCCCAGCCCAAGCAACTTCGTATTCTTCCTCAGTTCAAACAAAAACGCGCGTTTTTCATACAAACTGCTATCTCCTGATTCTGTGTTTTTTTGACAAAATTCATAACATGAAACTTGTAGAGCATCAAACAACGAATCTAACTATATAAAAAACTTAAACTAACTCTCAAAGACCAGAGAGAATTTCTCTGGCCCTAATTCTTAACCTAGTTTTTTCAGAAAGTTTATGAACAAAATTCTCCTAGCACGATTAATATAAATGAAAACTAAGCACATGTATGGTTTTAGGGCTATGAATACAACATCTTTCATTCACAAACCTAAGTCTAACTATTCCTAAATAGAGAGATAGAATTTCATGAAATACATGTTTCAGTTGACTTCGAGCTGGACAATGCAGCAACTTCCAAGGGTGCTTGAGGTTCTTTTGAGCTTGCCTGAGGTCCACTGAAGCTTTCCCAATGCTTGGTTTGTTTTGTAGTAGCCTGAATCGTGCTACAGAACTCAACCTGCAAAGCTTCCAAAAAAATGGCAATGTGTGTTAATGGAGTTACAGCAACTTGTGGATGGTCTGGATAGCTCAGGTATGTTGGTTGGAAGGTGTTTGAAGTAGCTTTGGACAAAACGCACGATGGAATTTGATGGTGGCTTGCGAAATGAAGAACTGGCCCTATTTTGCAAGAAAATGGGGATTTTTTGCACAAGGAGTTTTTAGAGGTCGAGGGCTCGTGCTTCTGGCTTTCTAGGGTGTATGAAACTTGTTTGACAAATTTGTTTTGGGTTTATTTTTATCAGATGTGTGATATGCCTTGTGTTTTGCAAGTTTTTTTCTTCTTGAAGCAAAAGAGTGGAAGTGAGGTTATAGACTTGTACAGGCCATCCTATCACCCTGCACACAACCCTGTTGGCCCCTCTAATTAGTGGATTTTTTTTGCATCATAATATTTGGTTCAATGCTCTAGGATGTTGTTTTGACATAAAGCAAAGTTCAAGCAAAAATGGCAATGTTACTTTTTCCATTTAAGGCTTAATCTAGTGTACAATACCCTAATGACCAAGACAAAGTCTTGGCTCAATGGATTTGCATTAAATTATAGAGTACAAACTGGTTTAGAGGCCTGTAATTGTGAACCAAGCTAGCTAGATCATATTTGGGAAGTGGTATGAACATGTATTGGCCATGGTTGCAAAGTGAGTTTTTGCCAACTTCAAGCATTTGATTCTCCCTAACCACAATGGTGTTTGAGGAGTTCTTGGACAATTTGGAAAGCTTGCAAAATATACCATAATCCATCTTTGAAATGAAACTTGTAACTCCAAGTGGAACTATGTGAAAAATGGCCAAGAAGATGGGTCAAAATCCTGCCTAAACTAGGGGAAAATTTTTCTAAGTTAAAAGTTTTAGGTACCCTTGTTCCAAAAATAATAACTTGAGATCCAAGCCTCTTTTGAGAAAACTTTGTGAATCAAAGTTGTAGACGTTGTGATGGACTGCAACTTTCATGTTGAAAGTTTTGTTTGAATCCATTTGCATCTTGGTGAAACAATGGGACAAAGTTAGGAAAAAATAAGAAAATTTTATAACTTAGAAAAATTCTAAGTTATGAAATTTTTCCATTTTAAACCCTAATTTGCATTTTTGGGTTTCTTGATGAAAAATTTTCATAATTTGACATGTCTTGGTGAAAAATGACCTTTGGCACTTGATTTTGACCAAAAAGTCAAAGTTAGACTTTTCAATATACAATCAAATTTTGATGAGTTGACTGAAAAATTCATCTGTCAATCCTATGCATTTGAGATCTTTTGAACTTTGTTGAATGGGTCATGATAATTTCATTGAGTCCTTGAGTCCATGGTTGAGCTTTATTTGCCATTGTCTAGGTCAAACAGTCAAAAATTGCCTTTGTACAGTCAAAACCCTAAAAATGACCATTTTGCCCTTTTGGTGATCTGATCAAATTTCTTGTGGAATTGTGATCCAAAATTGATCAAATGGTTCATATGAGTTCATAATGTTTATGTGAATCAAATTTCATGAGGTTTGACTGTCAATTGGCCACATTTGACTTTTTCCCCAATACAGTTGATTTCTAGATCAACTGTCCAATTGACTGGGCAAAAATTTGAATCAAGGCTTGAAACTTGGTTTGGACAAACTTATGAGTCCAACATGAAGTATTAAAGTAAATTTGGGCATTGTAGGTCAAAACATCAATGTGCAAACTCAAACCCTAATTTAGGTCAACAGTGCAAGGAGGTGTCTTGAGCAGAGCAAACCCTAGCTTGATCTTGAGTTCCAAGAGCCTTGTGATGAGAAATGTTGATGAAATGAGAGGGAAAATTTTGGGGTACAACACGCACGTCTGATATGCCTAGTAGTACCAAGGCAAAGGGGATGGTATAGCTGGAGGTGGCCTAGTATGGACCAACTTTTCTTGATCAATGCTTGGAGTAGCTCTGCATAACTCATAGGGATAAAGTCAAAAGGCTCTCTTCACTGATTCTTCCGTTGACTTCCCTGAGGGGATGGTCTTTGATAAGCGACTGTAGTTGGAATCGCATTAACAAGTGAAGTTACTGAGGCAAACTGTTGATGGTGCTGATGATTTATTCTAGAAGGATTAACCCTTCTCTCTTGAATAACAACATTTGTTTCCCTCTCTTTCTTTTTAACAAATCCAAATGACGTTTTTTCCATATTGCTGGAACTTTCACTTTTTGTCAGACGACCTTCTCTTACAAACGTACTCCCATTCCCACCATTTAAGTAAAATCACTGGGTGCACTCGCCACCATTCTCTCATAGTAGAATGCACCTAGTGTCTTCAAAAAAATATTTGTCATTTATTTCTCTTCCATGGGAGGAATCACTTGGGCGGCTACCTCACGCCATCCCTGTGCATATTCCTTAAATGATTCCTTGTCCTTCTGGACCATGGCCCTGAGTTGATCACGGTCAGGCGCCATGTCTATATTTTATTTGTACTGTCTGATAAACACTTCACCCAAGTCGTTGAAAGAATGAATATTGGCATTGTCCAGGCTCATGTACCATTTCAATGATGCACCGGTCAAACTATCTTGAAAGAAATGAATGAACAGGTGTTGATCATCTGTATGAGTAAACATTCTCCTTACATACATCACCAAATGAGCATGAGGGCAAGTGTTTCCCTTGTACTTTTCGAACTCCGGTACTTTGAATTTTGCAGGTATCTTCACATTTGGAAACAAGCACATATCATTCACATTCTGCCCAAACAGCTCTTTTCCTCTAAGGGCCTTCAACTTTTTATGCACTTTATCAAACCGATCTTGAAAATCACCCATTCAATCATAAAATCCCAAGATTTCGCTTGGTGGAGGAATAAGGCGATACACTTCGTCATTAGCAAACAAGACCATATTCATCGAAGGAAGTGCAGCATAGTGAATCTCGTTTCTAGCAGCAGGGGTAACATGCACCACAGAAGGTACGGGAGCAGCAGCAGTATGAGTAAGCGGATCAATCTGAGCATTCTGATTAAAACCTTCTGGCATAAAGTTCTCTGGCATTCCCCAGGGAAATCCCAGAGGCTACATTTTGAACAACAGCTGGAGTAGCAGAAACAAGAACAGTCAGAGCTTTAGTAGTAACCATTGTGTGTTGAGGCTGAGCAATCGGTGGCTGATTCTGAGAATCCACCAAAGATTACATCAGAGCAGTGAGATTGGCCTTACCGGCCTTAAGAGTAGAAACCTCCTCGCGCAACTTTCGGTTCTCTTGTTCTAAATTATCCATCTTACTTATGATATTAGTTCGAGTATTGTACTGATGAGACAACTTGCTGTTCAAAGTAAAGAAGCTCAGTAAGACACTTGGATATGAACAAAGAATTCAAGAAGCATATACAGTATGATGCATGATATGAAATGCACATGTCTTATTTTATTATTAATATTTCAAGGGGCTTAAAGATTTATACATAATTTTGCATACATCAAAGTAATAACACATTTAAAATACTGAAATTTTTTATTATAATAACTTCAAAATGGATTACAAGTTTCAATAATCCCAAGTACAAGATGAAATTAAAGTATAAAACCCTAAGAAGCAAAGCTGATGGAGATCACTCTATACGCTGACGCTTCCTTGTAAGTCTGGCAATCCGAGCCTTCAACCTCAAGTTTTCTTCTACATATCTGGTGGTGACCTCCTTCCAATCATATGAATCATGAAGTGAGCAACTAGTGCCTGATTGAGGTTTAGAAGAAAATAAATCCCCTTGCCCATCCATCCTCTCTACAACATGACTCTCGAGAATCTCAATCAAGTCATCTTTCTCCTTCAAGTCTTCTTGGTAGGAAACCTCTAGAGTATCGCACTTATTCTTCCAAGCTTCCTTTTCCTATTGCATCCTGACTAAAGTGAGATGGAGCTCTTCCACATCATCCAACAGGGGATGAGTGGTCTTCACAAACTTAACACGCATAGGTGCTTCTCTGGAATACAGCATCTTCAACTGGATGGCTCTTGCTTGTATCCACTGAAGATGAGGATCCAAAGAAACAACTCCCCTAGGTCCCAAGTCCTTCCTACTCTTCCTGTGAATGTGACGCCAAGCCTTCACAATCTGCTCCCTAGCTTCCTTATGGTCTTCTCCCTCTTTTAAGAAGAAACTACTTAAATGAATACTATTTGTCTTATCCCTCATCAGATATCCAAGCTATCATCGTGAAAGAACATGGTTGTAGTTAATTCCTCCATTTGTACCAAGAAGAGGTACATTGGGGAAACTACCATAATTGTCGACAATCTCTACATCATGGTAAGCCTGATGATACCAAACAATATATGAATGAGTAAGTGCCATGATCTTTGTAGCCTAACGAGGTTCCTTCTTGACATCCCAGAAAGCATCATATTGAGGCAAATGAGAAGTAAACCACTGATACAACAAAGGCGTGAAGCAGATGATCATCCCTCCATGATAAGAATCCCGAAGATAAATAGAGTAATAAGCATAACCCAACCATGTAGGAACTGGGCTCCCTATCATAAAGATCCTGATGGCATTGATATCAACAAATTTGTCTACACTGGGAAATAAGAACAAACCATAAGCAAGTAGAGTAAAAATGACCTCAAAAGTGATTACACTTTTCATCCTAGCAAAGTAGCAAGCTTTCTCAAATAAGAATTGGGCTGGTAATCCTCTAATCCCTCCTTTGGTATTCATGTGGGTTTCAACCTTAGACTTACCCAAATGAATCCAAGTAGCAATACCCTCCAAACCAGTAAAAGGAACACGGTCGGTAATAGGTAAACTCAGCAGATAAGAATACTCATCTAGTGTAGGCATCAACTGATAATCAGGGAGAGTAGCACATTGATACATCATATCATAGAACTGGACCAAAGTCGAGAGAATGACCTCATTCATCCCAAGCTTCATGAGAGAAATGATAGAACCATACTTCCTCTGAAAATCTGTAAAACAATCAATTTCGGGAATCAGACTCATCAACTCATCTATCTTGGGATCTTTGAAACTATACTTTCCGGTATTTCTTTTTCCAGAATCCATAGTTAAAAAGTACCTGAGATATTCACAAAGAGTCAACTTTTAAGTCCCTTGAAATAAAATGTATTTAAGAGATGCTCATGGGTGCATGAATGCATGATGCAACAATCACACACAAGATCACAAACATAGGGCTCATAGGTTCAACGTCACGAGCATGAGGTTGAAGGTACTACCCATAAGGTATGGTATAAAAGTTATCACCTTCCGAACAAGGTTCTAGAGGTTCCCAGAGTCTACATCCTTCCTTCAGATATTACCAACTTCCAGATTGACTCGGTAATTAGTAATATTCTTAAGAAAAACTCATCCGAGCATAGTATCGCATGAAAACTATTGTCGAATTACTCCGTCATAGCTTCCGTACTACACCTAAAAGGCCAAGATGGGTTAGGTATTCTACGGTCCTCAATTTCAGCAGGCTCCCAGGTCGAAAGCAGCACGTCTTCCTGATTACTCAGTAAACGACACTACTGTCAAAGAGGCCTCCACTGAGTGGGGGATCTCATGTCTCCTTTTTTGGGATTACTCCCTCAAATTAACATGACCTCCCGTCCTATCTTAAGTTTTCCCAAGTCCGGGTATAGGACTTATGAGAAATCACCAAGCACCCTGAAAACCAGGAAAGTCCAGACAAACATATATAAGACACATAATATACAACAAACTATTATCACATATATAGAAATAAACAAAGATAGGCTGAACCCACTTAGGTATGGACCAGGAACAAGTCAATCTTTCCCTAGTGAAGTCGCCATTTTTTCTGTAGCGATAGAAATGTTGAGACTAAGCCATTGGGTTGACTTGACTCACACATATCAAAATAAAAATCTCCACCGTGCTTTATTGTTTCCAAAGGAATGGGAAAAGAGAAAATAACCCAAAAGAGGGGGGAAAGATTCTAGGTAAGTGGGTTGGTTATGCAAAGGGGAGGTATTAGAACCGTAAACATCTACGGTACTCTGCAGGAACCTCTTTGAAAAACCTATATATTTTGGCTATAAAATATTGTATAAAAATAGATTGTGGAGATGAGAAAAGAAGTATTTTTTTAATGATTTTTGCACCCGTTGCTGTTGCGAACCTTTAGTGTCTACCTACCACCTTCCGTGCAATAGGGGATTAGGGTACCCGTAGTTCACCTTTTTAAAATTTTGAAACACAAGTGTGTTGGTTAATTTTAGGAGACAAGACATCATCGTCTTATCTGAGTGGAAGAACATACTTACTACCCATAATCATGGAAAGGAGAATTTGCATCATCTCAAAGTGGAGGATATGGCTTGGATTTTAAAATCAACAAGAGCCTCACTCAACACCCTAGTGGGAAATATCTCACTTCACTATATATCATAGAAGTATAGTAGCTCATATCACTACAAAGATTGACAAGAGTCTGATATTTTAAGAAAAAGAGTTTTAAAGATAAAAGCCAAAATGGAAAAATAGTTTGAATGAGATTTATTGACTTTTAGTTCTTCACAAACATGTCAAAGTATTATTAAATTGATTAAAGTTTTATTAAGAAAATATTTTTTGAAAATGCATGGATATAAGTCCAAGTTTATTATGAAAGTGGTTCAAGTTTTAAAACAAGAAGAGTTTTCAAAAGTAGGGAGAAGATTTTTGAAATTAAAGAAGATGGGAGGAGATGGAGGGACTATCCTAAAGAATAGAGTAAAAGCTAAGGAGAAGGACCATCTAACCAACAAGAAGTCAACACTTGACACAATGAGTCAATGTATAATTCCATCCTTTGTATTTGAAACCAAGCAAGCAATTATGATAAACTTCTTAAGAATACCAAGCTTCAATTGCATTAAGTCTTCATAAATTTGGGCAGAGTAATAGCTGTATACAGATGGATTCCAGATTATAGACAAAGTGTGTAATCATAATAACCTGCACACAAAGAAAATAAACAACCCAATGTCTTGGGGTAAACCTCAAGAACTCTAGACAAAATAATAATTAAGGTCACAAGGTCCCCAATATAGGTCAAGGTCTCTACTCTTAAGTCCAAGAAGTCCATAACTCCAAAATGCTAAGGATGGTAACCAAGTAGTCAAAGTGACATTAAAGTATTTTTAGAGTTTAAGTTGATTATTAGGTATTGTTGTACCCCAATTTCCCCCCCTAATATCCCTTCATCATACCATGTTGATTTACTCACAACAAGATCACACTAGCATTCTTGGTTCCCATCCCTACTTTGAGTTTTGCTACTTTTGAGGGATTACCAAGAACCTTGACTAATGTTCCTTTTGTGATCATGAATATTGCTTTGTTTTCTTCATTTAACTAATAAAATGCAATGTTGGTTTGTCTTGCTTGTTATCCATGCAGGTGAAGGGCAATGAGATTTAACAAGTTACTCTATAGGTTCATGAGTTTATTTCCATGCCCTAGTCAATATATCTTGAGAGGTTCAAAACTCACCATTGGATTAGTTTTGGGAGAATTGGCATGGAAAGGTTGATTTGGTTCATCACATTTCAAGGTTATCAGATTTGACTCAAAAGTACAAGGGGTTGATTGGAGAAGTTGTCATGTTTGGACAAGGCCTTGTTCCTATTGGTCACAAGAGAATATTTCTATCAAAATTCAATATATGGAAGTGATTTTGGTGGATATGAGTCTTAATTATCATCTTCAACAACTTCTATTCACAAATCAAGAATATTGGTACAAGAAGTTTGTTCAAACTTGTCAAAGTTCCTCAAAGCATTTTCTTGATCTAGGAGCTAGGGTTTTGAACTTCAAAGGAGTATATCTTTCTCACCTTTTGGTATTTTTGAATGATTCCAAATACATCCTTCTCTTCAAAGGGTTATCAAAAATTAATTCAAAAGTTCCAAGGATTTTTCATGTGGAAGAAACTTGGTGAAGAAGAAAGATTGCAAGTTATCCAGACGAATCCACAATTTTACATAAGTAACTTCAATTGAACATAACTTGGTCAATTTTTATCACTTTGAGTCCATTATTTTTCAACAATGATCTTGAAGATGTGAACTTTATGCCTTCTTTTATATGCAAAGTGGGAAAATGGATGGAGGTTGCCTTAAAGATGCAAAAGCTTATAGGTCATTTCATGATTTTTGGCCAACTTCAACAAGTCATAACTTGCTCAATTTTTGGATATTTTGAGTGGTTTAAGTTTCAAAACTTTATTCAAGAGATCTACTTCATTCCATCTTTTTTGGTCAAGAGCAAATTCCAAGTGGAAGTCCATGTTTGGATGCAAAAGATTATAGGTCATTTTTGAAGAAGAATTTGAAATATTTCTAAGTATGGAAAGTCAACCCTTTTTCTTCAACTTTGAGTCAATGTAACTTTCATCTCAAGTAGCCATTTAACTCCATTCTTTTTCCATTGCAAAGGTTGTAACCTCATCTTTCTAAAGCATCAAGAATCATGCCCTAATATCCCTTGAGTTAGAAATGCCATGGATTTGAGTTTGGTAACTTGAAACTGAATTTTTCACAAAGTCAGAATTTTAAAATCCATAATGTGACTTCTAAACACAATATTTATGCACATTTTTTATTTAAACTTGATTAGAAAACTTTCCAGAAGTGATTAGCACCCCAAAACGTAAGATTTGGTTGAGTTTTGATAGAAATGAAGTCACACTACACTCGTGCTCGACCTTCACTTAATTTCCCTCTAAACTTCCTTGTTTCTTCCAATTTTCATTTCTGTTCACTTCCCTATAAATAGAGGGTCATCCCCCATTCATTTCTTAAATCTTTGAGAGCCAAAAACACCCTGCCAAAACTTCACACGAACCCATCTTTTTTGAATTTAGTTTATGAGATTTAAGCTCCCTCTTCCAAAATTCTTTGCGCATTCATCATCCTTAAGCTTCATATAAACTCTCCAGCACTTAAACCAATCAAAACAAGCCATAATTCAAGCTACAAAAGTCCAGTTTCAGAGCTTCTTCCTTGAACTTAAAAAAGGTAGAATTCTCTACCATTTGGATCCAAATCAAGCACTTATCTATTCTACTCCTTCTCATGATTCCAATGCTGCTTACAATTTTTAAATCCATTGAGAATTGAGAGAGAAATCTCAAATTGAAGGTCTCGCTATTTTCCAGGTTTTTTATTCATATCTTTCTCCACACCTTATAAAAATTTGGCGCGATGGTGGTGTTAGAATCGTCTTGAAGAGACGAATTCAATGATACTAGCCTGGGATCCTAATTTTTCCATTTGAAGGATCTCACAAAATTCCTATTGCAGGGTGTCTAGAGGTTGAAGACAATGACATGTCTCGTCTCAGCCAATGATAGCGTGTCAAACGTTTTGAATTCATTGGTTGCCATTTTTCTGATCCTATGCGTATCTCACTAAGGTCCATTTCAAGCACAGCGCATCTAGTCCACTGGATCAGCTTACTAACGCGTTTTGACTATGATCTGATGGTCCATATCTTTTTGGTTTTATTTTATTTTCTGATTTTATATTTTTATTGATTAAATTTTCAAAAAATCATAACTCTTTTATTTTTTAACCAAACATTATGAAAAAATTCACAAAAATACTTTGAATTTTTTCTGATCTCATGACTATTTTCTCACATTTTTATTTTGACATTCGATATTTTTTTTTGGTATTTTTTGAATTATTTGCTTTCTTTTAATTACTTAAAAAGTATTTTCTGACATTTTTTAATTCTGAAGAAATTCAAAAATATTATTTTGCATATTTTTGACTTTCTGAAAATTTTATGGAATTCTATATTGAGGTTTGCTATTTTTGACCTATTTTCTGTTTGTTTGAGCAATTTTAAATAGTTTAAAAATAGTTTCTGAATTTTAAAAATTACCAAAAATTTTATAAAAATATTTGGATCCATTTCTGATTTTTCTATGGCCTTACATTTTCTTTCTTGATTAATTTGAACATAGTTGATATTTTTCTCCTTTATTTTGATTTTAAACATTTTTTAAACCTATTTAATGTATATATTAAATGTGATATTATTTTGTGATTATTTTCTGGCTGATCTTGGGTTAGATTTTGAATCATGAACTTTATTAACATCGTTGGATCCATGGTATTGAGTTTAACTCGACAAAAATGGATGAATGATTTTAATAATAGTTTGATTAAAATTTAATTCAAAAGTGGTTTGTATATTTTTTTCCCATCCCTATTCATCTCATCCCTTTCTAATTGCACTAGGTGTTATTGGAGCATGATCTCTATATCATGTCTCAAAACAAATGGTGCATAAATTGCTATTGATCGGCCTCAAAATAGGCGCGACTTCTATATAAGTCCACTTACGATTGCTTAACATAGCGCTATATTTTGTCCTGATTCGAATAAATGATCATTTGTGACCCAAACTTATTATTGTAAACCCAAGTATGTTAATTTTATATCTTTGATCCAATAACCTTGAGATTCATTGTGTGGAGGCTTTGGTTCTACCAATCCTCTAATGGATCTACAACACCTTTTGTCAACGCAGATCACTTAAACATCGTTGATCATTAAATGGTACTTAAGAGAATTCCAAATGGATGATATACTTGACAAAAAGAAAATGCAACTTGTTGTATGGAGGCTTTGGTTCTACCAATCCTCTAATGAATTGCAAATGCAAGTTTCAAGATGGTCATCCAACTAACCACTAATTATTGACTTATTTTACCTTTTGCTTTTATTCTTTTTTTATGCTTTATATACTATTTACTTTTAGCATTTACATTTCATGCCATTTTCATCTTTGCTCATTTGAGCATTTATTTTCTTGCCATTTTTACTTTGATCACTTGAGCTTTTCTTTTCCTTTCTTAAGATACTTAATAATCAACATAAACCCTAAAAAATCTTTAATGGTACTTGGACCATTTGGTTACTATCCTTGGTATTATGGAGCATGTGACTTTTCATGGACTTAGGATTAGAAACCTTAACCTATCTTGGAGATCTTATCTGGTTATTTTTTTTGGAGTTCTTGAGGTTTAGCTCAAGACATTGGGTTGCTTGTTTGTTTTTGTGTGAAGGTTTTTGTGATTACATCCTCTGTTCATAATCTGGAATTCACCCATATACAGCCGTTACTCTGCCCAATTTTGTGAATACTTAATACACTTGAAGTTTGGTTCTCTCAAGAGGTCTAGTATTTTTGCTTGCTTGGTTTCAATCCAAAGAATGGGAATTCTATCTTAGGTCATAATGCCAAGTATTGGCTTCTTGTTGGTTAGATGGTTCTTATCCCTAGCTTTTACCGTATGCTTTAGGATAGCCTCTTCTTCTCCTCCCATCTTTAATTTCAAAAAATCTTTTTCCTCCTTTTGAAAACTCTTCTTGTTTTGAAACTTGAACCATTTTCATAATAAACTTGGACTTATGTCCAAGCATTTTCAAAAAAACAATCATAAGTAAACTCCAATCAACTTAATAATACCTTGACATATTTTTTTGTGAGAAGACTAAAAGTCAATCAATCTCATTTCAAACCATTTTGCCACTTTGGCTTTTTACCTTTTAAAACTTTTCTTAAAAGACTGAACTCTTGTCAATCCTTGTAGTGATGCAAACAACTATCCTTCTATAATATATAGTGAAGAGATATATTTTCCACTTGGGTGTTGAGTGAGGCATTGTTGATTTTAAAATCCAAGCCATATCCTCCACTTTGAGATGATGCAAATTCTCCTTTCTCATGATTGTGGGTAGTAGGTATGTTTTCCACACGGACAATGACGATGATGTTTTATCTCATAAAATTAACCAACACATTTGTGTTTCAAATTTTTTTAAAAGAGGAACTACGTGTACCCTGATCCCCTATTGCATGAAAGGGGGTACGTAGGCACTAAAGGTTCGCAACCGCGGTGGGTGCAAAAAACTATAAAAATAAATATATTTCTTTCCTCACCTTCACCATCCATTTTTTATATACAATATTTTTTATAGCCAAAATATACAGATTTTACAAAGAGGTTCCTGCGGAGTATCGTAGATGTTTAGGGTGCTAACACATTCCCTTTGCATAACCAACCCCCTTACCTTGAATCTTAACCCCTCTTTTTGGGTTATTCTCTCTTTTCCCATTCCTTTGGAAACAATAAAGCGCGGTGGCGATTTTTATTTTGATTTGTATAAAGTCTAGTCAATCCAATATCTTAGTATGGAACATTTCTACCACTACAGGTATCTTCAAAAAGAAATGAAAAGCTCAAGTGAGCAAAATAAAAAATTACATGAATATAAAGGCTCAAGTGAGCAAAGATGAAAATAACATGAAATGTAAATGCTAAAGTAAATGGGATATAAAGTAAAAGCATAAAATAAGGTCAATTATTAGGAATTAGTAGTTAGTTGGATGACCATATTAAAACTTGCATTTGGAACTCATTAGAAGATTGGTAGAACCAAAGCCTCTCAACAACAAGTTGCGTTTGCTTTTTGTCAAGTATATCATACCTTTAAGAATCCTCAAGATAACAACTAATGATCAATGATGTTTAAGTGATCCACTTTGACCAAAATTGATGAAGATTCATTAGAGGATTGGTAGAACCAAAGCCTCCTAAAAATGAATCTCAAAGTTATTGGATCAAAGGATTCAAATCAACATACTTGGGCTTGCAAACATAGGTTTGGGCCACGAATGATCATTTTCTCAAACCGGGACAAAATTTAGCGCTATGTTAAGCAATCATAAGTGGATTATATAGAAGTCACACCTATTTTGAGGATGGTCAATAGTAATCTATGCACCTCATGTTTTGAGACATGATATGTAAATCATGCTCTAACAATATTTAGCACAATAAGAATGGGATAAGATGAAGAGGGAAGGGGAAATGAATAAACCACATTTGAACGGAAAATTTAATCAAACTGTTATTAAAACCATTCATCCATTTTTATAGAGTTAGACTCAACACCATGGATCCAATGATATTAATAAAGTTCATGAGTAAAATTTCATGGTCCAAGATCAGCCAGAATATATACAAAAATAAAATTGTATTTAAAATAAAAGAAAAAAGGTTTTTAAATGATTTTAAAATGAAAAAATAGAGAGAAAAATAGCAACTATATTCAAATTAATCAAGAAAAAATAAGTAAGACTATAAAAAAATCAGAAATGAACTCAAATATTTATATGAAATTTTTGGTAATTTTTTTTAAGTCAGAAACTATTTTTAAACTAATTTAAATTTCTCAAATAAAGGAAGAAAGATAAAAAAATAGTAAAAGTTAGGATAAAATTCCACAAAAAATATCAGAAACAATTGAAATGATTTTTATAAAAAATTTCAGAACTAAAAAATGTCGGAAAGTATTTTTTAAACAATTAAAATAAAGCAAATAAGGTAAAAATTATGAAAAATACCAAACATCAAAATAAAAATATGTAAAAATACTCATAAAGTCAGAAATAATTCAAAGTATTTTTGTATATTTTTTCATAATTTTTAGGTAAAAAATAAAAGAGTTATGAATTTTTGAAATTTAAATTAATTAAAATATAAAATCAAAAAATAAAAATAAAACTAAAAAATGTGGACCATCAGACCATAGTCAAAATGCGTTAGTAAGCTGATCAAGTGGACCAGACACATTGTGCTTGATATGGACCTTATTTGAAAATGCATTGGATCAGAAAAAGGGCAACCAATGAAAACAAAACAATTGGCGCGCTATCATTGGTTGAGACGAGACATGTCATCATCTTCAACCTCCAGACAACCTGCAATGGGGATTTTATGAGTTTCTTCAAACGAAAAAACTAGAATCCCAGACTAGTATCATTGGATTCGTCTCTTTAAGACGATCCTAACACCACCATCGCGCCAAATTTATATAAAGTGTGCAAGGAGATATGGATCAAAAACTCAGAAAATAGCGAGCACCTTTCAGTTGATATTTCTCTCTCAATTCTCAATGGATTTAAAAATGGTAAGAAGCACAAGAATCAGAAGAAGGAGTAGAGTTAGTTAGTGCTTCATTTGAATCCAAATGGTGGAGAATTCTACATGTTCAAAGTTCAAGGATGGAGCTCTGAAAATGGACTTCTGTAGCTTATATTATGGCTCGTTATGTTTGGTTTTAGTGTTGGAGAGTTTGTATGATGATGAAGGATGATGATTGTGCAAAGAATTTTGGAGGAAACGGCTTAAACCTCAGAAACTGATTTCAAAAATTTGAAGTTCGTGTGAGGTTTTGGCAGGGTGTGTTTGGCTCTCAAAGCTTGATGAAATGAATGAGGGATGATCCTCAATTTATAAGGAAGTGAGTGAGATGCTCAAGCGTATGGAATTATAAAGTTTGGAGGAAATTTGTGTGAATCTGCAGCATGGGAAAAGTGTGACTCATTTTTTTTAATCAAAATTCATCCAAACCTTGTGTTTTGATGCACTAATCACTTCTGGAAGTTCAATAAACATGTTTAGGAGCAAAAACATGCAACAATTTTGTGATTAGTATTGTACCCCAATTTCCCCCCCTAAGATTCCTTCATCATACCATGTTGATTCATTCACAATAATATCACATTAGGATTCTTAGTTCCCCTCCCTATATTTAGCTTTGCTCTTTGAGGAATCACCAAGCACCTTGACTTGTGTTCTTTTGTAATCATGAATATTTTTGTCTTGATTTCTCCTCTTAATTAATAAAATGCAATCTTGGTTTTTCTTTCTTGTTACTAATATAGGTAACGGCAATGAGATTTAACAAGTTGTTCCATGGGTTCATGAGTTTGTTTCCATTCCCTAGTCAATAAAGCTTGAGAAGTTCAAACCTCACCATTGGATTTGTTTTGGAAGTAATGGAAGAAAGGTTATTTTGGTTCACCATATTTCAAGGTTATCAAATTTGGTTCAAGCACAAGGGATTGATTGGAGAAGTTGTCATGCTTGGACAAGGCTTTGTTCCCATTGGTCACAAATGCATATTTCTCTCAACTATCAAGATATGGAAATGGTTGTGGTTTCTATGAGTTCTCATTATCATCCTCAACTACTTATATTTACAAATCATTTGTGTTGGTACAAGAAGTTTGTTCAAAATTATCAAAGTTCCTCAAGGCATGTTTCCGGATCTAGGAGCTAGGGTTTTGAACTTCAAAGGAGTATATGTTGCTCATATTTTGGTATTTTTGAGTGATTCAAAATACATCATTCTCTTCAAAGGGTTATTAACAAATCACTTCAAAAGTTCCAAATAGTTTTCATGTGGAAGAAACTTGATGAAGAAGAACGATTACAAGTCCTCTAGATGAATCCCCAATTTTCAATGTTTGAGTTCAAATGATCATAACTTGGTCAATTTTTATCACCTTGAGCCCAATCTTTTTCCATAATGATCTTAAGGGTGTGAACTTTATTCCTTCTTTTATGTGCAAAGTGAGAAAATGGATGGAAGTTACCTTAAGGATACTAAAGATTATAGGTCATTTTATGAAATTTTGCCAACTTCAACAAGTCATAACTCTCTCAATTTTTGGAGATTTTGAATGGTTCAAGTCTCAAAATGTCATTCAAGAGATCTATTTCATGCCATCATTTTTTGTCAAGAGAAAATTCTAAGTGGAAGGCTATGTTTGGATGCAAGACATTATAAGTCATGTTTGAAGAAAAACTTGAAATATTTCTAAGTATGGAAAGTCAACATTTTTTCCAACTTTGAATCGTTAAAACTTTCAGCTCAAGCATCCATTTGTCTCCATTCTTTTCACATTTCAAAGCTTGTAGCCTCATATTTCTAAAGCATCAAGAATCATACCCTAAGACCCCTTGAGCTGAGAATGCCATTGGTCAGAAGTTGGCAATTTGAAACTGAATTTTTCACCAAGTCAGGAGTTTGAAATCCTTGAATTGGCTTCGAAACACCTTTTTTCTGCGTGTTTTTGCTTCTGAACATGTTTAGTGAACTTCCAAAAGTGATTAGCATAGCAAAACGCGCTTTTTGGATGAGTTTTAATCAAATTAGAAGTCACGCTTTTCTTGTTTGCAACTTCACATGATTTCCCTTCAAATTTCGTCATTTCACACGCTTGGACATTCCATTTGATTCCCCATAAATAAAGGGTCATCCCCCATTCATTTCCTCAAGCTTGGATAGTCAGAATCACCATGCCAAACTTGTGTCATAACTCAAAATTCAGCAACTTCAAAATCCATTCTCAAGCCTTTTATAATCCAATTTTCCATCAATTCACCTTCCTTGATCTTCCCTGAAGCTAACCATATAATTACATTCAAGAATTGTGCCCTATATTGCTCCATAGAAGTCCAGTTTCAGAGCTCTGCAACTCAACTTCAATAGGTAGATTCCTTCATCAATTCTTCAAAACTTTGATATCATTGTGATGCTCTCATTGCCCTGGTTCTAGTCGCAACACTTGCTTTTTACTGGAAACACGTTTTGACCATGAAATTTCAAATTCCTTTTCAAAACTTTCCTTCCAAATTGCTTTAGCTACAATTTATATAAATTTGTCGCGAGGGTGTGGTTATCTTCATCTTGAAGAGACGAAACGAATGGTATAGGTCTCGTGCTCTAATTTTACAGATTGTGAAACCTGGTTTTGGGATTGGCTGGAGGTTGAAGATGACCAACGTGTCATCCTTCAACCAATGAAACATCGCAATTTGGATTTTTTGAATTTCTGATTTACATTTGATTCAGTGCTTTATTCATTAATGCCCATGATATGCACAGTGCGCCAGATCCCTTGGATTTGATTACTAACGCGTTTTAACTCTCATCCAATGGTCCACATATTTTTTACTTTTATTTTCTTTTCTGATTTTTATATTTAATTGTTTTAAACTTCAAAAAATCATAGAAAATTCATTTTCAGTCCAAAAAATCTGAAAAAATTATGAAAAATATTTTTGATTATTCTCTTTTTGATTTTTAAGTTTTCACAATTTAATTTTGTGTTTTGGTATTTTTTTTATAAATTTTCACTTTATTTGAATTGTTTTAAATGTTTAAAAATACTTTTATGCATTTTTAAATTCTGAAAAAAATTATGGAATGATCCAATGATGTTGTGACAAATATTGGTGACCTCACTTATTTTTATTTATGACTTTGGTATTTTTTATCATTTTTGGTTTATTTTACTCATTTCTTTTAATTTTAAAAATAGTTTCTGACTTTAAAAAATTACCAAAAAATTTATAAAATCATTTGAGTCCTTTTTTGATTTTTCTATGGACTTACTTTTGATTTCTTGATCAATTTGGACATAGTTGATATTTTTCTCTTTTATTTTTATTTTAAAACATTTTTTTAAACCTTTTTTGTATATATTAAATGTAATATTATTTTGTGACTATTTTCTGGCTGATCTTGGGTTAAATTTTTGATCATGAACTTTATTAACATCATTGGATCCGTGGTGTTAAGTCTAACTCCACAAAAATGGATGAATGATTTTAATAATAGTTTGATTAAATTTAATTCAAAAGTGGTTTGTATATTCTCTCCCACCCCTCTTCATCTCATCCCTTTCTTATTCCACTAAGTGTTATTGGAGAACCATCTCTATATCATGTCTCAAAACAAATGGTGCATAGATTGCTATTGACCAGCCTCAAAATAGGTGCGACTTCTATATAAGTCCACTTACGATTGCTTAACATAGCACTAAATTTTATCCCAATTTGAATAAATGATCATATATGGCCCAAACTTATGTTTGTAAGCCCAAGTATGTTAATTTAATCTCTTTGATCCAATAACCTTGAGATTTATTGTGTGGAGGCTTTGGTTCTACCAATCCTCTAATGGATTTATAACACCTTTGGTCAACGCGGATCACTTAAACATCGTTCATCATTAAATGGTACTCATGAGGATTCCAAATGGATGATATACTTGACAAAAAGCAAATGCAACTTGTTGTATGGAGGCTTTGGTTCTACCAATCCTATAATGAGTTCCAAATGCAAGTTTCAAGATGATCATCTAACTAACCATTAATCACTAATAATTGACTTTATCCTTTATTTTTATTATATGCCCCTTTTATTTTTAGACACTATTTACTTTTAGCATTTATATTTCATACCATTTTCATCTTTGCTCATTTGAGTATTTACTTTCTTGTCATTTTTATTTTTGCTCACTTGAGCTTTACTTTTCTTTTTCAAAACACCTAATAATCAACATAAACCCTAAAAATATTTAATGATACTTGGACTATTTGGTCACTATCCTTGGCATTATGGAGCATTGGACTTTTTGGACCTAGGATTAGGAACTTTGGCCTATGATTGGAGAACTTGTGACCTTATCTGATTATTTTTTCCGGAGCTCTTGAGGTTTACCTCAAGGCAGCGGGTTGTTTGTTTGTTTTGTGTGCAGGTTATTGTGATTACACTCTTTGTTTATAATCTAGAATTCACCCATATACAACCGTTACTCTGCCCAATTTTTGTGAAGACTTAATACACTTGAAGTTTGGTTCTTCCAAGAAGTCTAGTATCATTGCTTGCTTGGTTTCAATCCAAAGAATGGTAATTCTATTTTGGCTCATAGTGTCAAGTATTGGATTCTTGTTGGTTAGATGGTTCTTATCCCTAACTTTTACCTTATGCTTTAGGATAGTCCCTTCTTCTCCTTACATCTTCTTTAATTTCAAAAATCTTCTATCTCCTTTTAAAAAAACTCTTCTTATTTTTTTAACTTGAACCACTTTCATAATAAACTTGGACTTAGGTCCATGCATTTCCAAAATATTTTCATAAATAAACTTCAATACACTTAATAATACTTTGACATTTTTTTTTTGTGAGAAGACTAAAAGTCAATCAATCTCATTTCAAACCATTTTTCCAATTTGGCTTTTATCTTTAAAACCTTTCTCAAAAGATTGGACTCTTGTTAATCCTTGTAGTGATGAAAACAACTATACTTCTACAATATGTAGTGAAGAGAGATATTTTCCACTTGGGTGTTGAGTGAGGCATTATTTATTTTTAAAACCCAAGCCATATCCTCCGCTTCGAGATAATGCAAATTCTCCTTTCTCATGATTGTGGGTAGTAGGTATGTTTTCCACACGGACAATGACGATGATGTTTTATCTGATAAAAATTAAACCAACACACTTACATTTTAAAATTTTTAAAATAGGAACTACATGTACCCTGATCCCCTATTGCACGGAAGATGGTACGTAGGCACTAAAGGTTCGCAGCCGCGGCGGGTGCAAAAACCATAAATATATATTTCTTTTCTCACCTCCACCATATATTTTACATATAAAATTTTATAACCAAAATATACAGATTTTACAAAGAGGTTCCTGTGGAGTACCGTAGATGTTTAGGGTGTTAATACCTTCCTTTTGCATAACCAACCTCCTTACCTTGAATCTTTCCCCCCTCTTTTGGGTTACTCTCTCTTTTCCCATTCCTTTGGAAATAATAAATCGCGGTGGCAATTTTATTTTGATTTGTACAAGTCTAGTCAATCCTATAGCTTAGTTTTAAACATTTCTACCTCTACAGAAAAATGGCGACTTCACTGGGGAAAGATTGACCTCTTGCTGGTCCATCCCTAAGTGGGTTGAGCCTATCTTTGTTTATATCTGTGTATATGTTATTGTTGTTTATGTGTTATATGTTGTATATATGTTTTCCTCGATTTTCTTGGTTTTCAGGGTGCTTGGTGATTACTTATAAGTCATATACTCGGACTTGGGCAAACTTTAAGATATGATGGGCGGTATAGTCATGTTAACTTTGAGGGAGTAATTCCAAAAAAGGAGGCATGAGATCCCCCACTCAGTGGAGGCCCCTTTGACTGTAGTGTCGTTTACCGAGTAATCGGAAAGACGTACTGCTTTCGACCTGGGAGCCTGCTAAAATTGAGGATCGTAGAATAATAAACCCATCTTGGCCTTTTACGTGTAGTGTGAAAGCTATGACAGAGTAATTCATAAATAGTTGTCACGCGATACTATGCTCGGACGAGTTTTTCTTGAGAATATTACTAATTACCGAGTTAATCGAGAAGTTGGTAATATCCGAAGGAAGGATGTAGACTTTGGGAACCTCTAGAACCTTGTTTGGCAGGTGATAACTTTTAGACCATACCTTGTGGGTAATACCTTCGACCTCATGCTCGTGACGTTAAACACATGAACCTTATATGTGTGATCTTATGTGTGATTGTTGCATCAAGCATCTATGCACTCATAAGCATCTTTTGAAGAGATCTTATTTTAAGAGATTTAAAAAATTGACCATTTTTGAATATCTCAGGTACTTTTTAACCATGGATTTTGGAAACCGGGAAGTACAGTTTCAAGGATCCCAAGATAGATGAGTTGATCAGTCTAATTCCCGAGATTGAGTGTTCTGCAGATTTTCGGAAAAAGTATGGATCCTTCATTCCTCTACTGAAGCTGAAGATGAAGGAGGGTATTCTCTCAACCTTGGTCCAGTTCTATAAACCGATATATCATTGCTTTACTTTTCCCGACTATCAGTTGATGCCTACACTGGAGGAGTATTCTTATCTATTGGATTTACCTATTACCGATCGTGTTCCTTTTACTGGTTTAGAGGGTGAGCCAAAACCATATGAGATTGCTTCTTTGATTCATCTGGGGAAGTTTGGGGTGGAAGCCCATATGACTACCAAAGGAGGGATTAGAGGATTACCAGCTCAGTTCTTATTGGAGAAAGCTTGCTACTTGGCCAGGATGAAGAGTACAATCGCTTTTGAGGACATCTTTGCTCTACTTGCTTACGGGTTGTTCTTATTTCCTAATGTGGACATGTTTGTTGACATTAATGCTATCAGGATCTTCATGATTGGAAACCCAGTTCATACCTTGTTGGGTGATGCTTATTACTCTATTCATCTTTAGAATTCTTATCATGGGGAGGGGGTGATTATCTGTTGCATGCCCCTGTTGTACCGGTGGTTTATCTCTCATATGCCTCAGTCTGATGCTTTTTGGGATGTCAAGAAGGAACCACGTTGGGCTCCTAAGATCATGGCACTTACTCACTAGGATATTGATTGGTATCATCGAGCTTACCAGGATATATAGAGATTATTGACAGTTGTGGTAGTTTCCCCAATGTACCTCTTCTTGGTACAAAGGGAGGAATTAACTATAACCCTGTTCTTGCACGACGACAACTCATTTATTCGATGAGGGATAAACCAAATACTATTCATTTGATTAGTTTCTTTCTGAAGGAATGAGAAGACCATAGGGAAGCTAGGGAGCAAATTGAGAAGGCCTGGCATCACATTCATAAGAAAAGTAGGAAGGATTTGGGACCTAGGGGTGTTGTTTCTTTGGAGCCATATCTTCAGTGGGTCCAAACAAGAGTTATTCAGTTGAAGATATCGTATTCCTAGGAAACACCTATGCCTGATCTATTTGTGAAGAACACTTTTCCCTTATTAGATGATCTAGAAGAGTTGCAGCTTGATTTGGTCAGGATGCAACAGGAAAAGGATGCTTGGAAGAACAAGTGCAAATTTTTAGAGATTTCCTATAGAGCAGACTTGAAGAAGAAAGATGACTTGAATGAGATTCTTGATAGACGGGTTGTATAGACCATGGAGAGGCAAGGGGATTTATTTTCTCCTAAGCCTTAATCAGTTGCTGATTACTCACTCCCTGAATCAGGTGATTGGAAAGAGGTTGCCACCAGATATGCGGAAGAAAACCAGAGGTTGAAGGCTCAGATTGTCAGGCTCACGGGGAAGCGCCAGCATATAGAGTGATCTTCATCAGTTTTACTTCTCAGGGTTTTAGATTTTATTTTCATCTTGTACTTGGGATCATTGAAACTTGTAATCCATTTTGGAGTTATTATATTGAAATTTTCAGTATTTTCAAATGCGTTATTACTTTGATATTTGCAATATGTCCATAAATTTTAAATCCCTTGAAATATTAAATAATAAAATATAAAAAATCATGTGCATTTCATATCATGCATCATATTGCACATATTTCTTGCATTTGTTATGCATATCCAGGTGTCTCACCAAGCTTCTTTACTTCATTCAGCAAGCTGACTCACCACTACAACACTCGGGCTAATTCCAGAAAGAAGATGGACAACTTAGAACAAGAGAATCGCGAGTTGCACGAGGAGGTTTCTGCTTTGAAGGCCGGCATGGCCAATCTTACTGCTTTGATGGAATCTCCGGTGGCTGCTCAGAATCAGCCTCCGAGTGTCCAACCTCAACCAACAAGGGCAACTACTGAAGCTCCGATTGTTCCCATATCTCCTACTCCAGCTGTTGTTCAAAACCGCATGCCTCAAGGTTATCCATGGGGAATGCCAGAGAATTTTGCACCTAAAGGTTTCAATCTTGGTCCTCAAGATACTCTAATTGTTCAGACTATTGTTCCTCTGACACCTCCTATGGTGCATGTTGCTCCTGCTGCATCTCCTTCGGTGAATATGGTTCTATTTGTTAACGATGATGTGTGTCATCCTTTCCCTTCACCCAGTGAAGACTTGGGTCTTTATAACAAAATGGATTATTTCCAAGAGCAGTTTGACAAGATGTAAAGAGAGATGAAGGCCCTTAGGGGAAAAGAGCTATTTGGGCAGAATGTGAATGAATTATGCTTGGTCCCGAATGTTACGATACCTGCTAAGTTTAAGGTCCCGGAGTTTGAGAACTACAAGGGAAACACTTACCCTCGTGCTCATATGGCGATGTATGTAAGGATAATTTCTACCCATAATGATGATCAGTGTATGTTGATTCACTTTTTTCAGGATAGTTTGACCGGTGTTGCGCTGAAGTGGTATATGAGTTTGGATAGCGTCAATATCCATACTTTCAATGACATGGGAGAAGCATTTATCATACAATACAAGTACAACATGGACATGGCGCCTAACCATGATTAACTCAGGGCCATGCTTCAGAAAGACAGGGAATCATTCAAAGAATATGCACAGAGATGGCGTGAGGTAGCCGCTCAAGTGATTTCTCCCATGGAAGAGAAGGAGATGACTAAGATTTTTTTTTAAAATGGTGGGTGCCTTCTACTACGAGAGGATGGTAGCAAGTGCGCCGAGTGACTTTACTGAAATGTTAGGAATGGGTATCCGCTTAGAAGAGGCTGTAAGAGAGGGCCGTTTAACAAAGAGTGAAAGCTCTGGAGGTGTGAAGAAGCCATCTTATGGGTTTACCAAGAAAAAGGAAGGGGATGCAAATGTTGTTATGCAATAGAGGAGGGTTAATACTCCTAGAAGGAATTATCAGTGTCATCAGCAAGTTGCCTCAGTTACTTCAGTTGTGGGTGCAGCTCCAACTACCGTTGCTTAACAGAGACCGCCCCAGCAGGGGAATCAAGGGTATAATCAGATAAGGGAGAGTTATAACCATATTCTTATGAGCTATACATAGTTACTACTGACATTGACTCAGAAGAAGTTGGTTCAGACCCGACCACCTCCCGTTGTGCCATCACCATTTCCTTGTGTGATACAGTGGGAGAACTGACTTGGTTGTTTTTTTTTTATCACAAATGTTGCGGTTAGCAAGAGTCGCCACCGAATTTTATTTTATCCAAAAGGAAAGGCTGAAAAGAACAGGAAAGACCTTTGAGATGTTTTCTTGAGTTCAGGGGGGTAGATTGTGAAAAGGGAAGATATTAACACCCTTTTCATCCATGGTTTTCCATGGGCTCTTAGTTACTTTCTAGATGACTTGATTTTGTTTGAAATTGTGCTTTGTGTGGTTTTTGAAAGTATTTAGAAAAGGCGTCGTCGTTTAGGCAAACTTTATAATGATTCTCATTCGTAAGAATGTATACAAAGATGTTGATCTTTTGAAAATGTTTTCAAGTTTGAAAAGGTGTTTCGAAATTGTAGGTGTTTGTTTTGAAAATAGCAAGGATGTTTTGGTTTGAAAGTGAGCAAGCAACTAGGAACTTTCTACCTACTCAAAAGTCTTTCTTGTTTATTTCCTCTTTCCTTTGACACTGTTATCTTACCATTGATTTGGTAAGTAACCCTATCTTTGGATGTAAAAGGGACGGGTGTGGGTCATCGTATAATTATGAATAGAAATGTTGTAAGATATCTTAGCATTTTATTTAGGGGACTAAGATCATTTCGAAAGGCAACATAGATAGCGTCATTGAGGGACTATGATCTTATATTTCGCTTGTTTTTGCTAAGATGTCTTACATGCGTATCATGACCATTTATTTCTCAAGGCAACAAGTGGAGTTAATCCTAGAGGTGAAAAGTGTGCAAGTGTATCTTTTTCATGCTTGATTTATCTTTGATTAGGGTTTGCTAATTGATTGGTTTTAGTCTTTCCATACAAATCCTAATCACTAGTATTTACATATAAAAGCATTAAATTGCAGAAAAGTAAAATACTAAGCTATTACATCAATAGGGGAAGGGGTGTACAAATTTATAAATGGGGATTTTTTGCAAGAAAATTAAATCTAATTAGCTATTACAACCATATTGAATATAATGTACAAGAAAATGTAAGAATAGACTAGTTTTGTTTTTGTTAAGAAATTAATTTACTTAAGAAAATATTTTGACCTTTTTATTCTAAAAGAAATAAAATATGTGAATATGAAATATTTTTGTTGTTTTTGGTTATTAAAAGCAAAAAATAAGATAAATAAGAAAATGGAGTCAGGATCAGCACTTTGTTGAAACGAGGAGGAACAGAAGTTCTGACTCTGATACGCTGCAAAAGAGAAAATGTTAGTGGGAAAATGGAGGGTCGGAAGTTCTTAGCATGAATACACCAAGTTCCGAGATTGCTTGGAATAAAAGAAAACCTAAAAGCCCTGATTGTTGAGGGGGTTCAGAAGTTGTAGTGTAGTTGGGAACCTAGAAGTTAATGTATCGCTGACAAGTCAGTAGTTCTGGCTATTTGAGAGAGTGAGGTGATAATGTTGTTGGGTAAGGTTGTTTAGAAGTTCTGATTTAGGAATGTTGTTTGACAGATAAATGGGTTATAATGTCATTAAATAAACCTTAAAAAACGCTTATGGGGCTAGAACTCAGGACCCTTAACACTAATGTCTTATGCATACACTCTCTACCACTGGGGTGGCTATACATCCGATATTAGAAGCAAAAACATAAACATATAACACAAAGTAAATTCTGATGATGAGCTTCATCTCCACGCCAGTTAGAGCATCTGCAATTTAGCCATTTCTCAACAAAAATAGAAAATGCACACATAACAGTTATGGAAAGTTTCATCATGGTTTCAGAAGTATAAAATATTAGAACTGTAAATCAGAAGCGAGCATGAATTTTTCTAATCCTAATTTTGATTCCTAGTTTCCCAAGAAGTTTTGAACTGAGATTCACTCTACTTAGGCAAAAATACATGAAATCTGAGTATGTATAGAATCAGAGACATGATATCTACATTGTATATTTGAAAATGCAAGCCTAGAAATGTCTAAGCAGTGAGATACAAGTCAGAAAAAACTTACCTTGCTTCTGGAGATTGTTCTTACTTAGAGTCTGGTTTAGGCTGCTGTGATATTCTGGTCAGCTTTCTCACGTGCTCAGAAGTCTGGAACAATCTTTAACTTGAGCTAAGGAATTGCTGGAAAATTATGGAACAACCAAGAATCAAAGTTCTGATTTTTGAAATGGAAGTTGGTGGAGATGGAATTGCAGTCTGTAAATAGAAGTTGGGATTGTTTCTAATTTGGCCAAGAGATGTGCAAGAAAATTAGAGTTTTGGTCGTGAAAAGAAACAAAAGCTTAGCAGGTTTTTATGTTTATGCTTTTAGTTTCCAGTTCTTTGAAATTTCAGCAAGGTTTCAGGGCTAATTTTAAAATTCTCCCCCCCCCCTTTTAAATTTTCAAATGAAGTTCAATTTATAGGCAAGGATTTAGTAGCTTGGAGAAGTCAAAAGTACAACCATCATACACTAAGCGCTGACTTTTTCTTGAAGCAAGTTCAAACAAGTAAGGTTAACAGCTTTTAGCCGTGCCTAAGCTGGATTTGTAAGCTTGAATTAAGGAAAAGTACCCTCAGAGGAAAAAGCAAAGCATGGGCCCAGCATAAACTTGTACAAAAGTTTGCTTTTCAAGGACAACAATGGTACTTTTATCTCACACGTGGGGAAATCCTTTGGATAAAAACTCAAAAGTGGTTGTGAGCATTAAATGATGATGAGATTTATCAAACCAGAAATCCTGCGCTACGATATTGTGCATCATAGCTTAGATCTGAGCCTGAAGTTCAGCATCAACGCAACTTATAACAAAACATCCAACTTCTGATCCTTTAATCTTTTTGCTCCAACATGTTCTGAAGGAGTTCTCAGACTTTTCTGAAAGTTTGTAACACGCTTTGTAGACTTTCTTTGAATTACTTTTGTAAACTCTGGCTAAACGTTTGTGAAAACTGGCCCAGAAGTTCTAACCAAAATCTGTCTTGAAGGTGTCCAGAGTTTGCTGAGTGTTTCAGTTTCATGGGCGTGTCTTTGGACATTTATAACTTGAAATTCTAGCATTTCCAAGAGAAGTTCTGTTCTGCAATATTTTAGGTCTTATTGAGATCTAAAACTCTTGTGTTAGAAATTCTTCCAGAATCAACTTGCATCATGGTTATAATCTGATCAGAAGTTCTGAGCTTGTCATATTTCTTAAACATTTAGAAAAATTCTAAGTATATTAGAATTTTGACTTTTGAATTTCTTGATGAAACAAACTTCATATTTCAACATGTCTTGATTAAATATGATTCTTGAAACATGATTTTGATCAAAAGTCAAAGTTTGACTTTTCAGTATGCAAATGACAATTTTGCCCTTGTTCCAATTCCAAGTCTAAATTGATGTGTAAGTACTGCAAACTTGATGTCATATAAGACCTTGTGAGAGAATCCTTGATAAATGAGAGGGAAAATTTTGGGGTACAACAGCTGCCCATGTTCAATCTTCTTAAACCTGAAGAGTTAGATTGGCGAGTCTGCCATTCGTGACTTGAAGGTTAAAGACGATTGAACACTAGAGTGCCCAGAAATTTGCACTCGAAGATAGATGGTGAATGGGATTATAGATAGCATTTGGAGGAATGTTGATAGATACTGGAAGAAGTATCAGCATAAATCTCTTGTTGATTTATACGAAAATTTGATGCTTTACCTGTGAGAAAAAGAGTTAGTAAAATGAAGATGTATGCATGATGTTCACTAGATGTGGTATTATGTTAAATGCATATGGTATGTACATGCTATGATATACGAATGTGAGATGTATGTTTCTGTCCGAGAAAATAAATCCCTGACTACTACTGTGGAAATTCTGGGGGGTTGAATTCCTGATTGCCTTTGGGAATGAAGAATATGCATATCTTCAAGATTTGCTGAAAGGATGCTTTCACGGGGGAATATCTCTTGAATGTCAGATGTTATCTGGTCGGATCCAGGCTTCACAATTTACTGAGGATGAAGTAGTCAACTGCTATTTGGTCGGATCCAGGCTTCACGGTAACTTACTGGTGGAAGAAGCGAATTAACTGTTATCTGGTCGGATTCCAGGCTTTGCAGAAAATTTCTTGAAATTGAATAGTTATTCGGTCGGATCCAGGCTTCAAAACAACTTGTTGGGGATACAGAAGTTAACTGTTATCTGGTCAGATCCAGGCTTCACGGCAACTTACTGGGGGAAGAAGCGAATTAACTGTTATCTGGTCGGATTCCAGGCTTTGTAGAAAATTTCTTGAAATTGAATAGTTATCTGGTCGGATCCAGGCTTCACAACAACTTACTGGGGATACGGAAGTTAATTGTTATCTTGTCGGATCCAGGATTCGCAGTAACTTGAAGTGATAACTACTATCTGGTCGGGTCCAGGTTTCGTGGTTTTTAGAAAGTTGTACTATTATATGGTTGAGTCTAGGCTTCATAGTGTCTCTCTGGGGATCATAGTTAATTATTATATGGTCGGACTCCAGGTTTCACAATAAACTGTTTGAAAAACTTTCATCTGGTCGGGTCCAGGATTTGCAGATTTCTGAGGTTGATGAAGTCAATCGCTATTTGGTCGGGTCCAGGCTTCACAATAAACTGCTTGGGGATTTAGTTGTTATCTGGTTGGTTTCCAGGTTTCACAATGAATCTCTGAGGGTAATTTCTATTTGGTTGGATCCAAGCTTCATAACAACTTTCTTAAAAATATTAAATTGAAAAATGATATCTGGTCGGATCCAGGCTTCACAGTAATTTTTTGGGGGCAGAGGCAAACTCTACTGGGGAAAAGAAGTTAAACCTTGGTCGGGTTGAGTCCAGGTTCTTCTATATCTTTGAAAATTTAGACTATTATCTAGTCGGGTCCAGGTTTCATCGTATCTTGAAATTGAGATCAATTGTTATCTGGTCGGGTCTAGGTTTCAGATACTCAAATTGTTATCTGGTCGGGTCCAGATTTCAGTAATTCACTAGGGATAGTGGCAAACTCTCTTGGAGAAGAGGAGTTTTGCTAATGATTTTGTAGGAATTAAACTGCCATCTGTTCGAGCCCAGGCTTCGGCAATTGAAGAATTCAAACTATTATCTAGTCAGGTCCAAGCTTTAGCAATAACTTGAAAATTGTGTTAATATTTGATCGGGTCCAGGCTTCATAGTATCTTTTTGGAAATAATAGAGACTTTGTTGACGGCTTTGCTGGGGATCAGGAGTTGTGGCCCTATGATTTGCAATAATCTGAAAGGAAAATTCAAACTGGAGAGTGTAGACTCAGTCGGGTAGGACAGACTCAGCTTGGGGAGGATATACACAACTGGGGAATAACAAGCTCAGCTGGGGAGGATGGACTATGTCGGGGGAATACAGACTCGGTTGGGGAGGATGTACTCGGCTGGGGAATTTTGTGGTTCCTCGATTATTGTTGGGGAAATAAACCCTGTTGGGGAAGTAAACCATGTTGGGGAAATGAGTTTCTTTTAGGAAGAGATCCACGAGGCTTCATCTTGTAAAAATCGACTTAGCTGGGGAGAGAGATGCCAAGAGATTGAGACTCTGGTCAGGGATTATCCTGTGCAAAGAGACTTTGTGGGCAACTCCGTTGGGGAAAGGTTTATTTTAGCTGTCCTTGTGGGGATAAGGATAATGAGATAACTATGTGGGGATATTTCATATACATTAAAGAGATGCTTGTTGCTGCTTAGCAGGACACATGTGCCAAATATTTTTAATTATGTTCATATGCATATGTTCGTTCAATTTTAGTCATTGGACAAATTTGCATTCAAAACAAAGACGGAAATTTTGCACTTCAAAGTTAATTTGTATTGATATTTTGCCCATGAATAGGCATTTTTGTACAGAGATACGGAGATCCTAGTAAGAGGAAATCATCGAAAGGAAAACAAAATTTAGAATGAAAACAAATAGCCATGTGAAATGATCTCATTGCCTTCCAAATCTACTATTTCCCCAATGTCTTCGAATGTCCCTTGCCGTTGATAGAAGTTGATTGGATTGATCTTGGACCGTTTGAACTTGGACCTTGGTGATAAAATTGATTGTCTTGATTCCACGGGATATAGTCATACGCTTTTAATCCTTAACTTTTACCTGGATCGCCCTTTCGGGTTTTCATCCACCCAAGATACCCTTTTTTGCCAAAGTCTCCCTTTCGGATATTCAACTTTCCGGGTGTACAATCTTTTGCATATATCCCTAATTGTTGCCCAAACCTTTTGGTTTGCCGGGATGCCCTTATTTTTCCTAGGTGTGTCAACCTAACGAGTCTCTTATGTGTAGTATTTTTTAACTATGTCCGCATTTATATGATGTGGGAAATCTTCACCATCTATGGTAGTCAGCATTATGGCACCGCCAGAGAAAACTCTCTTGACAACAAATGGCCCTTCATAGGTGGGACTTCAGTTGCCTCTGGGGTCGCCTTGTGGTAAAATGATGTGTTTTATCACCAAGTCACCAACCTGATATACTCGAGGCTTGATCTTTTTGTTGAAAGCCTTGACCATCCGTTTTTGGTACGTCTGACCATGGCAAACAAAAGTTAACCGTTTTTCGTCAATCAAGTTCAGCTGACCCAATCTCGTTTGAATCCACTCGTCTTCGCCTAGGCCTGCCTCATTCATAATTCTCAGCGAGGGAATCTGAACTTCCACTGGAAAAACAACTTTCATGCCATAGACTAGAGAAAAGGGAGTTTCCCCAGTTGATGTTCTAGCTGAAGTACGGTAGCCATGTAGAGCAAACGGAAACATCTCATGCCAATCCTTATAGGTTACTACCATTTGTCGTACCCCAAATTTGCCCTATCTCTTTTACTTTTGTCTGGCTTTGAACTTTGCATCCCATTTGCACCATTTGTTTACTTAGTCATTTGCATATCCCGCAACTCATGGAATCAAGCGCCTTGGTTTGAGGTATTAGGGTTGTGCCCTCTTTATGTCTAATTTTTGTTTTGAAGTTCTCTTATCAGGTAAAAGGGAAACGCATACGGTTCTCGATTAGTGGATCGTGGGATGGATTTTTGGGATGTCATGATGTTTTTGTCATCAAGTTTCAAGTCTTGAATCACAATTTTCCAAGAAAGTCATTCACAAGGGCAAAATGGTCAAATGCACTCTGAAAAGTCAAACTTTGACTTTTGGTAAAAATCAAGTTTCAACCATTATATTTCATCAAGACAAGAAATTGGTTCATCAAGAAGTCAAAAATCAGAAACTACTTTGAGAAAAGAAAAAAATCAATTTTTGTAAATACTTGGAAAATTTTCTAAGTGGTAAGAGATTTCAGAACTTCTGGGCCAAATTCCACGCAAGTGCAATAAGAATTTGCAAGGAAGGTTTAGAATATGGCTCTCCAGTCAGAACATATGGGGGTTGTGTTCTTTGGTATGAACATAACTCCTCAGCATATGGAGGTTACGTTCCACGCTTCAGTCAGAACATATGGAGGCTTTGTTCTTTGATCAGAACATGACTCCTCAGAGTTTCATTCTTCAGCACATAAAGGCTATGTTCTGCTTTCCATTCAGAACATCATCAAGCCCCACAAAACCAGCTTTTTGAAACCTGCACTCTACTGCCCAAACCTGCATAAAACTGCCAAACCAGCTGCCACAATACTCCAGAGTGCTGCTGATCCAGTCCACGCCTGCATTTTTCTCAAACCCCGTAATTGCACCAAATTAGCATAACCAAAACTGTGATTAAAAAGAAAAGGAACAATATGCCAAAAGTGTTTAAAACTCATTTTCCCCCCAAAACCACAGCAAATCCATCTATAAATAGTTTGTTCCATCACACGTTCAAAGGGTCGGGCTTTGAGGGAGAGGCTGGCTTTTGAAGAGAGGATTATCAAATACACGAAGAAAAAAAAAGAGAAAAAAAGAAACACTTAAACATTCATAAACTTAGAATTTTCCAAATCAAAAACCTTTGTTTTTCCCTTTGAAACAAAGAACTTAACATTGTTGTTTCCTGTTCGTGCAAACCCCAGAACATTCAAAGGCAGTAGCTCGAATCCTAAACCCACACTTCAGGTTCAAGGTAAGTCATTCTAACTTTGAAACTCTCATTCAGAACATCATTTAACATGTAAATACTATGATGTTGATGCTGCCCATATCATTTCATAAGTAGAAAAAATTATGGATCAGAAATTCTAGAATAATGCTAGGCTCTGAATTAGGATTATAACTTCTACAAACTGTCATGCTTTTATCCTTCTGATTTACTGTTATTAAGATATGAACAAGTTACAGCTATTCTGACTAATGTAAGGTAGGAAATGAGGCGTAATATAGAACTTCTGAGTTCTACTCACTATTTTACCACATACAAAACTTCTGAAATTTCCTCACTGTTAACACATACAGAACTTCTGAGTTATACTCACTGTTTTAACACATACGAAACTTTTGAAATTTCCTCACTATTAACACATACAGAACTTTTGAGTTCTACTCACTGTTTTAACACATACAGAACTTCTGAAATTTCCTTACTGTTAACACATACAGAACTTCTGAGTTCTACTCACTGTTTTAACACATACAGAACTTCTGAAATTTCCTCACTGTTAACACGCACAAAACATCTGAATTTTTCTCATTATTCTAACATTAAGAACTTCAGCATGTAGCTCTAGAACTTCTTTTTTTTCTGCCCTCTAACGTTTCTTTCAGGATTCCATTGGTATCAACCCAGAGTTTCTGATCACATATGACGTTTCACTCTAGACCACAGCGCGCCTGGCATCAGAACTTCTGATCCCTTTCGTTTTGCTTTCAGCAACATACTGATCCTATTTCTCTTTATCTTTTCTTTTTTCTCTTTTATTTTATTATTAATACTATTTTTATTTTTTTATAAAAAAGACATAAAAAAACATTTTTCTTTCATTAACTAATTATTTTTTCTTTTACTTTATTAAAACAGAAAAAAAAAACCTTTTTCAAAACAAATCTTTTCTTTTATTTCTTGCATTGTACATTTTGATATGGTTGTAATAGTTAAATAGGATTTAAATTCTTACCCCCATCCCCATGTGATCTGTAATAATTTAGAATTCAATCATTTTGCTATTTTTTCTTTGTATGTTTAAATTGCTAATCATTCATATCTTGTTCAAAGTAGAACACTTGGCCTCCTCTTGGGCTCATCATCAATGAACAGGTATCCACTAACAAAACGCACACCCGAACATATTTCATAGTTTGGTCTTGGGCTATTCTACAGTGACAACTATTCGATTGATTGTTTCAATTGATCGTTTAGAATACTATTGCCACGTTAGTCCCACTTCTTAGAAGCATGCATATATCCACCTTGTATGGGCTTTTTATCTTATCCATTAAAGCAATTTCTTTCCCCTTGGTCCACATACCAAGCATCTTCGTAAAGGGTCTCATAGCTGAGTTTGGGCAGGGCCATTCTCACAAGGTTAATCAAGTTTTTCCCTTGGTTAACCATAACCCGAATCAACCACTTTGGTCCATATACCAAGTGGTGCCATGCAAAAAGGGTCTCATAGTGGAGGGTAGGAGCACCTACTCTCATGATATTCATCAAGTACACCTCTTGGTTAATCATAACCCGATTCAATTCCCATACCCCAAGCATTTCATTTACATCTATCCTAATACTACACATTTTTTCACTCTTACCATGGTCACCACACACTACCAATATTCACAAACACCGCCTCCTCTTACCTATAACATGCTCCCTTAGGATGTTAGTTTCCTCTTCTTTAAGATGCGAACTAATTAGACTTTAGGATGAAACCCATGCATGATAATTAGGTTTTAGTCTCGCTCTTAACTTTTTTCTTTTGTAATTAAAACTCAACTGTCATAAATCAAAAATCCAAAAACACTTTTAATCATTACTTGAATTTATTTTAAAACTCGCAAAACACTCAACCAATCAAAGCTTCCCCCAAAGGGCATGTTATCTCTGTTCTACCGCGATACCGGCCGTGCCTATTGCTAGAATGAGTGTGTTAACGTCGCTCACTAAAAAACACAAACAAACAAACCATTTTCTAGAGGAACTATGGTGTTCTGATTCCTTCATTGGATACGTAGGCAAATGGTCGCAAAACCCTCACGAACGCAATAAAAACCATTCATTTCCCCTTAAGCAAGCATAGTTATAGATAAATACACCCTTTAAGAGAAGCAAACAAAATGGATCCCGTTGAGTACAACAGATGTGAGGGGTGCTAATACCTTCCCCTCGCATAACCGACTCCCTTACCCTTTCTCTTGGTCTCAATACCATCTTATCCATTCCCTTGTGGTTTTATCGATATTTCCCCTTCCTTCGGGATAAATAAAGTTTGGTGGTAGATCTGTGTTTTCTTCCGGTAGCTTCAGCTGGCGACTCTGCTGGGGATTTTTTGTGAGTCTCTCCTAGTTTTGTTTATTTGTCCTTTCGGGGTGTTTATTTATTTGCTTTATTTTTCTTTACTGTTTTATTTCTTTATTGCTTTATTGTATTCTTTTGTATATATTGCATATATTGTTGCTATTCACATATTCTGGATACATTGTGATGTTGGATTTGGTGATTACTTTTGATAACTCCTATACCCGGACTTGGGTTACACATAGGATTAGGACGGGCGATATAGTCATGTTAACTTTGAGGGAGTAATCCCGAAGAAGGAGGCATGAAAATCTCCCACTCAGTGGAGGTCCCCTTGAAAGTAGTGATGTTTACCGAGTAATCGAGAAGACGTCGTTGCTTTCGACCTGGGAACTCGAGAAGCTGAGGGCCGTAGAACTATTAACCCATCCTGGCCTTTTAGGTGCAGTGCGGAGACTATAACGGAGTAATCTGGAAGTAGTTTTCATGCGATATTGCACTCAGACGAGTTTTTCCTGCAAATATTACTGATTACCAAGTAATTAGGACGTAGGTAATATCCAAAGGAAGAGCGTAGACTTCGAGAACTCTTTATAACCTTGTTCGGCAGGTGATAAACCACTAGTACATACCTCATGGGTGGTTACTTTGACTCCATGCCTGTGATGTCAGACTTTTGATCCTGTTACTTTCAGCCTATGTAACGGACTACGCAATGGTTATCCAGAATATGTGGAGCTGAGACTTCATGCCATATCATACCATGACATCATATCATCATGTATATATATCTCATATCTAGGGAAATCCAAAGACAAGTCTCGTTGACGTAGCTTTTTAAAAAAGGGAAAATTGTAAAAGATAGACGAGTCTTTGGGTCTCCTCAGAAATGAAGATAAAGCATTCATCCATACTACTTTGCATTCATTTCTCACAACAAAAACTCATTGGGGTCCATTTTCAAACAGACTTCAGTAAACAACAAAGACGACTTCTCCACATCCTTACCGTACCAGAGGCAACCAGCAAAGGCTAATGGATCTTTTTGAAGAGAATCAGAATGCACTCCACCGAGATATGGAGACCATGGGCACTCGCATGGACCAGCTTAAGAAATCCATTCATGTCGTGATCAAGGATCAAGAAGAACTACATCAAAGTGTTGCCAAGCTTACTCTTACTGCTCCCTCCACTTCTGCTAATGGGAGGAATGACAATGCAAATGTTGAGACTCCTATCGATGTTCCTAGGAATGATTTCGATGATCATCACGATTTCATTGATCTTAATGAACCCTAAGTGAATCTTGTCGTTGGAGTTGCCGAAACTGCAAAAATGTATCATGCTCCCGAAGAGCGTCTTAGAGCCATGGAGGGTATCAGGGCTTCTAGATTCAATACTGCTGCAATGTGCCCCGTTCCTGAGGTAGTTATTCCTCCCAAGTTCAAAGTCCCGGATTTTGACAAATACAAAGGCACTTCTTTCCCAAAGACTCATCTTCGTTCCTACTGTCGCAAAATGACTGCATATGCTGAAAATAAACCGTTACTCATGCACTTCTTTCAAGTTAGCTTGACCAGGGCACCATTGGATTGGTATATGAAATTGGAAAGATCTCACGTCAGTACTTGGGGAGAACTTGCTGACGCATTTTTGAAACATTACCATTACCATACTTCCATGGCTCCTAGCCGCACTCAGCTTCAAGGACTGATACAAAAATCTGTACAGTCGTTCAAAGAGTACGCTCAAAGGTGGCATGAACTGGTTGCAAGGGTCCAGACTCCTCTCTTGGATCGTGAACTGACTTATTTGTTCATGGGCACCCTGCAAGATCCATATCTCCAACATATACTCAGTAGTATTTCGACCTCCTTTTCGAACTTGGTTACCATCGGGGAATGTATTAAAGATGGTCTCAAGTCAGGAAAAATTTAAGGTACATCTAGCGCTGTCAATGGAAGTAACAAGAAACCTTGCTTTGGCCTCCTCAAGAAGATAAGGAAACCGGTTATGCAAAAACTTGTCATGTTATGATGCATGGAATATGTACATGTAAATGATTTCAAGGATTAATGAAACTTAAATTTGTATAGAAAAAAGAATGAACAAATGTTAATTCTCATAAGACAAAACAAAGAAGATTACATCATGCCTCTTGGGCTTACAAAATAACTTTCTAAGATAAAAAGACTGAAAGCATCCTCTTCGGTGCGAGATAGGCATTCACACTTTGTTCTTCTTGTAGTTGCTTCGTGAGCTCCGAGACCCTCTTCTCACTAGCATAGAATTGAGCTTCGAAAGTATCTCGTTCTTTCTTCAGTTGGATCCAACCCTTTTGCAAGTCTTCGATAGAGGTAGGCATGTCAGGATGGAGGATAGTGTAGGGAATATCTCCTTGAACCACATGCTCCATGATAACTGGTAAGATAGAGGGATAAGGCATCACAAGTTTCTAAGCACGAGCTCGCACCCATTTAAGGTAAGGCTCGAGGGGAATGTAATTCTTGTGTCCTAGAGTCTTGCTATCCACCTTGTTCAACATCCTCCAAGCTCGGATAAATCTATGACGGTAACCTTGATCGTCATTCTCATAGTCGAATACCAAACCTTGAATAAGCATCTCATGTGGACCATCCCTTCGGGCGTAACCAAACTGTCTTAAGGCTAGTCAAGGATTGTAGGTGATACCTCCTCTAATGCTAAGTAAAAGGACATTAAGGAACTCTCTACAATGGTCGACGATAGTAACATTCTCCAGAGAGCGGGAACACCAATGAATATCTGAATGTATGAGCGTCATCAACCTATGTGACCACCTTGAACCTTGCTTGTTCTTCAATACAGATTGGGGAAGATGCGAAATAAACCATCTTACCAAGAGAGGAGTACAACACATAAGGATACCTCTTTTCCTCATGGTGTGAGTGTGAAAAGAATGTAGGATGTCCCCTAGCAAAGTTGGCACCGGGTTACGAGACATGAAAACTTTAACGGTGTTCACATCTATGAGTTGGTCAGGATTTGGAAACAAAACCATCCCATAGATGAGGAAAGCAACAATTTCCTCAAAGGCTTGCAGATCCAAAGAGTTCCAACAGTTTTGGGCTTTCTCAAACAAGAACTTTGCTAGGAAACCTTTGACACCACTCCTTGTATCCCAATTAGTTGTGATATCGGATGGTTGCAAGTGTAGAGCTTGAGCAATCTCTTTTGGATTTGGATCTCTTTTTGTACCGTTAAAAGGTAGTTGATTGAGAATGGGAATCCTCAAGAGTTGGGAGAATTCTTCCAAAGTTGGCACAAGTTGATAACCGGGAAATGTGAAGCAATGGTGTAGAGGATCAAAGAACTGAAAGAGCGCCTCTATCATGTCTTCATCAGTGTTGGAGGTAACCAAGTTTAGTAGGCGACCATGTATTTCGGTAAATGGATAATTTTCAGGAATCCTTGATGCTAACTCTTTGAGTTGAGGGGGGATCCTTACGAGATTAACTTGAATAGTTTTCCTGCGAATATAATCCATGTCGTACAAAACAGAACAAAGATAAATCCCAAAAATCCTTGAAATGGTTAGTGAGTATGACTATGATGTTATGATGTTTATGATATTATGTACAAGTATATAAAAACAAAGCAAACAAGTCCTTAGGTTTAGGCTTGCATGGAGTCTCATAGGTAAGTACCCTCTTGAAGTTTAGTTGGCTCAAACTTATCCTAGAAATAGTAACCGGGTTCTAAGGAGCTCAATATCACTGGTTTGTTTTCTTGGGCATTGTTTCAACGCAAGCCTCTTTAATGGCGACCAAAATATACTAAAAAACCAAACCTTAATGAGTGTAGTATCGGATATCTACCAACTTCGGACTGCACCAAAGTCAGTCATCTCACTACGTCCTAAAGGCCAAGTTGGTCAAGTAAAGGTTCTAAAAGTTCATTAGTGCTTCATGACATCACTCAGCGGCCCCGTATTCTCCTTAACTACTCAAGGGCTACCGGTACCCACAAATATGTCGCACTAACGTAGATATTGCTTAGACTGTGTCGGTATACCCCGTACAGTTTCCACAATGTATTGCTACTTACCTATAAGGTAACCCCAAATCCGGGTAGAGGATTCAAACCCAAACAAGGGACCATAATGTAAAGCACACAAGTTAAACAAACAAAGAAAGTAAATATGATCTAGCCCTAAGATAACCCCACTTTTAAAATTATCCCCAGCAGAGTTGCCAGTTCAGTGATACGGTGGGAGAACTGACTTGGTTCTTTTGCGTTTTATCGCAAATGTTACGGTTAGCAAGAGTCGCCACTGACTTTTCTTTTATCTAAAAGGAAAGGCTGAAAAGAACAGGAAAGACCTTTGAGATGTTTTCTTGAGTTCATGGGGTAGATTATGAAAAGGGAAGGTATTAGCATCATTTTCATCCATGGTTTTCCATGGGATCTTAGTTACTTTCTAGATGACTTGCTTTTGTTTGAAATTGTGCTTTGTGTGGTTTTTGAAAGTATTTTGAAAAGGCGTCATCGTTTAGGCAAACTTTGTAATGATTCTTGTTCGTAAGAATGTATACAAAGATGTTGATCTTTTGAAAATGTTTTCAAGTTTTAAAAGGTGTTTTGAAAGTATAGGTGTTTGTTTTGAAAAGAGAAAGGATGTTTTATATTGAAAGTGAGCAAGAAACTAGGAACTTTCTACCTACTCAAAAGTCTTTCTTGTTTATTTCGTCTTTCCTTTGACATTGTTATCTTACCATTGATTTGGTAAGTAACCCTATTTTTGGATGTAAAAGGGACGGGTGTGGGTCATCGTATAGTTATGAATAACAATGTTGTAAGATATCTTTTCATTTTCTTGAATGGACTAAGATAATTTCGAAAGGCAACATAGATAGCGTCATCGAGGGACTATGATCTTGTATTTCACTTGTTTTTTCTAATATGTCTTACATGCGTATCATGACCATTTATTTCTCAAGGAAACAAGTGGAGTTAACCCTAGAGGTGCAAATTGTGCAAGTGTGTCTTTTTCATGCTTTATTTATCTTTGATTAGGGTTTGCTAATTGATTGGTTTTAGTCTTTCCATACAAATCCTAATCACTAGTATTTACATATAAAAGCATTAAATTGCGGAAAAGTAAAATACTAAGCTATTACATCAATAGGGGAGGGGGTGTACAAATTTACAAATGGGGATTTTTTGCAAGAAAATTAAATCTAATTAGTTATTACAACCATATTGAATATAATGTACAAGAAAATGTAAGAATAGACTTGTTTTGTTTCTGTTAAGAAATTAATTTAATTAAGAAAATATTTTAACCTTTTTATTCTAAAAGAAATAAAATATGTGAATATGAAATATTTTTGGAGTTTTTGGTTATTAAAAGCAAAAAATAAGATAAATAAGAAAATGGAGTCAGGATCATCACTTTGTTGAAACGAGGAGGAACAGAAGTTCTGACTCTGATACGCTGCAAAAGAGAAAATGTTATTGGGAAAATGGAGGGTAAGAAGTTCTAGGCCTGAGTACACCAAGTTCTAAGATTGATGGGAATAAAAGAAAACCTAAAAGCCCTGATTGTTGAGGGGGTTCAGAAGTTGTAGTGTAGTTGGGAACCTAGAAGTTCATGTATCGATGACAAGTCAGAAGTTTTGGCTATTTGAGAGAGTGAGGTGATAATTCTATTGGGTAAGGTTGTTTAGAAGTTCTAATTTAGGAATGTTGTTTGACAGACAAATGGGTGATAATGTCATTAAATAAACCTAAAAAAATGCATTTGGGGCTAGAACTCAGGACCCTTAACACTAATGTCTTATGCACACACTCTCTACCACTGGGGCGGCTATACATCCGGTATTAGAAGCAGAAACATAAAAATATAACACAAAGTAAATTATGATGATGAGCTTCATCTCCACGGCAGTTAGAGCATCTGCAGCTTCGCCATTTCTCAACAAAAACAGAAAATTCACACATAACAGTTATGGCAAGTTTCATCATGGTTTCAGAAGTATAAAATATTAGAACTGTAAATCAGAAGCGAGCATGAATTTTTATAATCCTAATTTTGAGTCCTTGTTTCCTCAATAAATTCTGAACTTAAATTCTCTTTACTTAGGCAAAAATACATGAAATCTGAGTATGTACAGAATCAGAGCCATGATATCTACATTGTGTCTTTGAAAATGCAAGCCTAGAAATGTCTAAGAAGTGAGATACAAGTCAAAAAAAACTTACCTTGCTTTTGGAGATTGTTCTAACTTAGAGTCTGGTTCAGGATGCTGTGATATTCTGGTCAGCTTTCTCACGTGCTCAGAAGGCTGGAACAATCTTTAACTTGAGCTAAGGAATGGCTGGAAAATTCATGAATAACCAAGAATAAAAGTTTTGATTTTTGAAATCGAAGTTGGTGGAGATGGAATTGCAGTCTGTAAACAAAAGTTGGGATTGTTTCTAATTTGGCCAAGAGATGTGCAAGAAAATTAGAGTTCTGGTCGTGAAAAGAAACAGAAGCTTAGCAGGTTTTTGTGTTTATGATTTTAGTTTCCAATTCTTTGAAATTTCAGCAAGGTTTCAGGAATTATTTTAAAATTCCTCCCCCTCCCCCCCCCCCCCCCCCCCCCCACCTTTTACAGTTTCAAATGAAGTTCAATTTATAGGCAAGGATTTAGTAGCTTGGAGAAGTCAAAAGTACATCAATCATACACTAGGCGTTGACTTGTTCTTGAAGCAAGTTCAAACAAGTAAGGTTAATAGCTTTTAGCCATGCCTAAGCTAGATTTGTAAGCTTTAATTAAGGAAAAGTACCCTCAGAGGCAAAAGCAAAGTATGCGCCCAGCATAAACTTGTACAAAAGTTTTCTTTCCAAGGACAACAATGGTACTTTTATCTCACACGTGGGGAAATCCTTTGGATAAAAACTCAAAAGTGGTTGTGAGAACTAAATTATGATGAGATTTATCAAACTAGAAATCATGCGCTACGAGATTGTGCATCATAGCTTAGATCTGGGCCAAAAGTTCAGTATCAGCGCAACTTAGAACAAAACATCCAACTTCTGATCCTTTAAAATTTTCGCTCCAGCATGTTCTGAAGGAGTTCTCAAACTTTTCTTAAAGTTTGGAACATGCTTTATAGACTTTCTTTGAATTACTTTTGCAAACTCTAGTTGAACGTTTGTGAAAACTGGCCCAGAAGTTCTAACCAAAATCTGTCTTGAAAGTGTCCAGAGTTTGCTGAGTGTTTCAGTTTCATGGGCGTGTCTTTGGAGATTTATAACTTGAAATTCCAGCATTTCCAAGAGAAGTTCTGTTCTGCAATATTTTAGGTCTTATTAAGATCTAAAACTCTTGTGTTAGAAATTCTTCCAGAATCAGCTTGCATCATGGTTATAATCTGATCAGAAGTTCTGAGCTAGTCATATTTCTTAAACATTTAGAAAAATTCTAAGTATTTTAGAATTTTGAATTTTGAATTTCTTGATGAAACAAACTTCATATTTCAACATGTCTTGATTAAATATGATTCTTGAAACTTGATTTTGATCAAAAGTCAAAGTTTGACTTTTCATTGTGCAAAAGACCATTTCCCCTTGTGCCAATTCCAAGTCTAAATTGATGTGTCAGTACTGCAAACTTGACGTCATAGAAGACCTTGTGAGAGAATCCTTGAGAAATGAAAGGGAAAATTTTGAGGTACAACACCTTGGTATTACAAGTCAGACCAAACATGTGCTTTTCATTAGGAAGTACCAGGACATAATGTTAAGAGTTGTTATCCTTTGAAGACTGAGGTGCAGAAATTGGTGAAGTCTGCTATTCTATCTTTCAAAGATGTGGGACCTAATGTGAAAGACAATCCTCTACCCAAGCATGGAGGAGTAAATGCTGTGAATATGGTGGCCGGATGTCCAGACGACTTCCAGATTTTTTATATTAATCTGGTTAGAGGAGATTTGGTGAAAATGCATGCAGACCTCTGTGAATTTAGCTACTACGCGCATGACCATTCTGGTTATGCTATTTGCAGTATAGACATACAAGGTTGCGATAAGATAAAGGCTGATTTACAAGAGATGATGGATGAGGGCCTCATCCACATAATCAGGCCTAGGGCAGAGTATGAAAAGAAGGTGAATATGGTTTCTGGATGTCCTGGAGAATTCAGAATTTTTGATGTGGAGTATATGAATGAGGATCTTGTGCAATTGCATGCTACTTTCTGCCATATGGCTGGTCAGGTAGAACACCAGTATGGATCTTTCTAAGTTTGCTGTCGGGACTCCCGAGGATGTTCAATCGTGAAGAAGGGTGTTTAGTTGTTGTTAGATAATGGAATTATCAAGGTTACAGGTCAAAGGGATGATTACCATGAAGTTGATTTGATTGAGGTTTACTTGACTGAAGAAGGATCGGATGATGAGTATGCCTCTGTAGATGAGTATTTCTCCTTAGATGAGGATTTGTTTTCTAGAAATGACTCAATAATGACTGATTGTGTTGAAGAAGGGGTAAACGTCATTGTACCTTGTTTTGGGGCACTCGCCCATCTTGAAGTTGAATATTATAGCAAGCCAGTTGTTACCCCATTGATGATTAGTTTGTCGGGTCATATCCCCTACAAGTCTGGTAAGGTTGTGCCCTAAAAATACAATGCTATAATCTTAGAGGATGGAATGGAAGTTCCCATCCAGCCAAGACCTAGTGTTGGAAATATTGCTGAAAATAGCAGGGTGACCCGCAGCGGTCGTGTGTTTACACCAGTTGTTCGAGGAGATGTTAGTGCTGGAAAGAAAATTGATGAAAATGTTGAACCTAAGAAGGCTACGGGTGAGACTAGTGGGGCTACATTAGAGAAAGAAGTGGATGATATTTTGAAGATAATCAAGATGAGTGACTACAAAATCATAGATCAGCTACTGCAGACTCCTTCAAAAATATCTATCTTGGCTTTATTGATGAACTCATCTGTTCACAGAGAATCCTTGATGAGGGTATTGGACCAAGCTTTTGTGGAGAGTGATATGCCAATAGACCAATTCAGCAGCGTAATAGGGAGCATTACGTCATGTAATAATTTGAGTTTCTACGATGATGAATTGCCAGAGGAAGGAAGGAATCACAACCAAGGCCTCCATATCTCTATGAATTGCAAGAATGATTCACTATCCAATGTGCTTATTGATAATGGATCCGCATGGAACATTATACCGAGGAGCACTCTTATGAAGTTGAAATATCAAGGAACACCTATGCGCCCGAGTGGCATCATTGTGAAAGCGTTTGATGGATCAAGGAAATTTGTTATTGGTGAAGTGTACTTTCCTATTCATATAGGACCACATTTGTTTCAAATAACTTTCCAGGTCATGGATATTGTACCCTCCTATAGTTGTTTACTACGAAGGTCGTGGATACATGAGGAAGGGGTTGTCACTTCAACTTTACACCAGAAACTGAAATTTGTACGTGAAGGGAAAGTGGTAATCATAAATGGGGAACAAACATTATTGGTATCTCCTTTGTCCTCTTTCAACATTGTGGATGCGGATGAAGCTGCTGTTGGAACCCAATTCCAAGCCTTATCCATTGACAACATAAGAGGAAATGATAATTCCATAGTTTAGCTTAAGGATGCGCAGCAAGTTGTGTGAAAGGGTCATAGCGAGGTATGGGGACAGATTGTGGATCCACCTGTGAACAAGAACATAGCCGGCTTGGGGTTCGCTTTGAAGAATGACAAAGGTAAGAGCATGAAGCCGAAGTCTGTTGCGAGCAAGTATCAAGACATCTTCCGTAGCGGGGGTTATCTTCATCCAACTGTTTTCGAGATTAATGCCATTGTGGAAGATGAAGCAGAGCAGAAAATGTCGAATTATGTGATGCACAGGGTTAGGGTTCAGAACTGGATCACCATTGATGTTCCATCTTGCATACATAGTTGAAAGTAATTTGTTTTGTTAATATTTTTGAAAAGCTTTCACTCTGCCTAAGGTGGAAGTATTAATGTTGTAGGGCTTATCTGTTTGCTGTGACTTTTAAAATCAATAATAAAAGTTGTCTTTGTTTCCCAAATTGTGTCTTTATTTTCTGCTTTTTCTTGGAAAATGGTAATCAGAAAAAACCCTTCAAAATAAATAATAACTGAAATTCAATTTGCATGATCACTTGTTATATGTGTCAGTTTCTAAAAGCAATCATAAATCATATGTGCAAATTAATTAAAAAACCTGTTGAATACAATGACCCTGCACACTCTCCCAACTTTGAATGTTCTGTGTATGGGGCCGAAGAAGAAGATTATGATGAGATTCTAGAAGAGGTCTCACGGTTTCTTGAGCACGAGGAAAATACCATTCAGCCATATAAAGAGCCATTGGAATTGATCAATTTGGGTTTAGAAGAAGATCCGAAGGAAGTTAAGATCGGAGCATTGCTGCATCATGATGTGAAGAGCAGGTTGATTGAGCTGTTGAAAGAGTATGTGGATATTTTTGCTTGGTCTTATCAAGATATGCCTAGTCTAGATACAGATATTATAGAGCACAAATTTTCGTTGAAGCCAAAGTGTCCGCCAATAAAACAGAAGTTGAGAAGAACTCACCCAGATATGGCAGTGAAGATCAAAGAGGAGGTTCTGAAGCAAATTAATGTTGGTTTTCTTGTGATGTCAGTGTATCCTTAATGGATTGCCAATATTATCCCAGTACCAAAAAAGACAGAAAAGTTTACATGTGCGTAGATTACAGAGATCTAAATAAAGCTAGTCCAAAAGATGATTTTCCATTGCCACACATTGATATGTTAGTGGATAGCACATCAAAATTCAAAGTATTCTCGTTCATGGACGGATTTTCCGGGTATAATCAAATAAGAATGGCTCCGGAGGACATGGAAAAAACAACTTTTATCACACCCTAGGGAACATTCTGTTATAGAGTGATGCCCTTCGGGTTGAAGAACGCTGGTGCAACGTACCAGAGGGCTATGACAATCCTATTCCATGATCTGATACACAAGGAAATCAAGGTATTTGTTGATGATATAATTGCTAAATCCCATACTAAAGAAGGGCATGTAGAAGATTTGTTGGAGTTGTTTCAGCGTTTGAGGAAGTATCGTCTCCGCTTGAATCCAAATAAATGCACCTTCGGTGTTCGATCAGGAAAATTGTTGGGTTTCATTGTTAGCCAGAAAGGAATTGAATTTGACCCTAATACTATCAAAGCAGTTCAAGAGATGCCAACACCAAGAACTGAAAAGCAAGTCAGAGGGTTCCTCGGGAGTTTGAATTATATTTCCAAATTCATTTCCCATATGACTGCAACATGTAAACCGATCTTTAAGTTGTTAAAGAAAGATCAATGTTGTGTGTGGATGGATGACTGCCAAAGGGAATTTGAAAGTTGAAGGAAGACCGTTGATTATGTATCTGACAGTGTTAGATAATTCCATGGGTTATATTATGGGACAACAGGATGAAACAGGGAAGAAAGAGTTCTCCATTTATTACCTCAGTAAAAATTTCACTGATTGTGAGTCACGGTATCCCATGTTGGAAAAGATATGTTGTGATTTGGCCTAGGCGGAAAAGCGTTTGCGGCAGTATATGTTGAATCACACTACTTGGTTGATCTCCAAAATGGATCCAATCAAGTACACTTTTGAAAAGCCTTCTCTTACTGGGAGAATTGCCCGCTGGCAGATTTTGCTATCTGAGTATGATATTGAATACCTCACTCAAAAAGCTATTAAAAGCAGTGTGTTGGCAAATTATCTTTCTCACCAACCAGTGGAGGATCATCAGTCTGTAGAGTATGTATTCCCCGATGAGGATGTGATGTTCCTGAAAGTGAAAGATTGTGATGAACCATTGCTTGAGGAAGGTCCTGACCCTGAATCTCTTTGGAGTATGATATTTGATGGAGCTGTGAATGCTTATGGTAAAGGAATTGGTGTTGTGATTGTCACTCCACATGGATCGCACATTCCTTTTACTTCAAGGTTGACATTTGATTGTACTAATAATATGGCAGAATATGAGGCTTGCATCATGGGTCTCGAAGAAGCTATTTATATCAGAATTAAAATTCTAGATGTGTATGGTGATTCAGATTTGGTAATAAACCAGATTAAAGGAGAATGGGATACTCGTCACCCCGGCTTGATCCCTTACAAAGATTATGCTAGAAGGTTATTACTCTTCTTTAATAAAGTTGAATTCTATCATATTCCAAGAGATGAAAATAAAATGGCGGATGCTCTGGCAACTCTGGCTTCTAAGTATCAAGTAAATACTTGGAATGATATACCTCGAATTATGGTTCAGCGACTGGATAGGCCCAGTCATGTGTTTACCACAGAAGAGGTAGCAGATGAAAAACCTTTGTATTATGATATCAAACATTTTCTTCAGACTCAGGAATACCCGATCGGTGCATCGAAGAAGGATAGAAAGACATTGAGAATACTGGCTGGTAGTTTCTTCCTCAGTGAAAATGTGTTGTATAAAAGAAATTATGACATGGTCTTGATCAAATGCATGGATAGACACGAAGCAGGCATGTTGATGCATGAGGTTCATGAAGGTTCATTTGGCACTCATGCCAATGGACATTCGATGGCTAAAAAGATGCTAAGGGCAGGTTACTATTGGCTGACAATGGAATCTGATTGTTGTAAATTTGCAAAGAAGTGTCATAAATGCCAGATTTATGCAGATAAGGTTCATGTGCCTCCGACACTTCTCAATATGATCTCTTCGCAATGGCCCTTCTCCATATGGGGAATTGACATGATTGGGATGATAGAACCCAAAGCTTCGAATGTACACTGTTTCATCTTGGTAGCAATTGATTACTTCACCAAGTGGGTGGAGGCTGCTTCGTATGCTAATGTTACTAAGAAGGTGGTGGTGCGCTTCATTAAGAATAATCGTATATGTTGGTATGGTGTGCCGAGCAGAATTATCATCGACAATGGCTCGAATCTGAACAATAAAATTATGATAGAACTCTGCAAAGAATTCAAGATTGTCCATCATAATTCCTCTCCGTATAGGCCAAAGATGAATGGGGTTGTTGAAGCTTCTAATAAGAATATCAAGAAGATTATCCATAAAATGGTCGTTACTTATAAGGATTGGCAGAAATGCTCCCTTTTGCTTTGCATGGATATCGAACATATATCTGCACTTCAACAGGAGCAACCTCGTTCTCCCTGGTGTATGGAATGGAAGTTGTACTCCTAGTCGAGGTTGAGATTCCCTCTTTGCGTGTGATAATGGAAACCAAGTTGACAGAGGATGAATGGGTCCAAAAATGGTTTGACCAATTGAATCTGATTGAAGAGAAGAGGATGATGTTAGAACATAGTTTGATTCTACAACCCTTAATTATATTTTTGATGATAACAAACACAAAGAACAAATATGCACTCTAAATTTGTGTTGTATTTTATACAGAAGTTCTGACTGAAACAACATCAAAAGTTAAGTCACAGAAGCTTTCAAGCTGAGCTAATCAGAATGTTCTGAAGAATGATGATCAGAATATGCACTAAAGTAAAAGATACTCTGATTCTGAACAGAAGTCTAATGCGCCAACAGATCCTCATATCTCTGAGTCATCAAAGTTTTGAAGTAAAGTAGCATGCAAGATTCCCAAGTTCTGAAGTGTTACTTTTCAATTAAGACAGTATCATATGCAACGGCTTCATTCAGACAAGAATCTTCTCAGTATGGAAAGTGCATTGAGTGTCCATTATCTCGTTTTATTTTGGATAGATTTCCACGCCTATATAAACAAGCTCAAAGGATAAATCGTTTACGATTTTTGACAAATGACTGCTTATACATCTCAAAAAGCTGCAAATATTAATATTCTTTCATATACTTAAATTGTGTAATACATCACAGTAGTGATACAGTTTTTGTAATGAAAAACATATACTACACAGTTAATTGTTCTTTGATCAAGATATTGTTCCTTGAGATAAACTGGGTTGTGGTCATACTCAAGAAGACTTTGGCAGTTGTCAAAGTAGTTTTGTAATCTGTTTGATTAGTGGATTAAGTCCTCGTTGGAGAGAGGCGAAATCACCTTGGCGGGTGGACTAGAGTAGTTTGAGATCAAGCGAACCAGGATAAAAATCTTGAGTCTATTTCATTTGATTTTTAAGTTTCAATTCAACCCCCCCCCCTTCTTGTGTTTTTCACTTCTTCAATTGGCATTAGAGCGCCGGGTTCTGAGTTCATACACTTAACTGTGTCACTACAAGATCCAAGCTTTAGAAAAACACTATGGTGGGACCAAGCCAAAACATCAGCAATGACTATCATGATGACAAGGACAGAATCAGCGGCAAACCTCCAGTCTTTGATGGAGAAAATTTTGACTACTGGAAAGACAGAATTGAGAGCTTCTTTCTGGCTCATGATGCTGATCTACGGGACATGGTAATTGATGGATACACACATCCAGTGGATGAAAGTGGTCAGAAGATAGATAGAAAAAGAATTTTTGGCCAGCAAAAGCGTGACTTTAGAAACCATCATAAAGCTAGAACAATTACTTCTCAGTGCCATCTCATACTCAGAATATGAGAAGATCTCAAACAGAGATACAGCCAAAAACATGTTTGAATCTATGAGAATGACGCATGAAGGCAACATAAAAGTTAAAGAAACCAAGGCCCTTGCTCTCATTCAGAAATACGAAGCTTTCAAGATGGAAGACAGTGAATCTATAGAAGCGATGTTCTCAAGATTCCATATTCTTGTTGTTGGGATGAGAGTTCTTGACAAAGAGTATTCTACTGCTGATCATGTAAAGAAGATCATCAGAAGTCTACCAAAGCAATTGAGGCTAATGGTCACTGCGCTTAAGCTGGCTAGAGATATCAACAGGATATCTCTGGAGGAACTTGTTAGCTCCCTCAGAAGCCATGAGATAGAGCTAGAAGATGACGAGCCTCAGAAGCAAGGTAAACCTTTAGAATTAAAATCTAACAAACAACTTGATTCTGAGGTTTTGCAGGCTATGGAAGAAATCTCTGATGGATCCTCATTAGAATAAGACGAACTGACTCTTCTCTCTAGAAGGGTAAATCAGCTGTGGAAGCAGAGGCAAAATAAATTCAAGAATCCCAGAAGGTCAGGGAATCAGAATGAATCTTCCTCCAGATACAGAAAGTCTGAGTCCTCCTCTGGACACAGAAGATCTGAAGCTTCATCTGGTCACATGAAGTCAAACAACAGAGACATCATCTGCTACGAGTGCAATGAATAGGGGCACTACAAAAGTGATTGTCCAAGGCTTCAGAAGGAGAAGCCCAAAAAGAAGTTCTTCAAGGAGAAAAAGAAAAGTCTCATGGCAACATGGGATGATTCAGATACTTCTGACGCAGACTCAGAATCAGATGATGAAAGAGCCAACATTGCTCTTATGGCTAATGTGACAGAAGACAGCGAAGCATCTCAGTCAGACTCAGAATCAGACACAGAAGAAGTTTTTCCTGATTTTACTGTTAATTTCACTAAAGCTGAACTAGCAGAAAGCCTGAATTAGATTCTGGAAAGATATCAGCACATCAGAGTCAAATTCAAGAACCTAAAAAGGGATCTTGTCTCTGACTCTAAAGAAACTGTGAGTCTAAGATTAGAAAATTCTAATCTAAAAGAAAAGATTTCAAAACTAGAAATTTATTTACAAAACTCTCAGAAAGAAATAATCTCAGAGGCTTCCAGTAGCGCTGATAAAATCATAAAAGAATATGATCACAGCTTTCAGAAGTTTCTGGCTAAAAACATAGATAGAAGCAAGATGGCTTCAATGATCTATGGAGTTAGCAGGAATGACAGAAAAGGAATAGGATACCAAGGTAAGGTATCTCCACCTAAGAAAGTCATGGACCTAGTAATAAAACACACACCACTAAAATCACACTTCACATATGGGCACACGCATGAACTAAAATACGCTAGCAATGATTATTCTGCCAAACCAAAATTCAAATAGAATTTTGGTAAAACTAACAAACCAGGACCCAAAAAGATATGGGTACCTAAGGACAAAATTATATATGTAGGAGATATCTTTAGCAGCAAAGCTAAAACACCAGTCATGGTACCTGGACTCTGGATACTCTTAACACATGACGGGAAGAAAGCATATGTTCCAAAGCCTGGAACTTAAACCTGGAGGCTACGTGGGCTTTGGAGGAAACCAAAGAGGGAAGATCATTGGCTCTAGAATAGTAGGTAATGGTAATCTTCCTTCTATTAATAATGTGCTTTTAGTTGATAGATTGATGTATAACCTGTTATCCATAAGTCAATTAAGTGATAGCGGTTATGATATAATCTTTAATCAAAATTCATGCAAAGCTGTAAGTCAGAAAGATGGAACTATCATGTTTAATGGAAAGAGGAAAAACAACATTTATAAGATAAAACTTTCTGAACTAAAAAGTCATAATGTAAAATGCCTTATTTCTGTTAACAACGAACAATGGGTCTGGCACAGAAGATTGGGGCATGTTAGTATGAGAAGAATATCTCAGATTAACAAACTCAATCTGGTCAGAGGACTTCCGAATCTGATGTTCAGCTCAGATGCTCTGTGTGAAGCATGTTAGAAAGGCAAATTTGCAAAACCTGCTTTTAAAGCTAAAAATTTTGCTTCCACCTTTAGGCCATTAGAACTTCTGCACATCGACTTATTTGGACCAGTGAAAACTGCGTATGTTAGTGGCAAGAAGTATGGGTTAGTGATCGTAGATGACTATAGCAGATGGACATGGGTAAATTTCTTAAGACACAAGGACGAGTCATATTCTGTGTTCGTTGCTTTCTGTAACCAAGTTTAGAATGAAAAGGATCTTAGAATTGTTAAAGTCAGAAGTGATCATGGTGTAGAATTTGAAAATAAAAAATTTGAAACATTTTTTAATGAAAAGGACATTTCACATGACTTCTCTTGTCCTAGAACTCCCCAACAAAATGGACTTGTAGAATGAAAGAAAAGAACATTGCAAGAAATGGTCATAACCATGATCAATGAGACTAACAATGCTAAGATCTTCTGGGCAGAAGCAATTAACACAGTGTGTTATATTTAGAATAGAATCTCTATAAGACCTACTATGGAAAAGACTCCATATGAATTGTGGAAGAACAGAAATACCAACATTTATTATTTCCATCCTTTTGGATGTACATGTTTTATTCTGAATACTAAAGATCATCTGAACAAGTTTGACTCTAAAGCACATAAGTGTATTATGTTAGGATACTCTGAATGCTCAAGAGGGTACAGACTATACAATACAAAACACAGATTTTGAAGAGTCAATCAGTGTTAGATTTGATGATAAGCTTGACCCTCAAAAGTTAAAGTAGAATGAATCTTTTGCAGATATAGAAGTTGAATTCACAGGTGCTGAAGACAACTCATCAGAAGTTCCCAACAGAGACGCTCCAACAACTTTAGAAGGAAATGTCACAAGTGTTCCAATACCCTCTATTGATCAACTCCAAAAAAAGTTATCCATAATCAGCATAGCTCACCCAGAAGATAATATTTTGGGAAAGAAGGTTGATTCAATCAGAACACGATCAACATTCAGAAACTCTGAAGAATCCCTCAAGGGATTGGTATCTCCGATTGAACCAACAACAATTAATGAAGCTCTTCTGGACAATGAGTGGATTCTGGAAATGCAAGAGGAGTTAAACCAGTTCACTAGAAATGACGTATGGGATCCGGTTCCCAAACCAAAAGGATTCAACGTCATTGGAACAAAGTGTGTGTTCAGAAACAAACTGAATGAGCAAGGAGAAGTCATCAGAAACAAGGCACAACTGGTGGCACAAGGTTATAGTCAGCAAGAGGGGATAGAATATATAGAAACCTTTGCTCCAGTCTCCAGGTTAGAATCTATCAAACTCTTAATCTCTTTTGCTGTAAATAATGGAATCACTCTGTATCAGATGGATGTCCAAAGTGCATTCTGAAATGGTTACATTGATGAAGAGGTATATGTGCACCAACCCCCTGGGTTTGAAAATTCCAAACACCCATAATATGTTTTCAAACTGAAGAAGTTACTCTATGGTCTGAAACAAGCTCCCAGAGCTTGGTATGAAAGGCTAAGTAACTTTCTGTTAGAAAAGGAATTCACCAGAGGGAAAGTAGACACAACCTTGTTCTGTAAGACATTTAAGAATGACACTTTAGTCTGTCATATTTACGTAGATGACATTATTTTTGGATCTACTAAACCTTCTCTGGGAAGAGAATTTTCTAAGTGCATGCAGGAAGAGTTTGAGATGAGCTTAATGGGGGAACTTAAATTCTTTCTGGGAATTCAGATAAACCAGACTCCAGAAGGAACTTACATTCACCAGAGCAAATACGTCAGAGAACTTCTGAAGATATTTGATCTCTCAGAATGTAAGCCCTCAAAGACTCCAATGCATCCCATGTGCATTCTCGAAAAGGAAGAGGTAAGTAAAAAGGTAGAACATAAAATTTACAGAGGTATGATTGGATCTCTCCTGTATTTGACGGCTTCAAGGCCTGATATTTTATTCAACGTTTGTTTATGTGCTAGATTCCAATCAGATCGTAGAGAATCTCACTTAACAGAAGTTAAGAGAATTTTCAAGTATCTGAAAGGTACTACTAACCTGGGTTTGTTTTATAGAAAATCCAATGAATACAACTTAGTAGGATACTGTGATGCTGACTTTGTTGGAGACAGAGTAGAGCGTAAAAGCACTTCTGGAATCTGCCAGTTTCTTGGAGACAATCTGATCTCATGGACCAGCAAGAGGAAGTCCACAATTATGTTGTCAACAGCAGAAGCTGAATACATAGCAGCTGCCGGATATAGCACACAAATGCTCTGGATGAAAAGTCAACTTGAAGACTTTAACATATTTGAGAGTAACATCCCTATCTTCTGTGATAATACTTTTGCCATCTGTCTATCCAGAAATCCCATTTTGCATTCTAGGGTTAAGCATATAGAAATAAAACATCATTTTATTAGGGATTATATTAAGAAAGGAATTCTCACTTTAAAATTTATTGACACAGACCATCAATGGGTTGATGTGTTTACAAAACCCCTTTCTGAAGATAGATTCAATTTCATTCTGAAACATCTCAGCATGAAATTGTGTCCAGAATAAAATGTTTTATTTGCATATTCTAACCCTCATAATTTTGTTGTTTTCCGTGAACATCTAATCAACGTGTCTTCAGAAGTTAGAAGTACAGTTGCCTCAGAATCTATCTGTGAAGATCTGAACTTTTAATTTCAAGGGTAGAGGCGTGCAGTTCACACCATCAAACATATGTCATCCTCTCACAAGCTACCTTCTGAGGCTAAACACGCGTTTAAATTCTGAAGGGTCCAAGGCTCTGATTGGATGCATTGAGACACTTTTCATTGGTAACTGTTTAATATCTCACTAAATCCCCTAATTTCAGGTTTCATTAATTCAGTATAATCATTACTTATTTTCTTTTTCTTACTGATTACGTTTTCAAAAGTGTTTATAAAACTCAATTTACCATTTCATTCACGTTTTACTGCTTCTGATTCTCTGTGGGATAGATTCAGAAAATGGTTCAACTCTGAATCCCAGAGGCTGAAAGAATTGAGCTATGAGATGGCTCAACAGAACTTCAGTGATCAGCTGAAAGCCTTCAAAGATCAAGTTCTAAGTCACTGTAACAAGAAAGAAATTCTTCTGCTGGAAAATGCTCCCTGGAAAGAGCATCAACCTTCAGAAGCCATTGAACCAGATTTTCATAGTCACCCTCTGACTACTTCTCCAGAAAAGGAAATTGCAACAAAAGAAGTTGGTCAATCAGAAGAGGCTGCAAAGTGTTCTGAACGACATGCAACCCCTGAAGATACACCAGCTTCGTCTCTAGTCATGCAAACTCTGGAAGAGTTGAAGAAGGAGAATACTTTAATCCACTCCAGGCTCGATAAGCAAGAAGACACAAACAAAGAGATCAGGGATATATTGGACAAACAAGAAGATACAACAAAAGAAATCAAAAGATATTCTGGGAAAGCAGGAAGAACCAAGCACTCAGATTAAGAGCTTGTTGGAAGCGTTGTTCACACGACTTCCCCCTCCATCTTAGATTTTCTTTAACTTATTTTCTGTATTCTTCATCTTATCCTCTTTGTTTCTGAAAAATGTCATTGCATTCTGTTTTCAATATAAACCATTTGTTTGACTCTGATTATATTTCTTTTTAATACCTGACAAAAAGGGGGAGAACGTAAGATATTTTCAATAACAGTATACCGGGACAAAGTCTCAAACATTCTGAATATCTTAACTTCTATCTTTTCTGAAAGCATGAACAGGAACATATTCTGATAAGGACAGAAGGACATGCATCAAAAGCTCTAACGAGAAGGAACTTCAGGGAAGTAACTCATCTCTATCTGAGTAATCAACTCAGGGGGAGACTCTCTTAAGCTTTTTGTTCTATATTTTTTATTGAAAATCCTAGTTTTTATCATCATCAAAAAGGGGGAGATTGTTAGAACATAGTTTGATTCTACAACCCTTAATTAGAGTTTTGATGATAATAAACACAAAGAACAAATATGCACTCTAAATTTGTGTTGTATTTTATACAAAAGTTATGACTGAAACAACATCAGAAGTTAAGCCCCAAAAGCTTTCAAGCTGAGCTAATCAGAATGTTCTGAAAAATGATGATCAGAATCTGCGCTAAAGTAAAAGACACTCTGATTCTGAATAGAAGTCTAATGCGCCAACAGATCCTCATATCTCTGAGTCATCAAAGTTCTGAAGTAAAGCAGCATGCAAGATTCCCAAGTTCTGAAGTGTTACTTTTCAATTAAGACAGTATCATATGCAACGGCTTCATACAGAAAAGAATCTTCTCAGTATGGAAAGTGCATTGAGTGTCCATTATCACGTTTTATTTTGGACGGATTTCCACGCCTATATAAACAAGCTAAAAGGATAAATAGTTTACGATTATTTACCAACGACTACTTATACATCTCAAAAAGCTGCAAGTATTCATATTCTTTCATATACTCAAATTGTGTAATGCATCACAGTAATGATACAGTTTTTGTAACGAAAAACATATAGTACACAGTTAATTGTTCTTTGATCAATTTATTGTTCCTTGAGATAAACCGGGTTATGGTCATACTCAATAAGACTTTGGAAGTTGTCAAAGTAGTTTTGTAATCTGTTTGATTAGTGGATTAAGTCCTCGTTGGAGAGAGGCAAAATCACCTTGGTGGGTGGACTGGAGTAGTTTGAGATCAAACGAACCAGGATAAAAATCTTGAGTCTATTGCATTTGATTTTAAGTTTCAATTCAACCCCCTCCCCCTTCCTTGTGTTTTTCACTTCTTCAGATGACAGCTTTGTGTCATGGACAGTTATACAGAAAAGAATGAAGAAAGCTTTTGATAAAAAGGTCAAACCTCATGAATTCAGAGAAGGCGACCTCGTGCTCAGGAAGATAATGTCTTTCAGCACAAATTCTAGGGGCAAGTGGACTCCCAATTTTGAAGGCCCATATGTTGTCAAGAAATCCTTCTCTTGTGGTGCATTAATTCTTGAAACTATGGATGGCGAGGAGTTCCCACGTCCCATGAATGCTGATGCAGTCAATAAATACTTCACCTAAAGAAGTAAAAGAACAGCTCGCTAAGTTGAAAACCCGAAAGGGCGGTGTGATACGGTGGGAAGAACTGACTATTTTTTGGAATGCTGGTTTACGTTTTGCGTTTGTTTTGGCAAAATGTCGCGGTAAGCAAGAGTCGCCACCGACTTTTATTTTATCCAACAAGGAAAGGAAAAAAGCACAGAAAAATTCCTTTTCTCGAGATATTTCTCGGGTTCGGGGGGTAGATTATAGAAAGGGAAGGTGTTAGCACCCTTTCTATCTGTGGTTATCCACGGGCTCTTAGGTACTTGCTCATATGTTTTCAAAATTATTTTCTTTGTGCTTGTGGGTTTGAAAAAGTTTTTGTTTTGAAAACATCGATTTAACTCTTGCTTCTGTCCTCAAGAGTGTATGAAGTGTTTTTTTGAAAACTTTATTCGAAAAGTGTAAGTGTGAAGAGTTTTTGTTTTTGAAAGAGAAAGTACTTAAGAACCATATACCTACTCGAAAAAGGAATCGTTCTATGCTATCTTCCTTTAGAAAATGATATCCAGCTATTGATGAGTAGGTAGCACTGTCGTTGGAGTTTGAGGGTCAATTCGAAAGGGACGTACGGTCACTAAATCAATGTTAGGACGCCTTAGCGGTAACCCTAATGTCTTAGATCATTTGTTTTGAGGCAACAATATCTGAGGCAACCGTTTTGAGGCGACTATGATCTTTTAGAAAGGAGGGTGACCTCTAAAGTGACCTATACTCAATGACCGTGTACAAATGCAACCAAGTGGGGTGTACCCTAAGAGTGCGCATGTGCGAGTGTGTCGTTTTCAGTTAATTTTATCTTTGTACATGTTAATGGTGATCTAAGTTGATTTTAGGTTTAAACATTCAATCTTGTCATCCATCCCCTATTATCAAACATCTAATAGTTATATTTTGCGGAAAATAAATTGCGGAATTTAAATTACAAGGCGTCGGGTATTTACATCGCCAAAAGCAACCCTTTGAAATTTAAATTCGGAAAAATAAATAAAGCGATAAAATAATTAAATGGTCCTAATTATCTATTACATTCCGAGAACAAGTACAATATTGAAAAAATAGATCGCGTGCGGAAAATTAAATCGAGTGTGAGTTTAGGGTTTTGACCCCTTTTGTTAAAGAAAAGATTTTTTTTGTTGTTTTTTGAATTAAGAAAGAAATTATCTAAGTTAATTATTAAATCAATAAATTAATTAATTAATTAAGGAAAATAAATGTTTTTTTTTGGGTTTTTGGTATTTAAAGAAATAAAATAAAATAAATTAATGTTAGTAAAAACCTAATTAAGTCTAATTAGTTTTAATTATTTACAAAGAAATATATTAAAGTTAATTCTAATTAATGGCCTAAATTAATTAATAGATTTGTTAATAAAAAATAAAATACTAAAATTTAATTTAATAAAGAAAATATTTTTTGGTTTTAATTTTATTAAAGGAAAATATTTGATTGGTTAGAAAGTAATAAAAATAGTTAAATCAAATAAAAAAATAAACAAATAAATAAAAGAAAGAGAGAAAGGGTATGGGCCTGAAAAGGAGGTCAGAATAGCAAGTTGAGGCCCACTAGGCGCTGGCCTTGTTTGACTTCTGAGATTCCCTGCGCGCATGCTGACTTGATTCCATGGTGGACTCTCAATTTGGATCACCAGATCTGGCCTTTCGCCATCTGGTTGTTGGACATGTGAATGCACATGGTGAGCTGCAAGCCTAGATTTACACTTGATTATATGAAGAGGAAAAATAACAAAGAGAATGGGGGACCTGGGATTCGAACCCAGGTCCAGTTGGTCATTGGCAGGCACGCTTACCACTTGGTTGTTGTGCTTCATTTGTTAACAATGTAAGAATAAAACATATATCTAAAAATATGTTAATATGCCAGAAAATAAAAAAATGCGCGAAAATTTGAAAAGGGCCAATCAGATGGTGACATGGTCTCGTCCCTATCCTCAGGCTTATAATGAAGTTACCTGCAGATTTGAATTTGCAGCTAAAAGCATAGGCCATTCCTAAAATTCATCTCAGGCCATATAAATTCCTCCCAAGACCATGGTTGCATTCGTCTTCCTCTCCCAGTCATATCCATAGCCATCATTAAGGCTAATTTACCTATAAGAGAAATACCCAAAAACAAGCCACAAAACCCTAACTATGGTACCTCACAGCATAGGCCACATAAACAAAATTGGATAATGCAGAATGCTTAGAAACTTGATGAGGATTATGAATATGCAAATAATTTGTACAAAGGATGCAGGAATAATGATTTGTGAATTCAAGAAAGGAGCGGATTTTTGTGACACTTACAGTGCTTTGTGATGTGCATGGAGGCTTGCTTGGGATTGGTTCTGCTTCAGTGATCGTCAAGGAATCGATTGAGATCGTTCTTGGCTTCTGAAAACACCTCTAGACACGATTTTGATTTCAAGCTTTTTTACCACTTTTTTCAAGTGTTCTTTTGCTTATTCTCACTGCCTCCAACCTATATTTCGTGTCTTTTGGCTTCTATATGTATCATGGAATGCATTAGGTCAAGAATCATGAATCCAATCTCTCTAAATCAATGCACCCATATTTGATTTGATTCACTTTTGAAAACTTGCCAAATTTGTCAAAAAAACATCTTTTTGCACATGATCTTGTGTGATACGAATTTGATGATGATATTGATGAGAATCCAATCCTGAAAATAGCAAAAAAATCTCATGTAATCAAAGTTTGGGATTTTATTTGATTTAATTTGATTTAAAATGAAATAATTCAATAAAAAATCAAATAAAATAATAAAATTGATAAATGGACACATGGATGAAGATAGGACACGTGGAAAATGATTCAAGCTCAAATCAAGTGGAAAATAATGGGCCCATTTGACAAAATTTGAAGTTTTGGAGATAGTTGACTTTTGGCAATTTTGTAAAAATGCCCAACTTCAACAATGCATAACTTCTTCAATTTTAAACTTTTGGAAGTATTCTTGGACTTTTTAGAAATCTTGAGATGTTATATAACCAACCCTTTTGGTTGCATCTCATTTTTATATTCTATGCTCAAGTTATAAGCTTTGGAAAAAAAGGTGTTTTTGTTGAGTTTCAAAAATGACCTATAATGTCCAAATTTATAACTTCTTGTGAGTGCATTTTCTGATCTTGGGGTATGAAGATGGATTGTAGGAAATTTTATCCTATTCCAAATGAGCTTTGGATGGGTCATTTCTCATAAAGTATGAGAAAGTTATGCTTGGTCAAATTTGAGTTGACTTTTCCTACAAAACCCTAATTTAGCAACTTTTGAGTCTTGATGAATTTTGAGCAATCCTTGATGAATCGTGATCAACCCTTGATAAAATGATGAAATATCCTTCAAAATGAGAATTTTGACAAAAAATCTTGAAGTTTGACTGTTTGTAGGTCACAGTTGACTTTTGCCCTAGCGTAGTCGATTTTTGGACCCTTTGAGCAATTGACTGAGCAAACTTCCTCTGCAAGGCTTGAGACTTGACATGGTTTATCTTGAGAACATATTAGGAAATTTGTGATCACTTTAGGTCATTTGGATTCAAGGATATTGATGCAACACAAAACCCTAATTTGGGGTTGACTGCCTTAGGAGATAGCTTGTCTGACCAACTCTTGAGCAATCTTGAGCCACTTGGAGATTCTCCTTGAAATGTTTTGAGAAATATGAGAGGGAAAATTTTGGGGTACAATAGCTGCCCCTGTTGAATCTTCTTAAACCTGAGGATGTAGATTGGCTTTCGTTCCTTTCGTGATCCGAAGGTGGAAGATAATTGAACACTAGAGTGCCCAGAAATTTGCACTCGCCTGAAGTGGTATCAGCCTTGTGATGTTTGGAATGGGATTATAGATGCCATTTGGTGATTGTTGGTAGGAGGATGGGCTTACAGATGCCATCTGCAGGAGCGTCGATCGCGTAAGAAATTCCTTAGTGATAACTTGCATACCTGTTGTTGTAGAAGATTCCGCTGGGGAAGCCTGGTTTTTGTCGAGATTTAGGAACTTGCATGTACTTCAACTGAGAGAATTCCTCAGCTGAGTCTTAAGAACATGTCCATAATTCAACTGGGGGGAAACATCTTCATCAAGATCTAGGAACTATCTGGTCTTCAACGTAGTATACCGTTGAGATTGTAGAACTCGTCCACACTATGACAGAGGAAAACATCTTCATCAAGATCTAGGAACTGTCTGGTATTCAACTTAGTATACCGTTGATATTGTATAACTCATCCACACTATGACGGAGGAAAACATCTTCATCAAGATCTAGGAACTGTCTGGTCTTCAACATAGTATACCGTTGAGATTGTAGAACTCGTCCACACTATGACGGAGGAAAATTGTCGAGATTGAGAACCTTATCTGAAATTCAACCGAGGATAATTCAATTGAGATTTAAAAACCGGTCAGGTCTTAGACTGCTGAGAACTTAAATGCATCCTTCCTGAAAGGTAAAGGTCAGTCATATGCAATGCATGATATGGATCAAGCAATGATGTTCTCCAAATAAATGATATCATGTTGTATGATGCGTATATGCATGTATCATGATGTATGGAAATGTAATGTTTCTAGCTGGGGAAAATAAATCCCGGATAGCTGTGGGAGAATAGAGTTGGATTCTTCGTTTCGGCTGGGGATGGTGAACAGAGATGATTGCGAGAATAAACCTGCAGGAGAAGATAACTCTGTTGGGGAGTAAACTGAGAAGGAGATTACTCTGTGAGGAAGAGATGTTCTTCTGAGAATTCAACCAATAAGTTCCACTGGGGATGAATTACCGTTGCTGGTGATACTGAATCCTGTTGGGGTTTTGAGTTCTATTTGTGAAAGGAAAGAACTTCGCTGGGGATGATCTTTCAGTTGCGGCTTCACTGGGGATAACCTATTAGACTCTTGTGGGGATAATCCTTTGAGCTTTGCTGGGGACAATCTTCCTTTGAACTTGGCTGGGGATATCTATTTTTATACTCCGCCGGGGACGAACTTCCATAGTCTACTGGGGATGATTCTTCAACTCCACTAGGGGAGCTTTTTCAGACTGCGCTGGGAAAATTTTAAATCCACTGGGGATGTCTTGTATTCTTCCGGGGAATATTCTTATACTCCGTTGGGGAATATTAAGAATGTCGGGGATATTAAGCCCTTTCAGTGTTTATGGTAGATAAACTCTGCTTGGGGGAAAATATTACTGATTCATTCATTCATAGTTGCAAGTCTCAGCTGGGGAGAGCTATCATTACTGTCTTACTCTGTGGGGAGTGAAAGTACCTTAGCTATATTCTTCAACTGAATTTACCTTGTACCTGGTGGACAGAGCAACTGTACAGTTTGGACAATTCTCATTGCCCCTGTTTCTGATATTACCAGTAATCGTCTTTTATTTCGCATGCAAATATTTATGAGCAGCAGTTAATGTCAAGTGCATATATCAGAAATGAACATTGGACGTTCTTTGTAAAAAAAAATAGATAAAGGAAAAATAGCTTGAAATTTATTTGAAAATGAATTGAATTGATTTTGAAGTTTGGCCTGTAAATAGGCGTTTTTGTACAGGAGGCTGACGTCCTAGTAAGAGAACGCCGCCGAATAAATATAGAATTTACACAATAAAAGAAACAAAACAGCTATGTGAATAATCTCACTGGGTTCCAACTCTACTATTGCCCTTATGTCTTCGAGCATCTCATAACTTTGCTACTTGGTTGAAGATGAATCAGATTGATTAGTGTCGTCCGAGCTTGATAGTCAATACAGAAGTCTGGATGCAAGGTGATCCAATGAGACACAGTGTTACGCTTTGAACCCTAATTTTTGCCTGGACTGCCCTTTCGGGTTTTCAGTCTACCGGGATACCCTTTTTTGCCCAAGTCGCCCTTTCGGGTTTTCGACTTGCCGGGTGTACAATTTTTTTCATTTTCATCCCTTATTTTTTCCCGAACCCTTTTGGTTCGCCGGGAAGCCCTTATTTTTGCCTAGGCCAGTCAACCTAGCGGGTCTTTGATTATGCGTAGTATTTTTTCATTGTGTCTACATTGACGGGGTGAGGAAGGTCGTCACCATCCATGGTGGTTAGAATCATAGCTCCTCTTGAGAAAATATTCTTAACCACATATGGCCCTTCGTAAGTAGGGGTCCATTTGCCCCTGGGATCACCTTGAGGCAGTATGATGCGCTTGATGACCAGGTCCTCAACTTGATACTCTTGTCGTCTAACTTTCTTGTTAAATGCATTGATCATCCATTTTTGGTACGTCTGACCATGACAAGTAGCAGTGAGTCTCTTTTCGTTGATTAAGTTCAGCTGATCAAGTCGGGTCTGAATCCAGTCATCTTCGCTTAAACCTGTATCCTTCATAATCCGAAGAGAGGGTATCTGGACTTCAATGGGCAAGACTGCCTCCATGCCATAAACCAAGGAATAGGGTGTTTCCCCTGTTGACGTTCGTGCTGAGGTACAGTACATATGAAGAGAAAATGGTAACATCTCATGCCAGTCTTTGTATGTCGTCGTCATCTTCTGCACAATCTTCTTAATGTTCTTATTAGCCGCTTCAACAGCCCCATTCATATTCGACCGGTAAGGAGAAGAGTTGTGATGTTGTATCTTGAATTGCTTGCAGAGTTCGGTGATCATCTTATTGTTGAGATTCGTACCATTGTCTGTAATGATCCTCTCTGGTACACCATATTGACAAATCAGATTATGCCGAATGAACCGTGCCACGACATTCTTGGTTACAGTAGCAAAGGAAGCTGCTTCAACCCACTTCGTAAAGTAATCAATTGCTACCAGGATGAAACGATGCCCGTTAGATGCCGTAGGTCTGATCTTGCCGATCATATCAATCCCCCACATTGCAAAAGGCCACAGAGCTATCAAGACATTCAGAGGTACTGGAGGTATGTTCACTTTATCAGCATAGACTTGGCACTTGTGACAGGTCCGAGAATGATGATAACAGTTGGCTTCCATAGTGGACCAGTAATATCCTGCCCGTAGGATTTTCTTTGCCACGGTGTATCCACTGGAATGAGTTCCGAAAGTACCTTCATGTAATTCTGTCATGATTCTGTCTACGTCGTTCTTATCCACACATCGCAGTAAGGTTGAGTCATGGTTACACTTGTAAAGGATACCATTGATGATGAAGAACTTCACCGCGAACCTCCTCAGAAACTTCTTATCATTAATAGATGCACCCTCAGGGTATTCCTGAGGCTCAAGGTATCTCTTCACCTCATGAAACCAGGGTTTATCTGCTACCTCTTCAGGCTCAACGTCACAGCAATGTGCGGGTTCGTCCAATCTTTCAATGATAATCCGGGGAGCTTCGTTGTCCCAATTGACTTTGAACATAGAAGAAACTGTAGCCAGCGCGTCCGCCAACTGATTCTCCTCTCTAGGGAAGTGTTCAAATGTTATCTCTTCGAAATGTGGAAGCAATGTCAATACATACCCCTTGTAAGGAATAAGATTTGGGTGTTTAGTATCCGACTCGCCTTTGATCTGACTGATCACGAGAGTGGAATCTCCGAAAACACTTAAAAACTTAATCCTTAGGTCAATTGCCGCTCGAAGACCCATGATGCACGCTTCATACTCCGCCAAGTTGTTGGTGCAGTTGAAACATAGTCGGGCGGTAAATGGAGTATGAGAGCCTTTAGGAGATATGATCACGGCGCCAATGCCATTACCCAAAGAGTTTGAAGCTCCATCAAAGTACATAGACCATCGGGATCCTTCCTCAGGTCCTTCATCCAGTCCAGGTTCCTCACAGTCAGTTACTATCATGATATTCTCATCCAAAAATTCAAAGTTCATAGACTGGTAATCATCCACTTCCTGATGTGCCAAATGGTCCGCCAACACACTTCCCTTGATTGCCTTTTGGGTCTTGTACTGGATGTCATACTCAGTCAAGATCATCTGTCATCTTGCTATTCTTTCGGACAAGGCAGGCTTCTCAAAGATATACTTGATTGGATCCATTTTTGATATCAATAGAGTAGTGTGAGTCAGCATATACTGTCTCAGCCAGCGAGCAGCCAATGCTAAAGCGCAGCAAGTTTTCTCAAGCAATGAGTATCGGGTCTCGCAGTCGGTAAACTTTTTGCTAAGTTAATAAATAGCATGCTCTTTTCGGCCAGACTCGTCATGCTGCCCCAGCACACACCCCATTGAGTTATCGAGTACCGTCAAGTATAAGATCAAAGGTCTCCCTTCAACTGGAGGCATCAGAATGGGTGGCTCTTGGAGATACTCTTTGATTCTTTCGAAAGTGGCCTGGCATTCATCGTTCCAACGTACTACTTGATCTTTCTTTAGTAGCTTGAAGATTGGCTCACAAGTAGCAGTCAGGTGCGAGATGAATCAGGCAATATAGTTCAAACGTCCCAGAAAGCCTCTGACTTCTTTCTCTGTTCGTGGAGCTGGCATTTCCTGTATAGCTTTCACCTTTGCAGGATCCACTTAAATACCTTTATTGCTTACGACAAAACCCAGCAGCTTACCAGATCTCACCCCGAAGGTGCACTTGTTCGGGTTTAACCTCAGCTTGTACAACTTCAACCTGCCAAATAAATTCTGAAGGTGGTCAAGATGCTCTTCTTCAGTCTGAGATCTTGCAATCATGTCGTCAACGTATACCTCAATCTCATGATGGATCATATCATGGAACAAAGCAACCATGGCGCGCTGATACGTTGCCACAGCATTCTTCAATACAAAAGGCATGACCTTGTAGCAAAAGGTACCCCACTGAGTAAGAAAAATTGTCTTCTCCATGTCTTTGGGAGCCATTTTAATCTGATTATAACTGGAGAAACCATCCATAAATGAGAAGACCTTATGTTGTGCGGTGTTATCAACCAGAACATCGATATGAGGTAGAGGGAAATCATCCTTGGGACTTGCCCTGTTCATATCCCTTTAGTCAACACACATTCGAACCTTACCATCCTTCTTCGGTATAGGAACCACATTGGCAACCCACTGAGGGTAAGAAGTAACTGCTAGAAAACCGGTGTCAAACTGTTTCATAACTTCAGCCTTGATTTTCTCAGACATATCCGGACGCATTCGGCGGACTTTCTGTTTCACGGGAGGACAATCTTCCTTGGTAGGTAGGCGGTGAACCACAATATCGGTATCCAACCCAGGCATATCTTCGTAAGACTAGGAAAAGATCTCAATGTAGTCACGCAGCATCTGAATCAACTGTTGCTTGACACTAGGTTCCAAATTTTCACCGACCTTGACCTCTTTCTTGTCCTCTTATGCACCTAGATTTACCGTTTCTACTGACTCTTCATGTGGCTGAATGGCCCTCTCTTCTTGGAGTAGCAGTCTAGCAAGTTCAACAGGCACTTCGTAATCATCTTCACCTTCGTCTTCGTCTAAGTTGATCGGGCTTTCGAAGTCATAACTGGCAGTAGCAGAGTCATTATCAGTGAGATCCAGAGTGGATGTAGACCTGTATATGTGAGTGTGTGTAAAATAGCTATTTTTGCAATATGTAATAAAAGAAAAACAAGGAGCGCAAAATTTGAAATGCAAGAAAATGTCCAATGCTTTTACTAATGATATATGAAAATGACACACATAAAGCCCTCACAAATGAAGCCACGTCACCCCGGGTAAGACACCGGGCCATAGAGTTTAAAACATTTTTTGTTACCAATTCAAAACAAAAGTCTCATTACTGGGTAACAAAAGAAATTGGGATAAAGTCCTTTGCTGTCTAGTTTCTTAGTCCACCGTTGGTCGTTGGGTAGATCCAACTGTCGAATTCAGATTCTTCAATGTCGTCTTCAATGGCATTCACCCCTGAGTTGCTAATGAAAAAGGGAGGTCTTCCAATCCGTGCATTCTGAACAGCCTTTTGAGCTTCTGCAGTGAAACCCAAACCAAACTTGTTAGTCTTCTATGCAAAATCAGGGAGTTGTCCCCAATTTGCACACTCACCTTTCTCGACAACAGCCCGAGCGTCCTTGAAGGAAGCCATCTTCATAGGTGGATCTTCGACAACAGTCTCAGTTGACGCCAGTGTTTGGGGAACCTCTTCAAAATGTTGGAACGGGGTCTCAATGAACTCCCCATCCATCTCTACATATCGGAAAGAGTTGAGTTGGCTCACCATGTACTCCTCCTCTCCTTGTACTGTCACAATCTTCCCTTTCACTGGGTACTTTAGCTTCTGGTGGAGCGTAGACGTCACTGCCCCAGCTTTGTGGATCCATGGACGACCCAGCAAACATGAATAAGATGGTTGAATGTCCATCACATAGAATGTAGAGGCGAAAACCTGAGAACCAACCTTAATCGGATTATCCACTTCTCCATGAACCATCCTCTTAGACCCATCAAAGGCCCTGACAACAATGTTGCTTGGTTTCAGCTCCAACCCTTCACAGTCCAACCGGTCTAGAGCTTTCTTAGGCAAAACATTCAATGAGGAACCAATATCCACCAATACATGAGCAAGAGTAGTTCCCCTGCATTTAATGGAGACATGTAGGGCATCATTGTGATTCTTCCCTTTAGCAGTCAAGTCGGCGTCAGAGAAACCCAACCCATTATCAGCAGTTAGACTAGCCACGCAATCTTTAAACTGATCAGCTGATGTTTCTTGAGGTACGTGTGCAGTCTTCAGGAATGCAACCAGAGCCTTGGCATGGGCCTCTGAGCATAGCAATAGTGACAACATAGTGATTTTGGATGGGGTTTTCCCCAGCTGCTCGACCATATTGTAGTCGCTCTTTTTGATGATCTTCAGAATTTCTTCCATCTCTTGCCTAGAGGCTTTAACAATAATTGTCTTTGGTGCCTCCGTCTAGGCAGGCTCATCAGTGGTTCCTTTGCCCCGAGTATCGGATGACTCGGCAACAGGAGTAAGAATGGGAACTTGAACAGGAATGGTAGCAGGTACACTGGCAGGGGTAATAACAACGGGTTTCTGGACAGTTGGTGGAGAGATATCAGGGGAGAAAAGTCTTCCGCTACGGGTGACTTTGGCAGGTCCAACAATATTGCTGATGTCAGTATCAGCATCCAAATCTTGTTTAACTCCGTGATAATAAACATCAGCTCCGTAGTGCCAAGGGACAACTTTATCTGATGTATAAGGGATAGGCCCTGGAACAGTGATGATCAATGGTGCGATTCTTGGAACAGATGTAATTCTAACAGGCTTTCTCGAGGAAGCCTTGGAAGAATTGTCGAAGATGGTGATGATAGCAACTTCTTCAGTAGAAACCAAAGGAACATGAGTCTTCTCGAACAGAATTTCTTTATTATCCATCAGGCGTTGGACACCTGACTTCAAAAGATGGCAACTAGTAGGTAGGATAGAACACATACGGCAACCTTCGTCACATCCCGGAAATAAACCGGCTAACAAAAGGTTCTTCTTCACATTCATCAAAGGGGTAACAATGTCATTCACAGAAACCGCAAACGAGTCTTCATCTATAGCATTCACTCCATGCTTGGGCATAGGAGCAGTCATAACATTAGGTCTTTCAGGTGCTTTGAAGTCAATCTCCTTTGCATCAATTAAGTCCTGTATTTTGTTCTTCAAAACCCAACAATCATCTGTATCATGCCCCGGGCTATTAGAGTGAAAAGCACAGCGGGAATTAGGGTTGTACTTTGGTGATGTAGTGTTGGGATTCTGCGGGGCCTCCCTTGGAATCACTAGATTGGTTTTCAATAACTGCGGAAGAATCTGAGATAAAGTCATGTTGAGCTGAGTGAATTGTCTTCGAGGTTTCTCGGCCCTTAGCTGATTGTTACACTGAGGAGCACCAACAGGTCTTGAAATAACAACTGCATTAACAGCTTAGCAGCGTTCAGGTCTATTCTGGCTTTTCGAGCTGTAAACAACACTAGATTCCTTCTTAAAAGGCTTCTTCTCGGTGCCTGATGAAGCACCCTTCTGTATTTTACCATACTTAATACCAGCCTCAATCCTTTCCGCGGTCATAATCAGCTCCGTAAATCCGGACGATGAACTCCCAATCAGATGGTTGAAATACATACCAGATAAGGTCCCCAGAAACATATCAACTAACTCCCTATCAGCCAAGGGTGGTTTCACTCTTCCAGCGAGGTCCCTCCACTTCTGAGCATAATCTTTGAAACCTTCGCCCGCACCCATAGACATACCCTGGAGTTGGGTACGCGTGGGAGCGAGGTCGGCATTGTATTGGTACTTCTTGTAGAAAGCAGCAGCTAAATCTTCCCAACTACGGATACTGGCTCCTTCTAGCTGGTAAAACCATTCAAGTTGAGTCCCTGAGAGATTGTCTTGAAAGAAGTGGATCCATAGGTTCTTGTCAGCGGTGTACGGCTGAATCTTCCTAACATACGACCAGAGGTGCAGTTTCGGGCAAGAAACTCCGTCGTATTTAGAAAAGGCTGGTGCTTTGAATTTGTGGGGAATCACCACCCCAGATGATAGACCCAGATCAACAAAGTCCAGACCAGGCACTTTCTGAACTTCCATCGCACTCAATTGGTATTCCAGTTGCTTGTATCTATCCTCAGCCGAAGGATACTGGTCTTCATTGAAATTCGTCTCGTTGTCTGAAACCACAGGGCTAGGAGCCCTCCTTTCTTCTTGAATATCCTTCCCTCCAGATGAGGTGGTCAAATCAACTTCATCTTCTAGCCTGTTCCTAAACCTGTGGCCCATGTTAAACAGGATCGTCTTCTTCTTCTTCTTCTTCTCTTACAAGATAAGGGCCTTCAGATCTTGCTGACCCTTAGCCAAATTCATGAACAACTCCTGGAATTGGGCGTTTTGAGCCTGAAGAGCCTTGATTGCTTGTTCAGTTGATGGTTCAGAAGACATGATGCTAAAATAAACAGCGAAGAAGATAAGAGACCTGTAAGGGTACCTGTTATGAGGTACATGGAATGAAATGTGCATGCTATTATTTCAAAGACATCAAGAGATTCAAATTTGTAAACCAAACATGAAACACACTTTTATTAGATAAACTTGAAATTCAATTGTTCAACAAATTCCCTTAAGGCGTTACAAGAAAGGAAATACTGAAAAGTAAATAAAAACTGGAAATAATCAAAGGACATCAGCGCTCCCATGGTCGTTTTCCTTTAGTGTTGACATAGTCATTGATGATCTGCTCCCTCTCTAGCTGCCTGGTCAAATTCTGGATCTTTCGCTCTTGCTTGTGATACTTTTCTCTATAAGTATCCCGCTCTCCCCTTAGTTGCATCCAGGATCTCTTCAATTTCCCAATGTCAGTAGGCATGTAAGGGTGTAAGATCGTAGGAGGAACCCCTTCCTCATCAGCAACTTCAACAATAATAGGCAAGACGGCTTCATAGGGAATTCCCAGATTTTTGGCACGTATGTGAACCCATCGGAGATATGGTTGCATTGGTAGAGAAGTCTTCGCACCCAACTCATGTGGATCAGACCTGTGAACTCTATCCCAAGCTCTTATGAATTTGCGGCGTTGCTCGTCACTATCCCCTTGAAAATCAAAGATTATACTAGGCATTAACAGCTCATGAGGTCCTACCCTTCTGGCTCGCCCAAACTGACGTAAGGCCAAGCATGGATTGTAACTAATTCCTCCATTGGTTCCTATCAGTGGAACATTGGGGTATTCCCCACAGCGATCAATAACGGCCACCTCGTCCATACCCTTAATAGTCCAAATGATGTCATTGTGAGAGAGAGACATAACCCTATAAGCCCATCCCATGCCTTCCTTGTTCTTTAAAACTGATTTGGGGAGGTGAGAAATAAACCACCTCGCCAATAACGGAGCACAGCACATCAAAGTTCCCCGCCTCCGAGCAGTACGGGCATAAAGCTGATGAAGAATGTCACCCAAGAGAGTGGGTACAGGATTACCAGAGATGAAGATTTTTACCGCATTCACATCAACAAAGGAGTTAGAGTTAGGAAACAATACCAAGCCATATATCAGAAGAGCCAGAATATCTTCGAATGCCAGGAAGTCTAGACTATCCCAGAAATGATTAGCCTTACAAACCAAGAACTTAGTCAGAAAGCCCTTTGCTCCACTTCTAGTTTCCCAGTTTGACATTACCTCATCCTTTGTCAGATGAAGGGCTGAAGCAATCTCTTCCGGTCTAAGGATCTTCTCCCAACCTGTAAACGGGGTCTTCTCCAGAATAGAGATATCGAGCAGATCAGAGAACTCTTCCAAGGTAGGGACCAACTGGTAGTCCTGGAAAGTAAAGCAATGGTACAGCAGATCAAAGAACTGGACTAAGACACTCATCATTTGTTCGTCCAATTTGGAAGTGACCAAACCAAGAAGATGCCCGTGTCTTTTGATAAAGGAAGTAGTATCTGACATCTTTGCAACCAACTCTTTAAGCGTAGTGGGAACCTGGACAAAGTTGATCTGGATGGTGTTCCTACGCATAGGTGCCATGACCTACAAAACAGAACAAAGATGAATCCCTATTGTCTTTGAAATAGGTTAGTCCGATGCAAGATGTATGAAATGTTATGATGTCATGATGTCATGATAGAAAGCACACCACAAGTATCCACAAATAGCAAACATGGTAAAGGCACATAAGTCACACAGAGAGCCCTTAGATTTCAGGCTGGCAAGGAGTCTAGGAGTCTAGGTACTACCCTCTTTCAGTTCAGTTGGTTTAAACCTGTCCTAAAAAATAGCAATCGGGTTCTAGAGGATCCGAATATCACTGACTACCCTCAATCGGTCATAATTCCAGTTTAGCAACCTTTTCTTGCGACCGGAATCATCGCGAGAGTTTAGTCTCAATGAGTGTAGCATACTGCTACTGTTCTATGGCCAAGTTGGTCAATTTAAAGGTTCTAAGGTCATTTGGTGCTTAATGACCCCTTAGCAGACCCATATTCTCCTCATTGCGCCATAAGGGATATTAGTACATACTAAAGTGCCACAGCAACATAGCTACTGCTTCAACCGTATCGGTCTACGCCGTACAGTTCCCTCACAGTTTATTGCTACTTACCTAAAGAGTATCCCCCAGATCCGGGTTAGGATCTATAATAACTCCGTTTCAACCCACAAAGATAAAGCATACAAGTCAAGCAATAGAAAACATTATGAACTATTCTTAAGGTACACCCCACTTATTAATTGTCCCCAGCAGAGTCGCCAGTTCTATGATACGGTGGGAAGAACTGACTGTTTCTTGGAATGCTGGTTTGCGTTTTGCGTTTGTTTTCACAAAATTTCGCGGTAAGCAAGAGTCACCACCGACTTTTATTTTATCCAAAAAGGAAAGGAAAAAAGCACAGAAAAATTCCTTTTCTCGAGATATTTCTCGGGTTCGGGGGGTAGATTATAGAAAGGGAAGGTGTTAGCACCCTTTCTATCCGTGGTTATCCACGGGCTCTTAGGTACTTGCTCATATGTTTTCAAAATTGTTTTCTTTGAGCTTGTTGGTTTGAAAAAGTTTTTGTTTTGAAACATCGATTTAACTCTTGCTATTGTCCTCAAGAGTGTATGAAGTGTTTTTTTGAAAACTTTGTTCGAAAAGTGTAAGTGTGAAGAGTTTTTGTTTTTGAAAGAGCAAGTACTTAAGAACCATCTACCTACTCGAAAAAGGAATTGTTCTATGCTATCTTCCTTTAGACAATGTTATCCCACTATTGATGAGTAGGTAGCACCGTTGTTGGAGTTTGAGGGTCAATTCGAAAGGGACGTACGGCCACTAAAGCAATGTTAGGACGCCTTAGCGGTAACCCTAATGTCTTAGATCATTTGTTTTGAGGCAACAATATCCGAGGCAACCGTTTCGAGGCGACTATGATCTTTTAGATAGGAGGGCGACCTCTAAAGTGACCTATACTCAATGACCGTGTATGAACGCAACCAAGTGGGGTGTACCCTAAGAGTGCGCATGTGCGAGTGTGTCGTTTTCAGTTAATTTTATCTTTGTACATGTTAATGGTGATCTAAGTTGATTTTAGGTTTAAACATTCAATCTGGTCATGCATCCCCTATTATCAAACATCTAACAGTTATATTTTGCGGAAAATAAATTGTGGAATTTAAATTACAAGGCGTCGAGTATTTACATCGCCAAAAGCAACCCTTAGAAATTTAAATGCGGAAAAATAAATAAAGTGATAAAATAATTAAATGGTCCTAATTATCTATTACATTCCGGGAACAAGTACAATATTGAATAAATAGATCGCGTGCGGAAAATTAAATCGAGTGCAAGTTTAGGGTTTTGACCCCTTTTGTTAAAGAAAATATTTTTTTTTTGTTTTTTGAATTAAGAAAGAAATTATCTAAGTTAATTATTAAATCAATTAATTAATTAATTAATTAATGAAAATAATTTTTTTTTGGGTTTTTGGTATTTAAAGAAATAAAATAAAATTAATTAATGTTAGTAAAAACCTAATTAAGTCTAATTAGTTTTAATTATTTACAAAGAAATATATTAAAGTTAATTCTAATTAATGGCCTAAATTAATTAATAGATTTGTTAATAAAAAATAAAATACTAAAATTTAATTTGATAAAGAAAATATTTTTTGGTTTTAATTTTATTAAAGGAAAATATTTGATTGGTTAGAAAATAATAAAAATAGTTAAATCAAATAAAAAAAAACAAATAAATAAAAGAAAGAGAGAAAGGGTATGGGCCTGAAAAGGAGGTCAAAATAGCAAGCTGAGGCCCACTAGGCGCTGGCCTTGTTTGACTTCTGAGATTCCCTGCGCGCATGCTGACTTGATTCCATGGTGGACTCTCAATTTGGATCACCAGATCTGGCCTATGGCCATCTGGTTGTTGGACATGTGAAGGCACATGGTGAGCTGGAAGCCTAAATTTACACCTGATTTTATGAAAAGGAAAAATAACAAAGAGAATGGGGGACCCGGGATTCGAACCCAGGTCCAGTTGGTCATTGGCAGGCACGCTTACCACTTGGCTGTTGTGCTTCATTTGTTAACAATGTAAGAACAAAACATAATATGTGAAAATATGTTAATATGCCAGAAAATAAAAAAAAAACGCAAAAATTTGAAAAGGACCAATCAGATGGTGACACGGTCTCGTCCCTGTCCTCAGGCTTGTAACGAAGTTACATGCGGATTTGAATCCGCAGCTAAAAGCATAAGCCATTCCTAAAATTCATCTCAGGCCATATAAATTCCTCCCAAGACCATGGTTTCATTCGTCTTCCTCTCCCGGTCTTGTCCATAGCCATCATTAAGGCTAATTTTACCTGTAAGAGAAATACCCAAAAACAAGCCACAAAACCCTAGTTATGGTACCTCACAGCATAGGCCACATAAACAAAATTGGATAATGCAGAATGCTTAGAAACTTGATGAGGATTATGAATATGCAAATAATTTGTACAAAGGATGCAGGAATAATAATTTGCGAATTCAAGAAAGGAGCGGATTTTTGTGACACTTACAGTGCTTTGTGATGTGCGTGGAGGCTTGCTTGGGATTGGTTCTGCTTCAGTGATAGTCAAGGAATCGATTGAGATCGTTCTTGGCTTATAAAAACACCTCTAGACACGATTTTGATTTCAAGCTTTTTTACCACTTTTTTCAAGTGTTCTTTTGCTTATTCTCACAGCCTCCAACCTATATTTCGTGTCTTTTGGCTTCTATATGTATCATGGAATGCATTAGGTCAAGAATCATGAATCCAATCTCTCTAAATCAATGCACCCATATTTGATTTGATTCACTTTTGAAAACTTGCCAAATTTGTCAAAAAAAACCATCTTTTTGCACATGATCTTGTGTGATACGAATTTGATGATGATATTGATGAGAATCCAATCCTGAAAATAGCAAAAAATCTCATGCAATCAAAGTTTGGGATTTTATTTGATTTAATTTGATTTAAAATGAAATGATTCAATAAAAAAATCAAATAAAATAATAAAATTGATAAATGGACACATGGATGAAGCTAGGACACGTGGACAATGATACAAGCTCAAATCAAGTGGAAAATAATGGGGCCATTTGACAAAATTTGAAGTTTTGGGGATAGTTGACTTTTGGCAATTTTGCAAAAATGCCCGACTTCAACAATGCATAACTTCTTCAATTTTGAACTTTTCGAAGTATTCTTGGACTTTTTAGAAAGCTTGAGATGTGCTGTAACCAACCCTTTTGGTCTCATCGCATTTTGATATTTCATGCTTAAGTTATAAGCTTTTGCAAAAAAGGTGTTTTTGTTGACTTTAAAAAATGACCTATAATGTCCAAATTTATAACTTCTTGTGAGTGCATTTTCTGATCTTGGGTTATGATGATGGATTGTAGGAAATTTCATCCTCTTCAAAATGAGCTTTGGATGGGTCATTTCTCATAAAGTATGAGAAAGTTATGCTTGGTCAAAGTTGAGTTGACTTTTCCTACAAAACCCTAATTTATCAACTTTTGAGTCTTGATGAATTTTGAGCAATCCTTGATGAATCATGATCAAACCTTGATAAAATGATGAAATATCCTTCAAAATGAGAATGTTGACAAAAAATCTTAAAGTTTGACTATTTGTAGGTCACAGTTGAATTTTGCCCTAGCATAGTCGATTTTTGGACCCTTTGAGCAATTGACTGAGCAAACTTCCTCTGAAAGGATTGAGACTTTACATGGATGATCTTGAGATAATATTAGGACATTGGGGAGCACTTGAGGTCATTTGGATTCAAGGATCTTGATGCAACACAAAACCCTAATTTGGGGTTGATTGCCTTAGGAGATAGCTTGTTTGACCAACTCTTGAGCAATCTTGAGCCACTTGGATATTCTCCTTGCAATGTTTTGAGAAATATGAGAGGGTAAATTTTGGGGTACAACAGGTGGCTTAGGAAAAAAAGAGTGTCTCGGTAGGCCTAAAAACCGAAAGAGCGATCTAGGCAAAAGTTAGAGACATAAACATAAAAAATTTCCCGCTAAGTTGAAAAACCGCAAGGACAGCTTAGGAAAAAGTTAGGGACTTTATTAGCAAGTAACTGCATCATGCAAGATCTGATCATTGAAGCAACAATCTTCTCTAATCCTCATCATACTTCAACGGAAGTTGCTGCTCAAGATTTCAAAAATTGTTAGAGGGGATAGTGGTCATTGTATCTCAATGTATCTTTTCCATTATATATTACTATTTTCCAAACTTTGTAATCATCTATGGAGTCTCGCCATTTGCAGACTACCATTCTATTAATAAAGTTTGAGCTGTTACCCAATTCTTTGTGTTTCTTATGTTATTTAGCTTGCAAAGACTCCATTTATTATTGATAATAATTTTCAAAGCAAAAAAATTAAATAGAAAAATTGATTTTTCAAAAAGAATTTACAATCTGCTTTTACTTTAGAATTTGTGATGCAAAAAAAAAACAACAACAAAAATGGTGATCCCAGGAATGGATAAACTTCAGTTGTTTAAGAATTTTTTGTTCCCCTCGGGATGGTTTCCTCAGGATAATTCGTCGTATTGGGTTCATGACTCTGGTATCCCCGGTCAATTTTGGATTAATTTCTCCTATTTTCTGAATTTTCATGATGTGAAGTTTCAATCCGAGATTTCTCTAGTGAAGTTTTCATTCGGTCTAATGGAAGTTTTTTTCAAGAGAAGTCGGTACCATAGTCACTCTTGAAGAACGCAGGTCCCCGGTTTCTCTAGTGAAGAATGTATTGTGGTTTTCCCTTTAAGGACGTGGTGATTAACCTCTCCAATAAAGTGGGCCTGAAATCCCCAGTGAATGTTTTAATGATTTGGTGTCCATCTACTTTACTTGAGATTGGTTTTGCAATCCCCAGTAAGAGCGTTACTCTTAAAAACATTTGTTTCCCCTGTGAAGCCTGGACAAGAATGTTCTATTCGTGTATCTGTACTATTCTGTCACTTTGTTTTGTTTACTTCCGGATTATGTTTCTCCCCAGTAAAGCTAAAGCAGCCAGTAGGTTATGTTTCCTCAGCTGACGCTTAGTTTTTCTTGGAATGATCATCTTGGATGTGATTTAGCCGAGTGTTGTTTGTGCCCGAGATGGTTTTTCATGGTTACCCCCAATGTTGTATATCTGTTTTGTCAGCATACGCACGATAACACCCATAAATTCATACATACATCATGCATAGCTAAAATTGGAAAATCATTGCTCCACTAACATTTGTTAATATTTTTGTTGGCCTTAAGCAGAAAGCGTATATTCTTTTAATCTCCTCACCGAGTTATCCCTTGTGGAAGATTTTTTATTTAGCCTTCCTGTATAGCTCCTTGTTTGGAAAGATTTGGTTTTCCCTCTTGAGTTTATTTCTCAAAGGTTGTATTTTGGTTGACTGTTTCATTCCAGTTTATTTCTGGTTTTAATCTTTGGTTCCACAACAATATTATTTACTTTGGATTTCTGAAAGCTTCGAGTTTTGGTTTGTGCATTTATTTTGCACGAGAAGACTTTATCTCCTTAGCAGAAATATCATGGCATTTCTCCAGGAAGTCATATTTCATTCCCCAGGAAGCCATATTGTTCTCCCCAGAAAGTCAATTCTTTTTACAATCCTACATGACAATAAGTAGCAGGTCTCTTTATTTGAGCAACTTGTGCTTTCTTGTAAAAGTCGACATAACTTTTTTTTCTATCTCCTCTATGAGTGGATAGTTTGCAGTCCTTCGTCAGTTTAAGCCAGTGGATAGCAAGACTTTTAAAATTCGCAGAGACAGTTCGCAAGTGGAAGTCTCTTTATTTGAGACAGCTTACCCTTTCCAGGAAAAGTACTTCGGTTAAAGAAGAAGTTGAGACCCGTTCTAGGCGAAATGCCAGAATTTTAGGGAAACTTGTTATCTTTTTCCTACCTTCAGTGAACGTTGGTAGTTCATCATCAGTGAACGGAGGTGCTATAATATACTTTCTCCCTACCTTTAGTGAAAGTTGGTAGGTCATCGACAGTGAACGTGGATAATTGTTATCTTTTTGCTACCTTTAGTGAATGTTGGTAGTTCATCATCAGTGAACGGCGGTGATATGATATATTCTCTCCCTACCTTCAATGAAAGTTGGTAGATCACCATCAGTGAAAGTTGGTGTTTGTTATCTTTTTTCTACCCTCAATGAACGTTGGTAGTTCATCGTTAGTGAACGGCGATGCTATGATATATTTTCTCTCTACCTTCAGTGAAAGTTGGTAGATTACCATCAGTGAAAGTTGGTGTTTGTTATCTTTTTTCTACCCTCAGTGAACGTTGGTAGTTCATCATCAGTGAACGGCGATGCTATGATATATTTTCTCTCTACCTTCAGTGAAAGTTGGTAGATTACCATCAGTGAAAGTTGGTGATTGTTATCTTTTTTCTACCTTCAGTAAATGTTGGTAGTTCATCGTCACTAAACGAAGATGCTATGATAAATATTTCCTCTACCTTCAGTGAAATTTGGTAGATCACCATCAGTGAAAGTTGGTGATTGTTATCTTTTTGCTACCTTCAGTGAACGTTGGTAGTTCATCGTCAGTGAACGGCGGTGCTCTGATATATTTTATCTCTACCTTCAGTGAAAGTTGGTAGGTCATCGGCAGTGAACGTCAATGATTATTTCTCTCTGCCTTCAGTAAACATTGGTAGCTTCGCCTTCAGTGGAAGTCGGTGTATCCTTTTACCATTTTACCATCCTCTCAGATTCAGGTCTTTTTGATCCACCAGTGACTTACTTTCCTAGTTGGGTTACTCTCTTGTTTCTTTATTTTTTTTGTTACACCCCCAGTGGTGTTTTGCGTCCCTTTGGAGTTTTCCATGTGCACTCATATTCATAAGCATTGCATGGCATCTTAGGGCCAAAAATAGGGTTTGTTTTATATTTAAGTATCTTCAATCGTGTAGACACGAAGATTTTTAACCTTCGTATCTATGGATAGAAGAAACTTAAATAAGGGCAACTGTTGTACCCCAATTTTTTCCCCTAAGATCCCTTCATCATACCATGTTGATTCATTCACAATAAGATCATATTAGGATTCTTTGTTCCCCTCCCTATATTTATCTTTGCTCTTTGAGGAATCACAAAGCACCTTGACTTGTGTTCTTTTATGGTCATGAACATTTTTGTCTTGATTTCTCCTCTTAATTAATAAAATTCAATGTTGGTTTGTCTTGCTTGTTACTAATATAGGTAAAGGCAATGAGATTTAACAAGTTGCTCCATGGGTGCATGAGTTTATTTCCATGCCCTAGTCAATAAAGCTTGAGAATTTCAAACCTCACCATTGGATTTGTTTTGGAAGGAATGGCATGGCAAGGGTATTTTAGTTCACCACATTTCAAGGTTATCAAATTTGGTTCAAAAGCACAAGGGATTGACTGGAGAAGTTGTCATGCTTGGATAAGGCTTTGTTCCCATTGGTCACAAATGCATATTTATCTCAATTCTCAAGATATTAAAGTGTTTGTGGTTTCTATGAGTTCTCATTATCATCCTCAACAACTTATATTTACAAATCATTTGTGTTGGTACAAGAAGTTTGTTCAAAATTGTCAAAGTTCCTCAAGGCATGTTTCTTGATCTAGGAGCTAGGGTTTTGAACTTCAAAGGAGTATATATTGCTCATATTTTGGTATTTTTGAGTGATTCCAAAGACATAATTCTCTTCAAAGGGTTATTAGCAAATCACTTCAAAAGTTCCAAGGAGTTTTCAAGTGGAAGAAACTTGATGAAGAAGAAAGATTACAAGTCCTCCAGATGAATCCCCAATTTTTCATGTGTGACTTCAAATGATCATAGCTTGGTAAATTTTTATCACCTTGAGCCCATTATTTTTCCACAATTATCTTGAGGATGTGAACTTTATGCCTTCTTTTATGTGCAAAGTGAGAAAATGGATGGAAGTTGCCTTAAGGATACTAAAGATTATAGGTCATTTTATGAAATTTTTCCAAGTTCAACAAGTCATAACTCTCTCAATTTTTTGATATTTTGAATGTTCAAGTCTCAAAATTTCATTCAAGAGAACTACTCCATTCCATCTTTTCTATTCAAGAGCAAATTCTAAGTGGAAGGCTATGTTTGGATGCAAGACATTATAAGTCATGTTTGAAGAAAAACTTGAAATATTTCTAAGTATGGAAAGTCAACATTTTTTCCAACTTTGACTCGTTACAACTTTCAGCTCAAGCATCCATTTGTCTCCATTCTTTTCACATTGCAAAGCTTGTAGCCTCATCTTTCTAAAGCATCAATAATCATGCCCTAAGACCCCTTGAGTTGAGAATGCCATTGGTCAGAAGTTGCCAATTTGAAATTGAATTTTTCACCAAGTCAGAAGTTTGAAATCCTTGATTTGGCTTCTAAACACTTTGTTTCTGTGCATTTTTGCTTCTGAATATGTTTAGTGAACTTCTAGAAGTGATTAGCATAGAAAAACGCACGTTTTTTATGAGTTTTGATCAAATTAGAAGTCACACTTTTCTTGTTTGCAACTTCACACGATTTCCCTCCAAATTTCATCATTTCACACGCTTGGACATTCCATTTGATTCCCTATAAATAGAGGGTCATCCCTCATTCATTTCCTCAAGCTTGGATAGCCAGAATCACCCTGCCAAACTTGTTCCATAACTCAAAATTCAGCAACTTCGAAATCCATTCTCAAGCCTTTTTTAATCCAATTTTTCCATCAATTCACCATCCTTGATCTTCCCTGAAGCTAACCATATAATTACATTCAATAATTGTGCCCTATATTGCTCCATAGAAGTCCAGTTTCAGAGCTCTGCAACTCAACTTTAATAGGTAGATTCCTTCATCAATTCTTCAAAACTTTGATATCATTGTGATGCTCTCATTGCCCTGGTTCTAGTCGCAACACTTTCTTTTTACTGGGAACACGTTTTGACCATGAAATTTCAAATCCCTTTTCAAAACTTACCTTCCAAATTTCTTGAGCTACAATTTATATAAATTTTTCTCAAGGGTGTGGTTGTCTTCGTCTTGAAGAGACGAAACAAATGGCATAGGTCTCGTGCTCTAATTTTACAGAAAAACATGGTTTTGGGACTGGCTGGAGGTTGAATCTGACAAATGTGTCATCCTTCAACCAATGAAACAGCGCCATTTGGATTTTTTGAATTTCTGATTTACATTTGATTCAGTGCTTTATTCACTAATGACCATGATATGCACAACGCGCCAGATCCCTTGGATTTGATTACTAACGCGTTTTGACTCTCATCCAATGGTCCACATATTTTTTACTTTTATTTTATTTTTTGTTTTTTATATTTAATTGTTTTAAACTTCAAAAAATCATAGAAAATTCATTTTAAGTCCAAAAAATCTGAAAAAATTATGAAAAATATTTTTGATTATTCTCTTTCTGATTTTTATTTTTTCACAATTTAATTTTGTGTTTTGGTCTTTTTTTATAAATTTTCACTTTATTTGAATTGTTTTAAATGTTTAAAAATACTTTTATGCATTTTTAAATTCTGAAAAAATTATGGAAAGATCCAATGATATTGTGACAAATATTGGTGACCTCACTTATTTTTTATTTCTGACTTTGGTATTTTTTTATCATTTTTGGTTTATTTTACTCATTTATTTTAATTTTAAAAATAGTTTCTAACTTTAAAAAATTACCAAAAAATTTATAAAATCATTTGAGTCCTTTTCTTATTTTTCTATGGACTTACTTTTTATTTCTTGATCAATTTGAACATAGATTATATTTTTCTCTTTTATTTCTATTTTAAAACATTTTTTAAACCTTTTTTGTATATATTAAATGTAATATTATTATGTGACTATTTCTGACTGATCTTGGGTTAAATTTTTGATCATGAACTTTATTAACAACATTGGATCCATGGTGTTGAGTCTAACTCCACAAAAATGAATCAATGATTTCAATAATAGTTTGATTAAATTTAATTCAAAAATGGTTTGTATATTCTCTCTCACCCCTCTTCATCTCATCCCTTTCTTATTGCACTAAGTGTTATTGGAGCATGATCTCTATATCATGTCTCAAAATAAATGGTGCAAAGATTGCTATTGACCGGCCTCAAAATAGGTGTGACTTCTATATAAGTCCACTTACGGTTGCTTAACATAGCGCTAAATTTTGTCCCAATTTGAATAAATGATAATTCGTGGCCCAAACTTATGTTTGCAAGCCCAAGTATGTTAATTTGATCTCTTTGATCTAATAACATTGAGATTCATTGTGTGGAGGCTTTGGTTCTACCAATCCTCTAATGGATCTACAACACCTTTGGTCAACGCGGATCACTTAAACATCGTTGATCATTAAATGGTACTCATGAGGATTCCAAATGGATGATATACTTGATAAAAATAAAATGCAACTTGTTGTATGGAGGCTTTGGTTCTACCAATCCTCTAATGAGTTCTAAATTCAAGTTTCAAGATGATAATCCAACTAACTACTAATCACTAATAATTGACTTTATCCTTTATTTTTATTATATGCCCCATTTTATTTTTATGCACTATTTACTTTTAGCATTTATGTTTCATGCCATTTTCATCTTTGCTCATTTGAGTATTTACTTTCTTGTCATTTTTATTTTTACTCACTTGAGCTTTACTTTTCTTTTTCAAAACACCTAATAATCAACATAAACCTTAAAAATATTTAATGATACTTGGACTATTTTGTTATTATCCTTGGCATTTTGGAGCATTGGACTTTTTGGACCTAGGATTAGGAACCTTGGCCTATGATTGAAGACCTTGTGACCTTATCTGATTATTTTGTATGGGGCTCTTGAGGTTTACCTCAAGGCATTGGGTTGTTTGTTTGTTTTGTGTGCATACTATTATGATTACACTCTTTGTTTGTAATCTGAAATTCACCCGTATACAACCGTTACTCTGCCTAATTTTTGTGAAGACTTAATACACTTGAAGTTTGGTTCTTCCAAGAGGTCTAGTATCATTGCTTGCTTGGTTTCAATCCAAAGAATGGGAATTCTATCTTGGCTAATAGTGTCAAGTATTGTCTTCTTGTTGGTTAGATGGTTCTTATCCCTAGTTTTTACCTTATGCTTTAGGATAGTCCCTTCTTCTCCTCCCATCTTCTTTAATTTCAAAAATCTTCTCTCTCCTTTTAAAAAAACTCTTCTTGTTTTTTTAACTTGAACCACTTTCATAATAAACTTGGACTTAGGTCCATGAATTTTCAAAACATTTTCATAAATAAACTTCAATAAACTTAATAATACTTTGACATTTTTTTTGTGAGAAGACTAAAAGTCAATCAATCTCATTTCAAACCATTTTGCCACTTTGGCTTTTATCTTTAAAACCTTTCTCAAAAGATTGGACTCTTGTCAATCCTTGTAGTGATGCAAACAACTATACTTCTATAATATGTAGTGAAGAGAGATATTTTACACTTGGGTGTTGAGTGAGGCATTGTTGATTTTAAAATCCAAGCCATATCCTCTACTTTGAGATGATGCAAGTTCTCCTTTCTCATGATTGTGGGTAGTAGTTATGTTTTCCACACGGAAAATGAGAATGATGTTTTATCTCATAAAAATTAAACCAACACACTTACATTTTAAAAATTTTAAAAGAGGAACTACATGTACCCTGATCCCCTATTGCACGGAAGGTGGTACGTAGGCACTAAAGGTTCAGAGCCGCGGCGGGTGCAAAAACCATAAAAATACATTTATTTTCTCACCTCCACCATCCATTTTACATACAATATTTTATAGACAAAATATACATATTTTACAAAGAGGTTCCTGCGGAGTACCGTAGATGTTTAGGGTGCTAATACCTTCCCTTTGCATAACCAACCCCCTTACCTTGAATATTTCCCCCCTCTTTTGGGTTACTCGCTCTTTTCCCCTTCCTTTGGAAACAATAAAGCGCGGTGGCAATTTTATTTTGATTTGTACAAGTATAGTCAATCCCATGGCTTAGTCTTAAACATTTCTACCGCTACAATTAGAAGCCAAAACAAGAGTTTCAAATTTCTGACTTGGTGAAAAATTTAGTTTCAAATTGCCAAATTCAAGCCAATGTCATTCTCAACTCAAGGGGTCTTAGGACTTGATTATTGAAGCTTTATAAATAGGAGATTACAAGCTTTATAATGTGAAAATAATTAGATCAAATGATGTTTGAGCTGAAAGTTTTAAAGAGTCAAAGTGGAGAAAAAGAGGTTTACTTTCCATACTTAGAAACTTTTTAAGTTTTTCTTCAAAAATGACTTATAATTTCTTGCATCCAAACATGGCCTTCCACTTGAAATTTGTTCTTGACCAAAAAATGGTATGAAGTAGGTATCTTGAATGACATTTTGAAACTTGAACCATTCAAAATATCCAAAAATTTAGAGAGTTATGACTTGTTGAAGTTGGAAAAATTTCATGAAATGACCTATAATCTTTTGCATCCTTAGGGAATCTTCCATCCATTTTCACACTTTGAACATGAAAGAAAGGTTGAAGTTTACATATTCAAGATCATTATGGAAAAATAATGGGCTCAAGGTGATAAAAATCGATCAATTTATGATCATTTGAAGCCACATGAAGGGAATTTGAAGATTGATCTGGAGGACTTGTAATCTTTCTTCACCATCAAGTTTCTTCCACACAAAATTTCTTTGAAACTTTTGAAGTTATTTGTTAATAACCCTTTTAATATAAGGATGTATTTGTATTCACTCAAAAATACCAAAAAATGAGCAAGATGTACCCCTTTGAAGTTCAAAACCCTAGCTCCTAGAGAAAGAAAATGCCTTGGGAAACCTTGGCCATTTTGACCAACCTTCATGCACAAACACCTTTTTCATGTGAATATAAGTTGTTGGGGATGATAAGGAGAAATCATATCAACCAAAACCACTTCCAAATCTTGAAAATTGAAGTAGATAGTCACTTGTGATCAATGAATCAAAGATTTGTCCAATTGGGTCTAACTTCTTCAATCAACCCTTGTAATTTTGAACTATATTTTGACAACTTGAAGTGTGATGAATCATAATAGACTCTTCCAAGACATTAATTCAAAGCATATTTAATGGTGAAGCTTGAGTTTGAATGAAGCTTTGTTGAGGAATGCACATAAATGGACTCATGAATCCATAGATCAATCTTGATGGAATGTATTGTGCTTTCACCTACATCATCAACAATTTAGGGAAAACAAATATTGTATTTGTTAGTTAAAGGATAACCAAAACAAAGCATATATGATCACAAAGTACAACTCAAGGTGTTTGGTGATTCCTCATAGAGCAAAGCTAAAGATATGGAGAAGAATCAACCCCTAGTGTGTTGTCTTGTTGTGATTGAATTGATATGATATGATGGAGGAATCTTAGGGGGGGAAATTGTGGTACAACAAGTATTAGACAAGTATTATACCGTGGGTGACATATGGATGCGCTAGTGGGATCCTGAAGGTTAAACATGGGATGAAACGTAGAAATCTCCTAGTGTTTAGAACTATCATGAACGGTTGCTTGTAAACAGAATAAATAGTAGACACATACATTGTAACAAGGGTCACAAAATTCCATAAATTATCTCCATACAAATAGAGTACCCGAGCCAAAGAGATAAATAATTCCCGATAAATATGTCTGTGTCTGCGTCCAGAATTTTTATTATTTGCTTGTTTCCTTAAATGAAGCATTTTGTCTTCTGTCTTTAAGTTTCACCCTTATCTAATGTCATTTACTACACTTTATTTCCTTGTCATTTTTCAAAACATGTCTTCATTTAAAGCCTTTGTACATCAGGTCGAAGGTAAACAACATTGGAATTAACAAGGTCATGATCGCCTGTGGAATGTGTATGAATGTTATGCCCCGATCACTCTAGGGAAAAATAAGCAAAAATAGTACCAATTTGGCCTATAATAATATGGTGTTGTCTAATTATGAATGGAAAACTAGCAAACCTCTAGGAGTGATTCAAGTTGACATGGTCGTAGGGACTACAACAAGACTAGTAATATTCTTTATAGTGCCTACGAAGGAGAACTACAACCTAAATTTGGGGAGAGAATGGCTACATGGGGCATGGTGTGTCCTTTCATCCATGCACCAAAGAATTACCATATGGACGCCCGACGGCATTGTCGAGCACATTGAGGCGGATCAAAAATTGTATACAGAAAATATAAACCATATTGATAGAATAAACTTTGACCGGAAATAGGCAAACATTTCACCATGTGGCTTGTGAGGGAAGGTTTTAACTACGAAGGACGTGATGCATATTATTCTGTGAACCTCCATCCTTAACACGGGTTTACATGGGACGAAGAAACATATGACTTATATCAGTGCCAAACTCGCTTCACATCTCAAAGAAAAGGTAGTCAAAGTGCTGAAAGAGTTTAAAGATTTCTTCGCTTGGGATTAGGACGAGATTCCTGGACTTAACCGGGATTAAGTAGAACTAAAGTTATCAATCAAACTTGACAGGAGGACAATGAATCAAACTCTAAGGGGATTTATGCTAGAAATCATGTAGAAGATTAAAGTTGAAATCGAGAGGTTGATTTGAAACAAGTTCATCAGCCTCGCCAGGTATGTCGAATGGTTAGCAAATATGGTTCCAGTAATTAAGAAAAATGAAACTCTCAAATTCTGCATCGATTTTAGAGATCTAAATGCTGCCACACCTAAAGATGAGTATCAAATGCAAGTGGCTGAAATGCTAGTCGACTCAGTAGCTGGATTTAAGCATCACATTTTGCTTGATGGTTAATCTGGCTATAACCAGATCTTCATTGTAGAGGAGGAGGTGTCAAAAATGGTGTTTCGATGCCCATGGTCCTGAGGCATGTATGTTTGGGTATTGATTCCTTTTGTTTAGAAAAATGTTGGAGCCACAAATTAAAGGGTGATAAATTCGATGTTTCATGATTTCATCGAAACATTTATTCAAGTGTATATTGATGAAATAGTCCTCAAATATTCATCTTATAATGGTCACTTAGATCAACTTCAACAATCTTCTGAAAGAATGAGGAAACATGGGCTTAGGATGAGCCCGTTAAAATGTGATTTTTGTGTGCATGTAGGTGATTTCCTTGGCTTTGTAGTCCACAAGAAGGGCATTGAGATAAATTCGAACAAAACAAAGGCCATACAGAATACTACACCACCGAACAGCAAGAAACAACTCCAATCCTTGTTGAGGAAAATATACTTTCTGAGAAGATTCATCTCGAATCTAAGTGGAAAGACAAAGGTGTTTTCACCGTTGCTACATTTGCAGAAAGAGGAAGGTTTCATATGGGAAACCGAACATCAATAGGCCTTTGATGCAATCAAGATATATCTGTCAAAACCTCTAACGTTATTGAACCCCATGAGGAACAAGGCTATGAAGGTATACATTGTTGCATCTAAATCGATAAGTGGGAGCATGTTGGCTAAAGAAAATGATGATGGTTTAGAAAATGTCATATGTTATCTAATTTGAGTTCTGAATGATGTTGAAACTAGTTACACCATGGTAGAGAAATTATGCCTATCATTGTACTTCGCCAGTATTAAACTCAAGCATTATATAGAATCTTCAGATATATTCATTTAATTGCACTTTGATGTTATTAAACACGTGTTATCAAAACCTATTCTACATAGCAGATATGGAAAATGGGTAGTAGCCTTGACTGAATATTCTCTGACATATGCACCCTTAGAGGCCATGAAAGGCCAAATTATTGTTGATTTTGTAGTGGATCACAAAATAACCAAAGTAGGAATAACCGTATCTTATTGCTTTCTAGAGGTCATGTCAAGTAGGGATTTTACCATTTTCTTTGCCATGAGAAGGAGTAATATAGATGTATGACTGGGATCTCCGTTGCTGATCATCTAAGGAATCCCTCTGGTTTATTTAAAGACGTGTTTAAGTCAATTTTGCATTATGTGTGCTACTTATGTTTGTTTAATATCCTACCTTTGAAGTAGGTATTTTGCAGGTGTGTTTACATTTGTGCTTGCAATCAACCCCTGCATTTCTTCTGTGTCATCCTTAGCTCATGTTGTACATCGACACTCTGGATTTGCGCAGATTATGTGTATCGAGTCGGTCATATGGAAAAGGGTTTGGTCTCAAGCCCCACCATTTTTAAGGAGTTTGCAATGGCCAATGCTGACACTTTGTTACCCGCTTATTTGCTTCGGTTGATCTGCTCCCCTTAGCTAAAGTACTGCTTTTCTTTTTTGTTTCATCTCAGTCTCCCGCTTGTTTGCTTCGGGTGATCCGCTCCCCTTAGATAAAGCATTTTATATTCATACCCTATGTCCCATGAGTCAGTACACCCCAATTGTGTGCTTTTGCCAAAGCACTTGTTTGTATATACGATGCTCCCTTAGGATGTACTTGTTTCTTTCTCGATTCGAGCTAGACCTTAGGATAGGTATCCATGCATGCTAATATAGGATAGAGATTTTCCCTTTCAAAACTCAACCTTAGGATCAATCATTGTATGATAACATTAGGGATTAGATTCTAGATAGAGTCCCTTAGATGTTTTCTTTCTTTTTGCATCCTTGCATTTAAAACTAAAACTTTCTTTTTCCTTAAACTAATAAAAACACTCTCTAATAACTTAAACCCTTTCTTAAAGGTAAAAAACACTAACCAACTCCTTTCTTTTTGGCCAATCGGCTTTTCTCTTCTAAGAGCATGTTAGTTCCTTTCCACTACAGGTCGTAAGTCTCCAAAGGTCGAGCAACTATGGAATAATTGAATTTAACATTGTTCAACTAAAAAATACAAATCCACCAAAACAAGTGAGCTGAACTACGACTGCTCCAATTCCTTAAAAGGGATACGTAGGAAGAGGCTTTTTGTGGGGCCTAATCGAGCATATCTTTGTAAAAATATATTTCTTTTCCCCACAGTTTCTTTTCATTTTCTTTTGTATGCATTCCCTCTTTCTTTTTACTTAAAACCTTAGACATGGACTTTGATCACATCCATTAGATTAAAATAACAAGAGTGGATACTATAGAGTACTACGGACGTGTGGGGTGTTAATACCTCCCCTCGCGTCACAGACTCCCTTACCTGCATCTCTTGGTCGTTCGACCTTGACTTCACCCTTCTAAGGTTTTTTCGATGTTTACCTTTCCCTTCCTATGGGATAAAAGAAGTCCGATGACGACTTCATTGATTTCATCTCGATGATTTGTTCAGCCAATTGTTTCACACATGTGATAAGTTGTGTGTATTACTACTCATTATATATATATATATATATATATATATATATATATATATATATATATATATATATATATATATATATATATATATATATATATATATATATATATATATATATATATATATATATATATATATATATATATATATATATATATATATATATATATATATATATATATATATATATATATATATATATATATATATATATATATATATATATATATTTGTTGACGAGGATATAATCAGTTGCATATGAGTGTGAATATTATATGATGAAACACATGTTGAATAATATTTATGTCACTATTGTTGATTCATGGAATAAAATAATATATATTTATAATTAAATATTATTAATTTTTACCACATAAAGAATTGTTATTATTTTTAAGTGTTTTTACCCATATCTTTTTGGGTCCTTGTTTGTTAGAGTTTCCAAAATTCTAATTGAATTTTGGTTTCACGGAGTAAGAATCACTAGTATATTTTATATCATGTGTGTGTCTATATGTAAAGTGTGAGTTTAAAGGTGTGTGTTTTATAACTATATCATCAACTTTCTTTGGTTGATATGATTCTTCTCCTCTTGGTTTCACATATCCTACACCTTTTCTGCCGTCTCTGCTAACTCCATAGATCATTGAAGCCATCTTGCTTCTATCTATGTTTCTAGCTAGAAATTTTTGAAAGTTATGATCATAATCTTTTATGATGTTATCAGAACTATTTGAAACTTTTGAAACATATTTTTTCTGAGATTTTTGTAATTCATTTTTAAGTTTAGAATTAATTTCTTTTAGCCTAGAGTTTTCTGTTTTTGTTTCCTAGTTTCTTCATTTTTAGATACAAGAACGCATTTACGGTTCTTGTATTTGACTCGAAGTTGTTGATATCTTTCAAGAATTTCAGACAGACTTTCTTCTAATTCAGATCTAGAAAATTTTGAAAATACCTCTTCTGAATCTGATTCAGATTTTGATATATCTGTGTCTTCTGATATGTTGGCCATTAAAGCTATATTGGCTCATATATCTTCTGATTCTGTTTCAGCTTCAGAAGATTCTGAGTCATCCCATGTTGCCATAAGACTTTTCTTCTTTTCTTTGGAGAACTTCTTCTTAGGTTTTTCTTTCTGAAGATTAGAGCAGTCACTTTTGTAGTGACCTGGATCTTTGCATTTGTAGCATACAACATCTTTGTTTCTATATTTTCTGTATCCAGAAGATGATTCAGATTGATTTCTTATTCTTCTGGGGTTTTTGAATTTCCTCTGTCTGTGCTTCCATGGCTGATGGACTGTTTTGGATAGAAGAGATAGTTCGTCTTCCCATGACGAGGATCCGCCAGAGTTTTCTTCTTCTGCCTGAAAAGATTTAGTTTCATATTTTTATTAGATTTAAGAGCAAGAGACTTACCTTTTTCTGGGGCTCATCTTCTTCTAGCTCTATCTTGTGACTGCTCAAAGAGCTGATAAGTTCTTCAAGAGACATTTTATTCAGATCTTTGGCTAGTTTTAAGGTTGTAACCATGGGTCTCCATTTCTTGGGTAATCTTCTAATAATTTTCTTTACATGATCCGCTGTTGAGTACCTTTTGTCCAGAACTTTTAGCCCAACAACCAGAACTTGAAACCTTGAGAACATTGTCTCAATTGTTTCATTTTCTTCCATTTTGAAGGCCTCATACTTCTGGATGAGTGCAAGAGCTTTGGTCACTTTGACTTATGTGTTGCCTTCATGTTTCATTCTTAGAGATTCAAACATGTTCTTAGTTGAATCTCTGTTTGTGATCTTCTCATACACGGCGTACGAGATAGCACTCAAGAAGATTGTTCTGACCTTGTGATGATTTATGAATTCTTTCTTTTGTTGATTTGTCATTTTCTTTTTGTCGATCTTATGACCATTTGCGTAAACTGGATGAATGTAGCCATCAGTTACCATATCCCAAAGATCAGCATCATGAGCTAGAAAAAACTTTAGATTCTGTCTTTCCAGTAATTGAAGTTCTCACCATCAAATATTGGAAGTTTTCCATTGATTCTGTCTTTCTCATCATAGTTATCATTGTTGTTGTTCTGATTTGGTCTCACCAAAGTGTTTTTCTTTCTAGGATCTTTTTTTGACACGGTTAAGTGTTAGCACCCAGAACCAGGAGCTCAGATGCCAATTGAAGGATGGAAAAACACAAGAAAATGGGTTTTAATTGGGGTTTTCAATAATTAAAATAGTATTGCACGTTTGGTTATCCTGGTTCATTTGAACTCAAACTACTCCAGTCCACTCGCCTAGGTGGTTTCACCTCTCTCAAATGAGGTCTTAATCCACTAATGAAAACTTTGATTACACAATCACAAAGACTACCATCAATATCTTCTTGAGACTAAACCACAACTTAGTTTCTCAAGGTATTACAAAATATGAATCAAAATGTGTACAATAGTGTTTCTAGAAAAACTATATCGCAACTGTGATTTATACACAAGGTTAAAGCATAATGAGTAGATAAGAGAGATATTGTGCAAATATTTCTTTGTATATGCAAGTGTTTTTTATCACTCTTCAAGACTCAATTATATAGGCGAAGAAAATGATACATGAGAAGATGATTTTGGAAGGTTGATAAAAAGTTGTTAATTCACTTTCAAAAAATATAGATCTTGTTTGGTACCAGCCGTTACTCTTTGATTTGCAATGATTGAATTTTAATGCATTAGAACTTGCTTCTTTAAAAACTGATCATAATAAGATTATTAACATTAATACTTTAGATCATCAGTGTTTTTCTTCAGTAGAGTTTTAACATGCACCTTTGGTGCTTCAGAAGTTTTAGCATTAGAACTTCTTTGAGCGTGATATTTCAATAGTTGTATAAAAATTCTTATCATATCTTCTTAACGTAACTTTGTTCACTAACTTCTATGCTTCTTTCTCAAAAATTCTCTGTATATTTTATTAAATTATTATAGATCATATTTTTTCTTTATGTATATATCATGTATTTGTTATCACCAAAACTATTACAAATATGTAGAACCAAACTATGTTCTAACAATTTTGTTAGTTGTCTGGTTTGTGATGTCTTGACATTGTATTCGACATTTTTTTTGTAAAATGCTAGAATTTCAATTGGCATCAGAGCAGGCACCCTGTACTGTTTTAGGTGAGCTCCAGGGAAGATATTTTCTGGCATTATGGAAAAGGAATGGGGAAATACTAACAGACCACCTGTTTTAGATGACACCAATTATGACTATTAGAAATCATGTATGGTGGCCTTTCTAAAATATTTGGATAGTAAGACTTGGAAAGTTGTCATCAAGGGTTGTAAACATCCTATGTTAACAAATAAAGATGGGAAGGAAACCATTTATTTAAAACCAAAAGAGGATTGGTCTAAGGAAGAAGATGAACTTGCTCTTGGTAACTCCAAAGCTTTGAATGCCTTGTTCAATGGTGTTGATAAAAATATGTTTAGGTTGATAAATACATGTAATGTGGCCAAAGATGATTGGGAAATTTTCAGAACCACTCATGAAGGCACACCAAAATTTAAAATGTCAAGACTTCAGCATCTCACCACCAAGTTTGAGAATCTCAGGATAAAGGATGATGAGTGCATTCATTTAAGATGAGTATTCTTGATATTGCCAATTCAGCTAGTGCTTTGGGAGAAAAGATGTCAGAAGAAAAGCTGGTTTAGAAAATTATCAGGTTCTTACCTAAGGAGTGTGACATAAAAGTCACAAATATTAAATAAGCTCAAGATATTTTGAAATTGGAAGTGGAAGAGCTGATTAGGTCACTCCAAACTTTTGAATTGGCTGTGAACGATACATAAGAAAAGAAGAACAAAAGCATAGCTTTTATCTCCAACAGTGATGATAAAAAAGACCAATATGATATGGAGACTGGTGAGGGTATTTCTAATGCTATCTTTCTTCTTGGGAGGCAATTTAATAGGGTTCTGAAGAAAATGGATAGGCAGTCAACACCAAATGTCAATAACATGTTATTTAACATCTGTGGGAACAATGAGTTTCATGGGAAGACAAGAGCAGAGGAGAAGCCTAATCAAGTTAAAGGGATTGTGTGTTATGAATGTGAAGGTTTTCATCTCATTAGGTCAGAATGTCCCACTTACCTCAAGAAACAAAAGGAGGGGTTTTCAGGGTGTTGGTTTGAATATGATGATGAATCTGAAGATGAACCTGATGTTGAGACTGCTAAGTATGTTACTGTTGTCACAAGCAGATGGGGATCTGATGAAGAATCCTATGATGAGAATGTCCTTTATGAAGAACGGGATGTTTCTTACTAGGAGCCATATGTTAGATGTGAAGAAATTTGTGAAACAAAATAAAGACAAAAGGGAATCATAATTCAATCGGAAAATGAAAATGAGAAACTAGTATCTATTGTCTTTGATCTTCAAAATGAGGTAATTGTGTTGAATTCCAAACTTGACAACATGAACAAAGGAACTTCAATAATGGAAGGAGCTGGAAACTCAACAAATATGGAGTTTACTTACTCATCTCCTAATCATCAAGTCCTTGGGGATAAGTTAATCCCCTTTGAAAGGAAGAAAGTGATCACCATATCCTATCAAAGGTTTCAACATCTTGACAAACATCAGGAATCTCAAGCTAAGATCTTACCTTGGAAATGTCATCATTATGGTGAGTATGGTCACATAAAGCCTTTCTGTTACAAAATATATGGGATTCATAAACTTCCCGCTCATTCAAGGGCTAATCATGTGAGAATGAAAACTAGTAAGAAGAGAAAATCTAAATGCGAGGATGTTAATTTTATAGCCCATACTTCTCTAAGAGATTCATCTAGAGAAGATTGGTATTTTGATAGTGGTTGTTCTAGACATATGATCGGGGTTCAAAAGTATTTGGTGGATATCATAACTCATTCCACTAATTTTGTAACATTTGGTGATAGAGCTAAAGGTGAAATTAAGGGAGTGGGAAAGTTACATTATATTGAATTTCCCAGACTATATGATGTGCTTCTTGTGAAAGGACTGACTGCAAATCTTATTAGTATCATTCAGTTGTGTGATCAAATCCTAAATGTTAATTTTACCAAATTAGAAATTTTGGTTACCAATGAGAAGGATGATGTTCTGATGAAGGGAGTTAGGTCTAAATACAATTGTTATTTATGGGTACCTAAAGAATCTACCCACCCTTCCACATGTTTAATGACCAAAGAAGATGAAGTTAAGTTGTGGAACTAGAAGCTTGGACATCTAAATCTCAAAGGTATGAAGAAGATTTTATCTAGAGAAGCTATTAGAGGCCTACCAAAGCTCAAAATTGAGGAAGGTAAGGTCTAAGGTGAGTGTCAAATTGGGAAGCAAATCAAGATGTCATACCCAAAGTTACAACATCAGACTACTTCCAAAGTGTTAGAACTTATTCACATGGATTTGATGGGACCTATGCAGGTTAAAAGTCTTGGTGGAAAAATGTATGTCTATCTGGTTGTTGATGACTTCTAAAGGTTTACTTGGGTGAACTTTATCAAAGACTTTTGAGGTCTTCAAAGAGTTGTGTCAACGCCTGCAAAGAGAGAAGGGTACTGTAATTGTTAGAATCATAAGTGGCCATGGAAAAGAGTTTGAGAATGCCAAATTCTATGGATTTTTCTCTTATGAAGGTATTAGTAAAGATTTCTTATCTCCCATCATTCCTCAGCAAAGTGGAGTGGTAGAGCACAAGAATAGAACCTTACAAGAATCTACTAAATTCATGCTACATGCCAAAAGCTTTCCTCACCATTTTTGGGCTGAAGCTATGAAAACTGCATGTTACATTCACAATCATGTTACTTTGAGAACATGTACATATTTCACTCTTTATGAATTGTGGAAATGGAGAAAACCTAGTGTTAAATATTTTTCATGTTTTGGGGAGTAAATGCTGTATACTGTTTGACAGAGAACAATGGAGAAAGATGGAGCTCAAAAGTGATGAAGGGATATTTCTAGGTTACTTTACAAATAGAGGAGCTTATGGAGTGTTTAACTCTAAATACAAAGTCATAATGGAATTTATTAATGCTTTGGTTTAAGATTCAATCACTGAAAGAGAGGTTGATATCGAAGACGATATTGGAACATCTTCTCTGCGGACTGATGATCCAGAAAATGAGGCTGACATTGAGTCTAACATTGTGCCAATGGGTACAAAAACATATATATTTCAAACAAATAAATGTCCCTCTATAGAATTCAAAAATATCATCCAAAGTAACTCATTATAGGAACAAATTTGATGAAAAAGGTATTGTAACTAGAAACAAGGCCAATCTTGTAGCTCAAGGATACACTCAAGTAGAATGAGTTGATTTTGACGAGACTTTGTCATGAATGACCAAAAGTTAAATTTTAAATTTTTATGAGGATCATTCTTTGAAGGAAAAATTTAGAGGGACTAAAAATAAACTTTGAGATATTTAGAGGAACCAAAAAGTACATTAACCCTTATGTATTTGTGTATTTGACACAATTTAGAATTCTTTTGAGAATATTTTAAGAATGAAGTAAAAGGAAACAAATCGAAAATGTATTAAGATCATACAAATGGTTCATTTTGGTAAATACGTATATAAATAATATAATTACTATTTAAGTCGTATAATATTTGACATTGTTCGATCTAAGATATTTCAATATATCTTTGTGCTTCTTTTTATAAATTTTTTACATACAATTTTTCCCATCCATAACCAGATCCATTTAAAGTAGTCATAGAGACACCATATTTGATATGAATATAGAAGTACCTAGTTTGTCTTTAAGAAAATTTTGATTTTAAGGTTTATTAAGTTAACATGATCACAATATAGATGAAGATGTATTTATGGATGTATTCCAATGAATATAATGGACACATATTCTATAATATTTTATAGGACAAAATTGTTTAACAGCTAGAGTTGGAATCTTTCTCATCAAATAAGAAATTATTTATATAATATTTGATTACTCATGGACGCTAAGATAGTGTTACACTGGAATTTTCAGCTAAAGGAAAGTCAACAGAGAATCTCACAATGAATGGACATTTAGGGTTATGAGACATTAATGAAGTGTTTAACAACACTAAACCAGGTGTTTAGAGGAATTGATGATAAGTGTCTTGAAGTTTTAATTATCCAACGTCGATGGAAGGGTCGACTAGGAAGCCAACTGACGTGGCTGTTACGGTTTGAAAGAATCACAAGAACCGATCCACAAGATTAAGATCTACTAGAAACATGTCCAAAATCTTGAGAAGGACAGTTAATATGAATTATGTGTCAACAGGGATGACTTTCGATAGCCACGAAGAGTTTCAAGACTTAGCGAAATCTCCAGAATATAAGTGTCCAAAAAAGATGATGTCGACGAAACGTTAGGTAGTTATCATCAAGAGTTCATGGGGAAGTTTGAAGTAATAACCTCAACGTGGGTAGTAGACAAGTATTATATCGCGGGTGACACATGGATGCGGTAGTGGGATCCTGAAGGTTAAACATGGGATGAAACGTAGAAATCTCCTAGTGTTTAGAACTATCATTGACGGTTTCTTGTAAAAAGAATAAATAGCAGACACATACATTGTAACAAGGGTCACAAAATTCCATACATTCTCTCCATACAAATAGAGTACCCGAGTCAAAGAGAGAAATAATTCACGATAAATATGTTTGTGTCTGCATCCAGTCTTTTCATTATTTGCTTGTTTCCTTAAATGAAGCATTTACTTTTCTGTCTTTAAGTTTCACCCTTATTTAATGTCATTTACTAAACTTTATCTCCTTGTCATTTTTCAAAACATGTCTTCATTTAAAGCCTTTGTACATCAGGTCGAAGGTAAACAACGTTGGAATTAACAAGGTCCTAATCGCCTGTGGAAATTGTTTGAACGTTATGCCACAATCACTCTTGGGAAAAAGAAGCAAACATAGTACCAATTTTCCCTATAATAATATGGTGTTGTCTAATTATGAATGGAAAACTAGCAAACCTCTAGGAGTGATTCAAGTAGACATGGTCGTAGGGACTACAACAAGACTAGTGATATTCTTCATAGTGCCTACGAAGAAGAACTACAACCTACTTTTAGGAAAGAATGGATACATGGGGCATGGTGTTTCCTTTCATCCATGCACCAAAGAATTACCATATGGAAGCCCGACGGCATTGTCGAGCACATTGAGGCGAATCAAAAAATTTATAAAGCAAATGTAAACCATATTGATAGAGAAAACTTTGACCGGAAATAGGAAAACATTTCATCATGTGGCTCTGCGAGGGAAGGTTTTAACTTCGAAGGACGTGATGCATATTATTCTGTAAACCTCCATCCTTAACACCGGTTTACATGGGACGGAGAAACATATGACTTATATCAGTGCCAAACTCGCTTCACATCTCAAAGAAGAGGTAGTCAGTGTGCTAAAAGAGTTCAAAGATTTCTTCGTTTGGGATTACATGGAGATTCCTGGACTTAATCGGGATTAAGTAGAACTAAAGCTACCAATAAAACTTGACAGGAGGACAGTGAACCAAACTCCAAGGGGATTTATGCCAGAAATCATGTAGAAGATTAAAGTTGAAATCGAGAGGCTGATTTGAAACAAGTTCATCAACCCCACCAGGTATGTCTAATGGTTAGCAAATATGGTTCCAGTCATTAAGAAAAATTAAAATCTCAATTTCTGCATCGACTTTAGAGATCTAAATGTTGCCACACATAAAGATGAGTATCAAATGTTAGTGGCTGAATTGCTAGTCGACTCAGTAGCTAGATTTAAGCATCTCATTCTCCTTGATGGTTAATCTGGCTATAACCAGATCTTCATTGCAGAGGAGGAGGTTTCAAAAATGGTGTTTCGATGCCCATGATCCTTAGGCATGTACGTTTGGGTAGTGATGCCTTTTGTTTTGAAAAACACTGGAGCCACCTATCAAAGGGTGATGAATTCGATGTTTCATGATTTCATCGAAAAATTTATTCAAGTGTATATTGATGACATAGTCATCAAACCATCATCTTAGAATGGTCATTTAGACCATCTTAAACGATCTTTTGAAAGAATGAGGAAACATGGGCTCAAGATGATCCCGTTAAACTGTGCTTTTTGTGTGCATGCAAGTGATTTTCTTGGCTTTGTAGTACAAAAGAAGGGCGTTGAGATAAATTTGAACAAAACAAAGGCCATACAAAATACTACACCACCAACCAGCAAGAAACAACTCCAATCCTTGTTGAGGAAAATATACTTTCTGAGAAGATTCATCTCGAATCTAAGTGGAAAGACAAGGGTGTTTTCACTGTTGCTAAATTTGAAGAAAGAGGAAGGTTTCAGATGGGAAATCGAACATCAGTAGGCCTTTGATGCCATCAAGATGTATCTGTCAAAACCTCTAACGTTATTGGACCCCATGAGGAACAAGGCTATGAAGTTGTACATTGTTGCATCTGAATCGACAACTGGGAGCATGTTGGCTAAAGAAAATGATGATGGCTTAGAAAATTCCATATGTTATCTAATTTGAGTTCTGAATGATGTTGAAACTAGTTACACCATGGTAGAGAAATTATGCCTATCATTGTACTTCGCCAGTACTAAACTCAAGCATTATATAAAATCTTCAGATATATTCATTTAATTGCACTTCGATGTTATTAAACACATGTTATCAAAACCTATTCTACATAGCAGAGACGGAAAATGGGCACTAGCCTTGACTGAATGTTCTCTGACATATGCGCCCTTAGAGGCCATGGAAGGCCAAATTATTGTTGATTTTCTAGTGGATCACACAATAACCAAAGTAGGAATAACCGTATCTTATTGCTTTCTAGAGATCATGTCAAGTAGGGATTTTAACATTTTTCTTACCATGATAAGTAGGAATAGAGATGTATTGTAACACCCCAATTCTACCCCAAGTAATTATGCAAAATAAATCAGAGTTATAAAATTTCAATCATACAAATGAATCGGGATGTCACAAATTCTTCTAACAAAATTCATTGCATTCATCGTGGATATATAACACTTTTTCAAACATCGGATGAACCATCAACATAACATCTTTAATCAAATAAATCAACATCTACGCAGCGAAATTCTTAATAACATATCTAACAAAACAGCAACTTCGAAACATCTCATATTTAATAATAATCAATTTAAAATTCAACAACTGAAAATCAACGATCAAAACAACAAGCGTTCACCCCCCCGAGTGTTACATATCAGAGCAATGACACTGACTCAAACTATTGAAGGTATACAACCTTCACTCTCGATTACCTGCACGTTACCAACATAAGGGAAACATTCAAACAGAAGGGGTGAGATATCTAACAATATAATAAAGTGCATGATAATTAATATATTAAATTAGATCAACAATGTCACCACTTTACATCTCATAATCCACGACAATCTCAACAATAATATACATCCATCAACATCAAAATACACTTCTTTATGAAATCATATAATGCGACTCAATACTATGCAAATGCATGTGGTACTATTGGAGCAGAACTCCCATCTAAAAAAGTTGCCAATTAATAGAGGCATTAACAAGGCATGGCCTTCATCTCAAAATTTGCCAATCCAGGTCATCTCAACGAGCATAAGCTCCATCTCAAAAGTGCAATGTATGCGACACAACCATGAATGTAATGATAACACCCAAGTTAACAACATCTCAAATCATCTCAAAACGTCTCAAATTATCATCTCAAAACATCTCAAAATAACATCTCAAAGACATCTCAAGTTAACATCTCAAAATAACATCTCAAATAATCAACATAATTCATCAAACGTCATTTATTTATAAATCATCAAACATCATTTATTTATTAATAACTTATCATTTATAACTCAACAGTATTTTAATTCCCACAGTAAGTCAAAACTGTCATTCTGTAACTCTAAAGTCAAGACTGTCACCTTCCTACTGTTATAGCTCAAACAGCAACTTCTAAGCATCTAACGTTCATCGCTCTGCACAAAACAGCGCAAAGGCCATCCAAATTCTGACCGCACAACCTCTAACCAACGCTATTTCTAAATACACAACTTCTAATGATGCAACCTTTGGGTGACACATTCTTCTGACCACTATAACTTCTAACTAATGCAACCTCTGATCATATGCAACTTCTGATCATTACAGCTTCTGGCTAACCCCATCTTCTGACCAGGTACAACTTCTGACCATCACATCTTCTGACTAACCCCATCTTCTGACCAGGTACAACTTCTGATCATCACATCTTCTGACTAATGCCATCTTCTGACTAATGCAAATTCTAACTAGTGCAACTTCTAACCTCAGAACTGTTACTTTCTAATAATTCAACGCAACTTCTAACAACTTACGTCTGACTTCAGAACTATTATTTTCTATTCATCCTATTGTTCTAATTCCTTGCCTGATATCAATCCAACTAAGAACGGTATGAAAAATTCCATTCTCCAAATTAATTCATCAATTCTAATACAGTAGCGCCTGGTATCATTCTAGCATAATTCTGCATTTTCATTACTGCTATATTCAACGTTTTCCATCACTGCATCTCACTACGGTTCCATAACTAAAGCCCTAGAAATTAATATAATCATGTCAATTCACCACCCATAATTACCCTATAATCTTACAGCATTTTAACAGCATCAAGGCATCAATATTCATCAAAATTCATCAATCCTCATCATACATCAATCATATATTCTCAATTCAAGAACAAGACAACAATCACCACTAACCCCACATATCAATCATCATAAACCCAATTATAGAGTTAGAAATCCACCCTTACCTTGGATTGAAGGTCGCTCTATAATTTCCGGTTGAATTCTCGTGCTTGCCATTTTCCACTTCTCTAGCAGCTTGCACGTTCTCTTCCAAATCCTTATTTCTTTCTACTCCTTCTAACAAATAATAAAATAACCCTATTATTCTATTATTCCTTATTAGGCTTAAAACCAACACACCCCCTTATTACTTCTACTCTCTCAAAATAAGCTCACATTAAATAATATTACACTTTTAATATTATTTCACCACATAATATTATAATACCTCTAATAGTATTTCTCCACTTAATAAAATAAATCCAATTAATTATAACACATCTTCACAAATATTCCAAAAATAATTTAATTAAATAATTAATTAAATTACGGGCGTTACAACTCTCCCCCACTTAGAATATTTTTGTCCTCGAAAATTTACCTCAATCTAACAATTCAGGATAGGAGTCTCGCATCTTGCTCTCCAACTCCCAAGTAATGCTTTCACCGACAGCTCCTAGCCAAACCACTTTAACAAAGGCAATCTCTTTTCCCCTCAGAGTCTTCATTTCACGATCCGCGATCCGTACAGGCATCGTCTCCACCATAAGATTATCCCGTACTTGTACATCGTCTATATGAATCACGAGATAGATCTGAAATATACTTCCGAAGTTGCGACACATGAAACACATCATGCAAATTCGAAAGATTAGGCGGTAAGGCCACTCTATAAGAAATATTCCCCACTCTCTCTGAAATCTAATACGGTCCAATAAAACGAGAAGTGAGCTTCTTAGACTTCAATGCTCGCCCAACACCAGTCACTAGTGTAACTCTCAAAAACACATGATCACCAGCTTGAAATTCTAAATCTTTCCTTCGCTTGTCATGATAACTCTTTTGTCTACTTTGTGAAGCTTTCATCTTTTCTTAAATAAACTTCACCTTCTCGGTAGTCTCGCGAACAAGTTCAGGTCCAAGTACTACACTTTCACCAGATTCATGCCAACATAACAGAGTTCTACATTTTCGACCATACAATGCTTCAAAAGGTGTCATCCCAATACTAGAATGGTAACTCTTATTATACATGAACTCTATCAACGGAAGATAAGTATCCCACGAACCTCCCTGCTCAAGAACACATGCCCTCAGCAAATCTTCCAACGATTGAATTGTCCGTTCAGTCTAACCATCTGTCTGAGGATGATACGCTGAACTCAACCTCAACTTAGAACCCAACGCTTCTTGCAAACTCTTCCAAAAATCATAAGTAAATGTTGGATCTCTATCTGACACAATGCACAAAGGAACACCATGCAGCTTCACAATCACACTAGTGTAAATCTCAGCCAACTTCGACACTGGAAAACTGATGTTAATAGGAATAAAATGAGCTAACTTCGTAAGCCTATCAACAATCACCCAAATTGAATCGTGCCCTCTTAAAGTATTAGGCAATCCCATCACAAAGTCCATTGAAATACTATCCCATTTCCATTCTGTAACTTCCAACGGTTGCATCAACCCTACAGGCTTCTGATGTTCAACTTTCGACTTCTGACAAGTCAAACATGCATACACAAACTGAGCCACATCACTCTTCATCCCAGGCCACCAAAACAAACCTTTCAAATATTGATACATCTTTGTAGCTCCTGGATGAATACTCAACTTACTTCTATGACTCTCTTCAAGTATCACTTTCTTCATCTCAGCATCATCAGGAATACAAATCCAGTTACGAAATCTCAACACACCTTGCGCATCTAGCTTAAAATCATTATTCTCAGACTGGTCAATCCCCACCATCAAATCTACCAGTTTCACATCCAACTTCTGAGTTCCTCTGATACTGTATAGAAATTCATTATTAATCTTCAACATACCCAACGTAACACTTTGCGGAGTAACCTCGCAAACTAAGCTCATATCTCTGAACTGCTCAATCAATTCCAACTCTCTAATCATAATTGCTGACATGTGTAAAGTATTTCGACTCAACGCATCAACTACCACATTCGCTTTTCCTGGATGATAATTCAAATCAAAATCATAATCCTTTAGCAATTCTAACCATCTTCGTTGCCTCATATTCAATTTCTTCTGATCGAATAGATACTTCAAACTCTTATGGTCACTAAACACTTCAAATCTAGAACCATAAAGATAATGCCTCCAAATCTTCAACACAAAGACAACCGCGGCAAGCTCTAAATAATGCGTAGGATAGTTCTTCTCATGAGTCCTCAACTGCCTTGACGCATAAGAAACTACCTTACTATTCTGCATAAGCACACCTCCTAAACCCATCTTAGAAGCATCACAATAAACTACAAAAGGCTCTCCTGGATTAGGCAACGTCAAAATCGGAGCCGACGTCAACCTCTTCTTCAATTCTATAAAACTTTCTTCGCATTGAACATCCCACAAAAAAACTTTACCTTTACAAGTCAACTTAGTCAACGGAAGTGACAACTTAGAAAATCCTTCGATAAACCTTCTATAATAACCAGCTAAACCCAATAAGCTTCTAATCTCAATAGCTGACTTTGGAGTTTCCCATTGCAACACAACATCAACCTTCGATGGATCTACAGCAATGCCACTACCTGAAATCACATGACCAAGAAAACTAACCTCTTTCAGCCAAAATTCACACTTGGACAACTTTGTATACAACTTCTTCTCTTTCAAAATCTGCAATACTACTCTTAAATTTTCAGCATGATCTTCTTCTGAATTAGAGTAAATCAAAATATCATCAATGAACACCACCACAAACCGATCCAAATAAGTATGAAAGATACGATTCATATATTCCATGAATACTCTCGGCGCATTAGTAACACCGAAAGGCATCACTGAATACTCATAATGTCCATAACGCGTTCTGAAATCCGTCTTCTGAATATCTTCATCCTTCACTTTAATCTGATGATAACCCGACCTCAAATCAATCTTACTAAACACACGAGCATCCACCAATTGATCAATTAAGTCATATATTCTTGGAAGCGGATACTTGTTCTTAATCGTCACCTTGTTCAACTGTCTATAATCAACACAAAGCCTCATACTTCCATCTTTCTTCTTCACCAACAACACTGGAGCACCCCACGGCGATACACTTGGTCTTACAAACTTATTCTCAAGTAACTCTTCCAATTGCTTCTTCAACTCTGACAACTTAGACGCAGAAATCCTGTATGGTGCCATAGACACAGGTTTGGTATCAGGTACAAGATCAATTGCAAATTCAACTTCCCACTCTGGCGGTACATCAAGAATCTGTCAGGGAAAACTTCAGGAAATTCATACACCACCTACAATTCCTCAATTATAGCTTAAGTCTCTACAGATAACGATGCCATCAATGAAAAAATATGTACTTCCTCTTGCATCAACTTCCTCAACTGTCTAGCAGACAACAGACCATCTTCCTCTTCTTCAGGAGTAGAAAACTTCACCGACTTGTCATAACAGTTAATATGAACACAGTTATGCTCTAACCAGTTCATACCCAAAATCATATTCAAACCTCTTAACAGTAAACAAACCAAATCAACAACAAAGTCTCTGTAAAAGATCGATAAGGGACACTTAGCACACACAAAAGAAGTAGTCACTGATCCCTTGGTTGGAGTATCGACGACCATCTCCCCATTCAAAGAAGACAACACAAGACCCAATCTTTCAACACAATCAGCAGCAATAAAACAATGCGTAACACCAATATCAATAATAGTGATTAAAGGAGTACTATTAATGAAACATGTACCTCTAATAAGTCTGTCCTCGACAGTCGTCTGATCCTCAACCAAAGCAAACACTTTACCACTTGACTGAGCCTTCTTCGGTTTTGGACACTGGCTACCAATGTGCCCTTCTTCTTTACAGTTGAAACAAGCCACACTCTTGTGCTCACACTCAGATACAACATGTCCGTTCTTGCCACAACGGAAACACCTCTTCACTTCAGCAGTGCACACATTACTCTTGTGTCTAGATTTCCCACACTTAAAACAAACCACACTAGCAGGAGCATCTCCTCCACTAGTCCTCTGACCATGAGCAACTCTCTATTTACCCTTACCAGCTGGGGCATCATAAGGCTTACCACGATTCTGTGGGTGCTTACCCCTCTTCTCACTAATAATCTTGTAATGAGCATTATTGTCCTCTCATAAATCCTACAGCTATCAACCAAATCAGCAAAGACACGAATTTTATGATATCCAACTGCTTTCTTAATCTTCGGGAAAAACTCATTCTCAAATTTAATACACTTCGAAAACTCAGCATTTTCCTCAGCGTAATGCGGATAAAACTTGGTCAACTCAGCAAACTTGGCAGCATACTCAACAACAGACATACTTCCTTGCTTCAGCTCAAGGAACTCAATTTCCTTCTTACCACAGACATCTTCAGGAAAATACTTTCTCAAAAACTCCATATGGAACACAGCCCAAGTGACATTCTTATTGGAAATATAATTTAGTCAATGTTATTGGAAATGTAATTTATTTAATGTACACAATTCCCAATGCTTTCTCTTTGACTAGAGCCTTTTGGCATTTTCTAATTCTAGTATAAATATGCTACCTAAGTTATCAATATTGTATCCATTATTCATCCCTCTTTTGAATACAAGAAAGTAGTCATCTTTGTTATCATTCATTGTTCATTATTTATCTCTCCTTTTTTCATTACCTTGCACCAACAAATTGGTATCTAGAGCTTTTGGTTCTGTTTTCCTGAGAAACACGAGTGTTTGTGAGCTGTGTGTTTGAGTTTTTGTTCTTTGATTTTCTGTTGAAATCTTGAACAAAATTCTGAACAGAATTTGATTATGTGGGTTGGGAAACAGTGTGGTAAAGATCTGAAAATTTGTGCAAGGTTTAAAATGAGTGGAGACGGTAGTTTGAGCACTAAACTTCCAGTTTTTAATGGAAAAAACTGGAACAGATGGATGATACAAATGCGTGTACTGTTCGGTGCACAAGATGTTCTGGATCTGGTTACAGATGGTTATGTACCAGCTGCAGCAGATGCCACTGAAGAACAGAGAACTGCTGAGAGGCTGATGAGAAAGAAGGATCAGAAAGCTCTGTTCTATATCCATCAGTGTGTGGATGAAAATGTGTTCGAGAAGATTGCTGATTCAACAACATCTAAAGGGGCGTGGGATTTGCTGGCGAGATGTTACGGTGGTGACACAGTAGTAAAGAAGGTGAAGCTTCAATCCCTACGAAAGCAATATGAGAACCTGAACATGAAGAGCAGTGAGAAAGTTTCTGAATATATCTCCAGAGTGATTCTGATCACTAACGAGATGAAGGCGTGTGGAGAAACTCTAACGGAACAGGTAATCATTGAGAAGATTCTGAGGTCGCTCACTCCTCAGTTTGATTACATTGTTGTTTCTATTGAACATTCTAAAAATCTGGAAACCATGAAAATAGAAGAATTACAAAGCATCTTAGAAGCACAGGAGTTACGTCTGTTTGAGAGAACTTCTGAGAGAGAAGCTGAACAAGCTCTGAAGGCTTCTTTTGTCAAGAAAGACCAGAAGCAGAATAGACGTGGTGATAGATTCCAGAAACCAGAAGCCTTAACTTCTGATGATAAGAAGTATCAGAAAGGAAAGGAGAGGTATGACAAAATGAAGGTTCAATGTTACTCCTGTAAACAATTGGGCCATTTTGCCAGAGATTGTAGGTCAAACAGGGGTAGGAAATCAGAAGAAGCATATATGGCTAAGAGAAACTCTGATGATGAACCTGTACTGCTAATGGCCTCTGACTCTGATGAAAAATTCTCAGAAGGTTGGTGGTATATGGACACTGGTTGCTCAAATCATTTAACTGGAAACAAACAATGGCTGACAAACTTTGACTCTGAAAAGAGTACAAAGATCAGATGTGCTGATGACAAATACCTTAATGCAGAAGGTATGGGAGATGTCAGAATTAGAGTGAAGAATGGGAAAGACATTCTGATCAGAGACGTCTGGTATGTTCCTGGTATTAGAAGCAATCTGATGAGCGTAGGTCAGCTGATTGAGAAAGGTTTTTCAGTTGTTATGAAAAACAATCTTCTGACGTTGTATGATTCCAATCAGAAGTTAATTATGAAGTCTGAACAAGGAAGCAACAGAACATTCAAGGTGAATGTAGAAACAGCTGAAGCAACGTGCCTTAGTGCAGAAGGTGCTGAAAGTAACAGTAAGTTGTGGCATAAGAGGTTAGGGCACTTAAACTATAGAAGCTTAGGGCATCTATGTTCTAATAAGCTCGTACGTGGTATTTCAAAAATTGTGAAGCCTGAGAAGTCATGTGAGATATGCATGAAAGGTAAGCAACCTAGATTGCCGTTTACATCAGAAGTAGCCCCCAGAGCGAAACATGCTCTGGGAGTAGTACATTCTGATGTGTGTGGACCATTTCCAGTATCTTCACTTGGAGGAAACAATTATTTTGTGTCTTTTGTGGATGAGTTCACAAGAATGACATGGGTAACACTTATCAAGTTCAAGCATGAAGTGTTTACTGAGTTCCAGAAATTCAAGGTGAAGGCTGAGAAGCAGAGTGGTCAGAAGTTAAAAATTCTGAGAACAGATGGTGGAGGTGAGTATAACTCTACAGTGTTTCAGAGTTTTTGTGAGGAGAATGGAATAGAACATGAGGTTACTGCCCCATATACTCCTCAGCACAACGGTCTTGCTGAAAGAAGAAACAGAACTTTGCTTGATATGACCAGAAGCATGCTGAAAGAGAAAAAGCTACCTCATGTGCTATGGGGAGAAGTTGTTGCCACATCAGCATATATTCTGAACAGGTGTCCAACGAAAAAACTGAAGGAAGTTGTTCCTTTAGAGAAATGGACTGGAGATAAGCAGAGTGTCAGTCATCTGAAAGTGTTTGGCTCTGTCTGTTACAAACACGTTCCAGAAGCTAGAAGACAAAAACTTGATGATAGAAGCAAAATAATGTTACTGGTGGGGTACCACAGTACAGGTGCATATAAGCTTTATTGTCCAGAAACTAATAAAGTTGAAGTCAGCAGAGACGTTGTGGTGAAAGAATCTGAAGCATGGGATTGGAACAAATCTCAATCTGATTCTGGTGTAGTGCCAACACCAGAGTTATCCTCTGAAGTTGTTTTAGAAAGATCAGAAGATGAATCTGATTCTGAAGATCCTGAAGATTCTGAAGATGAGTCAGAAGAAGTTTCTGGAAATAGATCTGGTTCTGATCCAGATACTGATGATGATCCAGAATCTGGTGGTAATCAGAGTTCTGGAAGGGAAAACTCTGAATGTGGTAACTCTGAAAGTAGTAGTTCTGGTGCAGTTTCAGAACAAGCCCAAAGACCACAAAGAATCAGACAAAAACCCAGAAGGTTTGCAGATTTTGACATGCTGCAGGATAATGACGTTGACTCTGAAGGAGAAGTCGTTCAGTGTGCCATGTTGGTAGATTCTGAACCAGTGGGCATTGAAGAAGCTCTCAAGAAGAAAGAATGGCTTAATGCCATGAAAGAAGAACTTGAGGCAATAGAAAGGAACAAAACTTGGAAATTGACTAAACTTCCAGATAAGAAAAAAGCCATCAGCGTCAGATGGGTTTTTAAGTTGAAACTTAAGCCAGATGGTTCCATTGGCAAGCACAAAGCTAGACTAGTAGCTAGAGGTTTTCTTCAGAAACCTGGGCTAGATTATTTTGAGGTATTTGCACCTGTAGCTAGGCATGAAACAATCAGACTGGTGATTGCTTTAGCTGCAAACAGAAATTGGCCTTTAATACATCTGGATGTAAAGTCAGCATTTCTGAACGGTCCATTACAGGAAGAAGTTTACGTGTCACAACCTCCTGGATTTGTGAAAAAGAATCAGGAAGGGATGGTATACAGGTTAAATAAGGCTCTGTATGGACTGAAGCAAGCGCCTAGAGCTTGGAATCTGAAAATTGATTCATTTTTCAAGAAGCTGAGTTTTCAGAAGTGTGAGATGGAATATGGAGTTTATGTACAACACTCTGATAGCAATATGATTCTGGTGTGTCTCTATGTTGATGACATCTTGCTAACAGGTAGCTGCCCAGAAGATATAAAGAAGTTCAAGGAAGTTCTGATGAATGAATTCGAAATGACAGATCTAGGAAAAATGACATATTTCCTAGGAATGGAGATTATGTACTCGAAGAAGGGTATCATTCTGCACCAGCTAAAATATGAACAAGAACTTCTGAAGAGATTTAAGCTGCAGAACTGCAAAGTTGCTGTGACACCATCAGAAACCAATCAAAAACTGGATTCTGACTCTGATGGTGATTCTGTTGATTCTACAACCTTCAAACAGCTGGTTGGCTCTCTAAGGTATTTATGTAATACTAGACCTGACATTTATTATGCAGTTGGATTGGTCAGCAGATTCATGAGTAATCCCAAGTGGTCTCATTTTCAAGCTGCTGTCAGAATTCTGAGATATATTAAGGGAACTCTGAGATATGGAGTGATGTTTCCTTCTGAAAGAAAGACAAAATCAGAATTAGTAAGTTACTCTGATTCTGACTGGTGCGGAGACAGAGTGGACAGGAGAAGTACCTCTGGATACTTGTTTAAATTTCTGGGAGGTCCCATTTCCTGGAGTTCCAAGAAACAGCCTGTTGTAGCTCTGTCAATATGTGAAGCTGAGTATATCGCAGGTGCTGTAGCTGCTTGTCAAGCAGTTTGGCTTCTGAATCTCCTGCATGATTTAAAGGTTGAGATTGAGGAACCTCTGAAGCTGATGATTGACAATAAATCTGCAATTGACCTTGCCAAGAATCCAGTGCTACATGGAAGAAGCAAGCACATTGAGACGAAGTTTCACTTTCTCAGAAATCAAGTTCAGAAAGGAGTGTTAGAAGTTCTGCATTGTAGCACTCAGAAACAACTTGCAGATCTTCTGACGAAGGCAGTTAAAACAGATCAATTTCTTTACTTAAGAGTTGAAATTGGTGTTGTCAGCTTCTGATAGATTATCTAAATTAAGGGATGGTATTGGAAATATAATTTAGTCAATGTTATTGGAAATGTAATTTATTTAATGTACACAATTCCCAATGCTTTCTCTTTGACTAGAGCCTTTTGGCATTTTCTAATTCTAGTATAAATATGCTACCTAAGTTATCAATATTGTATCCATTATTCATCCCTCTTTTGAATACAAGAAAGTAGTCATCTTTGTTATCATTCATTGTTCATTATTTATCTCTCCTTTTTTCATTACCTTGCACCAACAATTCTCACCTGCAGCTTCCAATTTCTGGTAAGTCTCTACGGGTGTGTGGGGTGTTAATACCTTCCCCTCACGTAACAGACTCCCTTACCCGAATCTCTTGGTCGTTCGACCTTGACTTCACCCTTCTCAAGTTTACTCGATGTTTACATTTCCCTTCCTATGAGATAAAAAACGTTCGATGACGACTTCGTTGATTTCATCTCGATGATTTGTTCAGCCAATTGTTTCAACATGTGTTAAGTTGTGTGTATTATTACTCATTATATTTTTTTTTGTTGACGAGGATATAATCAGCTGCGTATGAGTGTGAGTATTATATGATGAAACACATGTTGAATATTATTTGTCACTAATGTTGACTCATGGAATAAAATAATATATATTTATAGTTAAATATTATTGATTTTTACCACATAACAATTTGTTATTATTTTTAAGTGTTTTTACATTTTATTCAACCTATAAGTGATTAACAAACTAACACCATTCAGAGAAGAAAACATATATGACATCTAATTACGTTGATCAACTTGCATTCTTGAGTTTTATGAGTCACATGCATGCTGATGCGTATATTGCTTGTTTTCTTATTTGTTAATTACTTGATATAAATATGTAGCATTTCAGTTTTGATGTAAATAATATATACTTTTGGTAAAAATATATGCCATTTTAAAAATGTATAATTTTATTTCACAAATAAAAAAACAAGATTTACTTCGGTTTTCATTGCAAGCAAGAGAAAAAGTAGTACATTACATTTCCAACTGAAATGCTCTTTTTTCAACCGAAGTAAAAATCTTTTTTCCCTAGTAGTGTTTGATCTTCAACGATATTATTGAAAGAATAAAACTTATTTAAATTGAGTTTCTAGCATATGGCTTCACAAATATTGAACTTTAGAGATGGAGGCTTCAGCAATCAGGAACAAATCAGGTGCAAGGCAAGCATGAGAAATATTTTTGCACTCACTTCATCAAAAAAGTTTAATATAATTTTAAGTGAAAATGTTATTTTTCATTTAACACTTTTGAGAGTTTAAAAATATAGGGGAGGGTTTAAAAATATAGCGGAGAGTTTAAAGAGACAGAATTCAATGAATATAAAAAATTTAATATATTAAATTAATATAAAATAATTTATTATTTTTTAATAAAACAATTTATTGAATAAAAAATAATTAAATATATGATATCTCTACAATGTAAGTGAATTTAGATTTATTTCATGTAAAATTCTTTTAATTCTCCTGTAATATTTTTTTCTTCTTATTTTCCCTAAATGCTCAATTTTAATATTGAATTTGAGAGCGTAAATAAAAAAAATATTACAGGAGTAATTTGTACACTTAGGAGATAAAAGACATAGAATTTTTAATATTTTAAAAAATCTATTTTTTTTACAAAAGATAAACCGATCTTCGCCTATATTACTGAGAGTCTTGTATATTTAACCCTAAAAAAATAGACACATAAATCTAACTTATAAAAAAATTAAGAATTTCCTTAAACAATTTATGAAACATGAGGAAAAACTATTTTACTTAATTCTAGTAAATGTTTTTCCTCCAACAATTTATGAAACATAAAGAAAAAGTAAGAATTCTTGAGAGAAAAAAAACAAAAGAAAACAACAAGTTGAATTATATATATATATATATATATATATATATATATATATATATATATATATATATATATATATATATATATATATATATATATATATATATATATATATATATATATATATATATATATATATATATATATATATATATATATATATATATATAATAAGCTAAGGAATGAACCAAATTCGATTTCAAAATGACATATAATTCCACTGTCTAATCAATACATGTCCTGAATTGTCAAAGGCGTCAACCATATTCTTTCTTCTTAGTCTTGTTGCTCTTTCCAATTTTCTTTCATTATATCATCATTTTTTCTCTTCCCCTCGTTATATAAATACCAACAAATTTTGAACCTTTTTTCCATTCATTCATTTCTTCTAATACACTCTCTTTCTCTTCTTCACACAACACACAAATTATTTAGCAGTGAGTGCGTTGTTGTCTGGTTGTCTGCTATTTCTATATAATTCAGTAATAATCGATAATCAAGTATGGCTGAAGAACAGTTTCAAGCTAGTGGAAATTGGTGGGAGACACCAGCTAGAAACATGAGATTTGAAAGTGTTGAACAACAACAACAGCAACAACAACAACAATCTTCTTCCTTTGGTGGTTGGCAGCAGCAGCAACAACATCATGATACTATGTCTGCTTCCGGTAGTTCTTCGGTTGTTTTTCATGATACTACTCAAAAGCTTCATCCTTCTGATTCTTCTACTTCAAATAATGACAACAATACCTTGCATATGATGAATTTGGGTCTTTCGTCTCAAACCATTGATTGGAATCAAACATCTTTATTGTAAGTCTCTTATCGAGAACGTCTGTAGTTCAAGTTCAATTAATTTATTTTATCAGATAAATTTTCAACCGAAGTTCAACTCATTATTTCATGGATAGAATTTAACATTTAACGCGTCAATTTTCAAATCAAACCTAATTTTTTATTTCTGAGTTGGTTCGATTTATTACTAATTATAAATCAGAGAATATATGATGATACACAGACAGACACAGAAAGTTACAGTATTTTTTTTTAATAAAGTAGGATCTTTCTTTTTCTTTATCTTTTTCTTCATTCTATTTTTACAAAAGAGAATAATTTTATGAGTGAAAAAAAGTGTATAAAGTAACAATTTTTTTGTGTTATTTTGATGCTGATGATATAGAAGAAGTGACAAGGCTTCAGAAGGAAGTTTCAGGTCTATGCTACAAGAGAATTTGAACTCATCAAGCACAAATTTCGATCAAGAAACCGGATTGAGTCATCATCAAGTTAATTGGAGACAAGAATCTTCTAATAACAATGAATTCAAGCAAGTGAATAGAGGTTTCTCTTTGGATCAAACACAGTTTAGTCCTCAATATAGTTCAGGAGATAGTAACATGATAAGCCAAATGGATTCTTCATCTTTATATGGTAACTCTTCAATGTTACAAGGACTTTTAGGAACTGAAACCAATCAAATTCAACCTCAACACGGTTCCATGAATTTTCCTTACTCATCAACAAGCTATGCTTTGAGTTCAAATGATTTAGTTCCTTCTTGGTCTAAAATACCTCAACAAAAACAACAACAACAACAACAACCAAATAACCAGTTGCATTTCACCAATAATGCTCCTTTCTGGAATGCTTCAGAGTCTACTATTAATAAGGATTCTTCATCTAGCTTCTTGCCTCCATTTACCACACCAAATTTCGATGCTCAAACAAAGGTATCATAGATTGATAATCAAACAACTTTTTAGCATAAATATTGTTGAAATGTCAAATTTGTCTCTATTTTGCCCTAATATCAAATTTCATAGTATATAACTGCAACTAATTGCAACCGTAATTTTTTTTTTTGTCTGCAGACAAACAGATAATAATCACTAGAAACTCGTATACACAATAATGAAAATTAGAATTTAAGTCTTAATAATGATATAGGATTCGAATCCTAATAATAATGACGACTTCTATCAATTACAGACCGTACAATTTAAAATCACGATGAATAGGTCCATAAATAATATAAGGGTTAAATTTGAATTTGATGTATGTACTTATGTTTTGGCAGAATATATCTGAAGGTAGGGACCCAAGTGGTGCGGTGAAGAAAAGTGGGAGTGAGCCTGCACCAAAAAGGTCCAGAAATGAAACCCCATCACCTTTGCCAGCTTTTAAGGTACAATAAATGTAACAAACCTTTTAACAACAAGGGAAAAATAGCTAGCTTTTAAACTTTATATCTTTAATCTTATATATCTTTACCTTTTTTTTATGTACTTTTATTTAATATTTTTGTTTTGTTTGAGTCCATAATTAATATAGATATGAACATGTACATGTACTGTGTCTCTTGTTCTTAGGTAAGAAAAGAGAAAATGGGGGACAGAATCACTGCACTTCAACAATTGGTTTCACCTTTTGGAAAAGTGAGCTTCATTCTATTACAATAAAATAGAATCGTCATTTTTCTCTCTTTGAATTTATAATTAATACGAGGGTTTTAAATTGTTATTGTGTCGCATATACGATTGCAGATATTGCAGTTGTTGTGATGTTCATTGCAATCGTTGCAATGCAAATTATGATTGAGAAGTATTTGAAATAGTTTATTTATAAACACTTAATTTTAATATTTTTAGTTAAATTTGAAGTAGATTTTGTTTTAGAATTCTGAAATTTTGGATTTTTATGAAAATATTTAAAGAAACACCGACAAAATTATATAATATGATTTTTAACGAGGCGGACACAAAATTTTAAATTACTATATATACAATCTGACATGCGTTCTTAATGAAACTGACGCAAAATTTTAAATCACATTATAAATATAGTCTAATATTATAACCATAACTGAAATTACATATCACAATTTAAAACAATGACTAATACTATGAAAATAAATTGCAGTTGTGAATAATATTGAAAATTTTAAAATTGTCACTAAAATTGCATTTCCTAAATCATTATGTAGAATGACAATGAACTTTGGAGAGCAATTTAGAACTATGATTTATAGTTTTTCTTTTTGTGGATTGAATGATATATTTAAATGATGTTTGTTGATTTTATTTTAAATTTCTTTTTGCTATGTTGAGTCAGACTGATACAGCCTCAGTGCTCTCTGAAGCAATTGAATATATCAAGTTTCTCCATGAACAAGTGACTGTAAGTTCCATTTCACATTATTTTATTCTATTATAATTTTTTAAGACATTATCAAAAATAATTATCATATTGATTTCCTCTTATTCTTACAGATTTTAAGCACACCGTATATGAAAAGTGGTGCTCCAATCCAACATCAACAGGTAGTATATATTTTACAAAATCAGATTCACTTTTGTCAAATATTCCATGCATTTATGCATTCTGACATATTTTGTATTGTTAAATTAAGACAAAACAATTTTAATTTAAATATTTTTAATCTATTTTAAAATAAAAATATTGAACTTAAATTTTGATTATTCGACCATGATACAATGATCTAGAATATGTGACCTTAGAAAAACATATTTTTATTATATTTTTGTTATGAATAGGGATATATTATTGACATTAGATATAAATTTAGAAGACTTACACTAAATTTTAATCGTTAATAAAAATAAATCAAACAACTATATTAAATAAAATTAAAAAATTAAAAATATAGTTATTTTTTTTCTCTAAAAAATAGACTATTTATATAAGTAATTAATTTATTGTTATTAAAGATTGAGATTTAATGGAAGTCTTTTAAATTTATACCTGATATCAATGAATTTTGATTCTTTTATTATTTATCCTTTACTTTTAAATTTTAAAGTGATATTATTTATATAGATATATTTTTTATTGAAATATTTGATGCATTCACGAATTCAACATATTCTTGATGGTTAGGCCAAAATCAAACCGTATAAATCTAAATAAAATTTTAGTTTGTCTTAAAATAAAAATATTGAACTTAAATTTTGACCCTTTAATCTTGTTCCAACAATCAAGATTATGTCGAATGCGTGAATATTAAAAGTAAGGAAACATGATCCATATTTTAAATTTTAGAGTTGCATTATATATTGAGTTAAAAAGTACACTAACTAACTGTAAAATAATTTTACATTATCATTTAAAAAAAATTATTATTTAACTATATCATATAATTTAATAAAAATAACTGTATAATATAACACTTTATGTGATTATGATTGATTCACAATCTATATATTTTATTCTCTTATTTATATAGATATATTTTTTATTTCAGGGTTCTGGTAAATCTAAGGAAGTAGAGGGTCCAAAGCAGGATCTTAGGAGCAGAGGGTTGTGCTTAGTACCAGTTTCTAGTACATTTCCAATGACTCATGAACCAACAGTTGAATATTGGACACCAACATTTGGAGGAACTTTCAGATAATTAATAAATGTTTTTGAAGAAAGAAAAAAAAGTGGCACGGAACCAATACTTGGCTACTAGGACAAATCTTATCACAAAACATTGTCAAGTTGGTAATGATATGATGAATGAAAAGAAACAACATACAAGGCCACTTACTTATGTAAAGTTTCTTATCTCTGCAAAAAGAGACTAGAAAATGTCTTTAAAGAAAAAGAAAGGAAAGAAGAAATGACCCCTTTCAAAGAAAGGAGTTTAGATTCTCTAGGGTTTCCGCATTTATTTGATCGGGGTTAAGTGACGTATATTCAATTGTATGAATTTTTTATTAAAACACTTAATTTTAAAATATATGTAATTTAATTTTGATTTAATATTTTTCGAAAAAACTTTCAATCATATAAAGAATCAAGATTCTCGATATAAAGATAAATTATAGAAGAGTCTATTGATAATTTTGAGGAACCATTTTAAAAGGATATTATTTAAATTGTTCTAATAATTGAAAGATTATATGCTTACAAAAAGTGGGATTATAAGTATGAGAAAGTTGGTGAATATAGGGAGGTTCTAATTCTAAACTAGATTGAAAATTGTTGTTAACAAAAAAGATAAAGTACCTTTTGCTCTAATTTATTCTTGTTATTTATACATTGTGAATATAGGTGAAAATGAAAGAACCTTTAGTTGAAGTTAAAGAAATCTAATTTGAAGGAATCATTGAAATATAGAATTAGAATTATTTGATTGGAAAACTCACTTTTCATTTGTTTATTTATTTGGAATATATGAGTGGAAGTCAGAGGGAGGCCCACACTGTTTTTTTTTTCTTCAGTTTTTGTTTTAAAGTTTAAAAAACGTATGCACATCAACAAAATTAATGATTATAATATTTGTGTGTGTATATGTATATTGAAGATGCTTGTACACATGCTTTTGTGCTTTGTAATGAATGGTCACATAGAAGAGCTTCTATTGGAAGCACATGTAAAAAGAAGAGAAAGCCCATAAATGGTTTTATCTTTGAAGAACTTCTTTAAATAGTCTTTGTTTTGAATGACGTTTTGCACACGTAATTATTATTATTTTTTTTTAAAATTTCTTAAGACAATTATGGTCTTGGAAGAAACATATTTGCCGCATATAGTTAAATTATCTCAAGGTTAATGTATAAAATCAACTAGCAAATATCAGGACGATGATTCCCCACCTTCAATTTAAACGCATTTACGCTGTCCTACCTGGTAAAAATATAAAAGAATCATGACAGAAAAATAATGGATAATTTTAATTATTTAAAGATTTTAAGTTCGTGAATTGGTTAGACGAAAAGAAAATGTAAGACACCATTCATCTATGATTCAGTTTAGTTTTAACCGCGTGCCTACGTATCTCTTCGTGAAAAATCAAAGTTCAATTTCGTAGTTCGTATGTTTGGCTGTTTTTTTTATAGAATTACGTATAATTGTTTTTGAATTATCCTTGAATCTTTTGTCTGGATTTGAAAAGAATGATCGTAGACGCAATTCGCAGTTAATTTTGAAAATATTTATATTTAATCCATTATTTGATGTGTTGATGAATTTTAATATTTTTTATTTGGATAATTAATTAGTAAATATTAAGTCGATTAATCAATTATTTGAGAATATAATAGATGTAAAATTCAATTATTCTATTATTTATAAAAAAATGTTAAATTAATTTAATTAAAAAATGTTTAAATTTATATACAAAATTATATTATTCTAAAAAAAACTAAAAGTATATTTTTGATCTTTTTGTATATTTAACATAAATGTCATAGTAAAAGAACTAAACTAATTAAGTAACATGAGATCAATTTTTTTGTATCATTATATATTTTAAATAAATTAAGAACTAAATTAAATAAAATAAATAAAGGGGTTGAAAATATGCTAAACATGGACTTAAGGCCCATTTCACTAATTTAATTCTAATTTTAATTGAATAACATAAATAAAAATAAGAGGAAAAAAAATTAGTAGAGACAGTGGGTGTGCCGCCCCTAAGCTAAGAGTTTCGTGTGTTTTCTTTTTATAATACACTAACAAATAAACACACACAAAAAATGAATTAAGATAAATTTTTCAAACTTTGAATAAAATTTAATATCGGGCATTAAAATAAATACATAATAAATAATAAATAAATAAATAAATAAATAAATAAATAAATAAATAAATAAATAAATAAGCAATGATCAATATTATTACAAGAGAGAAATAACCAATCAGTATCATAACAACGTTTCTTATCCATCCTTTCTCCTTTTTTGCGTTTCAGATTGAAAAAGTTAAACAACCATTGTTCTCATTCTTTTGACTTAATTTATCTGCAACTCAAATAAAACAAAATTGATAATTATACTTGTATGTACAAATTGACAGTGAGAAATTGTTAGTGTCTGCTACTTATAAATATTAGTGAAAAAATATGTAAGTGAAGAAATTTGTGAGAAATTTTTTGTAGAAATTTTTACCAAAATATATTTCTTTCAAATAAAGCCATCAGAACAAAATCATCATGTAGTAAATAAAACAACAAAAAAATTAAAAAAGTTTTGTTTAGAAAAAGTATTTTTTGTGTAAGAATGAATACAAATAATAGTGTCAGTGAATTATTGATTTAAAAAAGAATTGTTACTATTATCATCGGGTTGGAACTGTAAATAAATTATAATAAAAAAATTGAAACTAAAAGGATGACCTCAAATTTAATCATTGGTCAAAATAAAAATATCAATAGTATTGAAAAGAAATTTTGAAAAGAAATTGTGTGGAATTGTGAGAGATTGAAAAGATTGTTAATAGTTGTGTGTAATTGTCTGTTCAAAACAAATACAAAGTTAAGTGTCTGTTTAAGACAAAACTATAAAATAAATCAACAAAAGAAATTGCTTAGAAAAAAATATTTGTGAAAGAAAAGATGGAGAACTATTGATAATTGTTGATGATAAATTAGGATAGACAAGAGGCCTATTTATAGAGTTGGAAAATTAGTTTAAAGGATAAAAGAGAGAAAATAAAATTAAATTAATGCCTGATTGTATCTTGGTCAACAAGATTAAGAATCTGAACTCAATTGTGACTCTGTGCAATATTTGATTTGAAAAATATTTAATATGAAAAGATTTTGTTTATTTTTTGGATTTATGACTTTCTTTTTTTCATAAAATCAAATATTTAAAAATAAAAATTTAATATTAAAATATTAATAAAATAAAAAACGAAATTACTCAATAAATAATTAAAAATATATATTTTTTAATGATTTTTTTGGAGTAATGAAAGAAAAATGCAAATAGATAAAAATATAAAAAGTGTGGAAGATGAGATTTAAACACAAGACCTCTCTCTTGCAAATTTTGTCTCCTTACCAATTATGCTATTTCATTTATTCGAAATAAAACAACACTTGAAATCATATGAAGGATGGACAATTTTGTTATTTAAATAAACAAAGGAAATTGTTGTTAAAATGTTAATAAAATTGAACCAATTTTTTTTATAAAATTCAAGTTTGAAAATAATTTTGACTGTAGAAATAGGGCAGACAAATTTGGAGTATGACAGCTGTCCCTATTTAATTACTCTTCGATTTAAGCGTGCGAGTATACAAAGTTTTCGCACGTTCGAATCGGAGGGTTATTAAATAATGAAATACCCCAATTTCGACCAAGACTTCGAAATAGATAAACGATATGATAAACCAAAAAGTAAATAGGCAAGGATGACAGAGTTAACTCACCAATGCTTAGAAAAAGTAATCACATATTTCGTATATTTACCATAACCTAGGAGGTAAATAACGCGAGCCTAAAAACATATAACTTATTTGCTTTGGGACTAATGCAACAAGTTATATCACAATTATCGTATATTTACCACCACATAGGGGGTAAATAGCGCAAGTTGGAAAATATCTTACTAACACTTCGAGACTAACATAGTAAGTTGTATCGCAGATTTTGCATATTTATCATAATCTAGGAGATAAATAATGCAGAGTTTTGAAAATAAATAACTTATTACTCCTTCGAGACTAATGCAACCAGTTATATCGCATTTATTGCATATTTACCACAACCTATGAGGTAAATAACAGAAGTTTAATAACTCATTGTCACTTCGAGACTAACACAATGAATTGTATCGCATATTTTGTACATCTACCACAACCCAGGAGGTAGATAACACAAGTTTTAAAAAAATAACCAACTAAAGCTTCGAGACTAACATTGTAAGGTATACCGCAGATTTTATATATACCACAACCTAGGGGGTAAATAACACAAGCTTGATAATTTATTGTCGCTTCAAGACTAACACAATGAATTACATCGCAGATTTTTGCATACCTACCAAAACTTAAGGAGTAGATAATATGAGTTTTGAGAAAAAACGTATTGCTTCTTTGACACTGATTTTTTGTACCCTAAAATTTTCCCTCCCATTTTCTTCAAGACACCTCCTCATGCTTCTAGGGTTTTCAATTGCTCAAGGCTACTCAATGTTTGACCAGACAAATTCTCCTTCTAAAAATTTGACCTACAACTAGGGTTTCACTTTTCTCTAGGAAATTTGAGCTTATAATTCCTCAAGTTGATTTCATGGTTCCTCATATGTATGAAAGAATGCTCATGCCAAATTTCAAGCCTTGCATCACAAGTTTTCTCAATCAATTGCTCAGATGAACAAAAATCAATTGTATTTGGTAAAAAGTCAATTATGGTCAGCATACAGTCAAACTGCAATATTTTTTGTCACCATCAAGATTTTAAAGTCATATTCATCATTTGATCAAGGTTTGATCATGATTCATTAAGAAAACTCTCAATTCATCAAAAGTCAAAGTTGCCAAATTAGAATTTTCTTAAAGAGAAGTCAACTGAATTTTGACCAAGCATAACTTTCACATGCTTCATCAGATTTTTCTCAACCAAAGCTCACTTTGAAGGAAATTCAATTCTCTACAACTTTGCCTCTTTAAGCTCAAATCCAAAAAAGCTTCATTTGAAAGATATGGGTCAAAACATTATAGGTCATTTCAAAAGTCAACAAAAAACACTTTCTATCAAAGCAACTTACATCAAGATAAAGTATTCAAATTAAAAAAATGATCAACATAGTTATTGTAGGGTACATCTTGAGCTTTCCAAAAAGTCAAAGATCATCTTCATATGATAAATTTTGCGAGAATTATGACTGACACAATTTTTGAAATTTCGAGAAAATGCAGGAAACCCAAATTGATCAAACTCGGATTTTTGGGCTAATGGACTTGTCTTTCAAGATCCAAACGTTTATTAGGTCTCATAGTGAACCTTTGAACCTATTCACACACCTCTTTGATTTTTATTCCATTTATTTTTTATTTTATTTATTCAAATTCAAAATAAATTAAATAAAATCAAGGCTTTCATACAAAGGTCCAAGCCCACTTCTTTTGACCTAATTTTCCTATGAAAAAACTAGACCATGAAAAAACTTGGCAAGAGATCACTATAAAAAACTCCAAAATTATCCAAAATCAGGGCCAACTTCAAACCCTATTTTCAGCCTCTCTCTAAGCAAGCCAATCATCGAAATCAATCCTTGAGGCATTGTAGGGTAAGAACGAATCAATATTGATGATCCAAAGGGCCTGAAAATCACATACATTCATCTCCGGTTTCCTTGTATTTTTTTTTTGTAAATCGTATTTTTTGTTTTCATGTTGTTTTGATGCATACTAACATTACTAACATGCTTCTAAGGTATAATTATGCAGGATAAACACTATTTTCAATTGATTCTTCTTCCCATATCTATTTTTTTGCAAGTCATGCTATTGTGAAGGCAAAGGGTGTGGGTTCAACACTCACCCCTGACATTTATATTATTTTTGCTTTTTAACCCTATTTTCCATTGATCCTTCTTCCTCTATATATTTTTTGACAAACTTAATTATTTTTTATTAATTATTAAACATAAACCTCTTTTTTTAAATCTTTTTTTATTTAATTAAAATTAATTAGGTTTTAGGTTTTTTAATTAATTTTTTTTCAAAATTGACCATTTTTATTAATTAAAATTAATTAAGTTTTAGATTTTTTAATTAACTCTTTTTCAAAATTAACCTTTTTTTATTAATTAAAATTAATTAGGTTTTAGGTTTTATTAATTAACCTTTTCTTTTCGAAATTAACTTTTTTTATTAATTAAAATTAATTAGGTTTTAGGTTTTTTTAATTAAACCTTTTATTTCAAAATTAACTTTTTTTTATTAATTAAAATTAATTAGGTTTTAGGTTTTTCTAATTAACCTTTTTTTTCAAAATTAACCTTTTTTATTAATTAAAATTAATTAGGTTTTAGGTTTTTTTAATTAACCTTTTTTTTTTCAAAATTAACCTTTTTTTATTAGTTAAAATTAATTAGGTTTTAGGTTTTTTTAATTAATATTTTTTTTTGAAAATTAACCTTTTTATTAATTAAAATTAATTAGGTTTTAGGTTTTTTAATTAAATTTTTTCGAAATTAACTTTTTTTTATTAATTAAAATTAATTAGGTTTTAGGTTTTTTTAATTAACCTTTTTTTTTTCTTCAAAATTAATCTTTTTTATTAATTAAAATTAATTAAGTTTTAGATTTTTTAATTAACTCTTTTTCAAAATTAACCTTTTTTTATTAATTAAAATTAATTAGGTTTTAGGTTTTATTAATTAACCTTTTCTTTTCAAAATTAACCTTTTTTATTAATTAAAATTAATTAGGTTTTAGGTTTTTTTAATTAACCTTTTTTTTCAAAATTAACCTTTTTTATTAATTAAAATTAATTAGGTTTTAGGTTTTTTTAATTAACCTTTTTTTTCAAAATTAACCTTTTTTTATTAATTAAAATTAATTAGGTTTTAGGTTTTTTTAATTAATATTTTTTTCAAAATTAACCTTTTTATTAATTAAAATTAATTAGGTTTTAGGTTTTTTAATTAAATTTTTTCGAAATTAACCTTTTTTTATTTATTAAAATTAATTAGGTTTTTTAGGTTTATTTAATTAATATCATAAATCATTTTTTTCATAAAAAATCACCAAAACATTTTCTTTTCTATTGTCATCTTATTTTTATTTTCCTAGATAAAGTGTATAAGACGCGTTCAATTATAATAGCGTAGCTTTATATTTCCCACATTTTTTTTATTATTGTCATGTAATTGCTTCCGAGATGTAATAGTTTTAGGATTTCTTTTCCACACTCTTCACAATTATGTAGCTGCCCCAAAGCTTTGTAATAGCCTAGATTTACATTTTCGCTTTTACCTTCTGCTATTGTATTTTATGCAATTGCTAGTAATTAAGGTTTGTATGACAAGATAAAAATGAACGATAGAAAACCCTAATTGCAAGAATAAATAACTGAATTGAACATATTTGCACACTCACACCTTTAGGGTAATCTCTCTTCGTTGCCTTTCGGAATAACGGTCATGTCCCTCGAAAATAGGGATGCTTTAGCAAAAGACCCTCGATACAAAAGATCATAGTCCCTCGATGACCCTTCGATGTTGCCTACGAATAACATGATCTAGTCCCTTACAAAATTGCTAAAGCATCCTTATAAGTTGCCTTTGATGACCTTTCGCTTGCCCCTTCACATCCAACGAATAGGGTTATCTACCAACTAATGGTACGGATGACACTATCTCTAAAGGAGGAGGAAAATAAAAAGAATGACTTTGAGTGGGTAGGATACTTTTAATCGCTTGCTCACAAACTTTTCTAAATGAAACATTTCTCACATCACACTTTCAAAACAACGAATATTTTCAAAATACTCTGTACGCATTCTTGAGGACTGATACAAGAATCATTACAAAGTCTGCCTCACTATGGCATTTTTTCAAAATATTTTCAAACACTTACGCGAAAAAACAAATTTTCAAAGTGAGCTAAGCGATTAAGAGCCCGTAGATAACTACGGATGAAAAGGGTGCTAACACCTTCCCTTTTCATAACCTACCCCCCCGAACTCAAAATCTATCAAGGTATTTCCTGTTCTTTTCCCCCTTTCCTTATTGGATAAAAGAAAAGTCGGTGGCGACTCTTGATATCTGCAACATTTGCGATAAAACACAAAACAAGTCAGTTCTCCTATCGTATTATAGAACCGACGACTCTGCTGAAGAGTACTTAAAAAAAGAGGGGTTACCTTATAGTCTAGATCACTTTATTTGCTTTATTTGCTTTATTTGTTTGCATTGTCTACTTTACTTTAAGGGGTATTTTGGGTTTAATTTCTTGCAAAGATCCTACACCCGGATCTAGGGTACCCTAGGTAAGTAGCAATAGATCATGGAAACTGTACGACATAGACCTATATGGTTGAAGTGATGGCTACGTTAGTGTGACACTTTGGTTTGTACTGATGTTCCTTGAGTCAGTCAAGGAAAACATTGGGTTGTCGCGTGGTTTCATAAGCACTAACTGACCTTTAGAATCTTAATTAACCTGTCTTGGCCATTAGAAAGTAGTGAGATAGTCGGCTTTGGTGCAGTCCAAGGTTAGTTAATACTCGATACTAAACTCATTTATATTTGTCTGGCGGGATGTTTTGGTGGCAAATCAGTTGTTGTACTAAAATAAAACCTTCGAGAAATATTCGTGATATGAGATTCCTAGAACCCGGTTAATATTTTAGGACAGGTTGAGCCAACTTAAACTTCAAATAGAGAAGGGTACTTACCTATAGACCCCATGCAAGACTTTAAACCTAAGGTTCTTGCATGATATGTTTGTGTGTGCTACTTGCTTAAACATTACATCATCACATCATCACATCATGACATGGCATTTTAACTAACTATTTCAAGGATCTTAGAGACCTTTGATGCAGGGTTATCATAAGTCGGACTGCTAGCAAGGGGCAAGAGGATTTATTTTCCTCTAACCAGATGCCGTCAAAGACCAAAGTACACTCCTTTGATTCAAAGGCTAGGACCCATTCGATATGGTGAGTTTAATTCTAATAGAAGGACGTCCAAAATAAAGACTCGAAGTCCCACAAGTCAAAGCCGCAATCAATATTCCTTCTTAATCTCTTTTACCCTGCGAGATCCTTGAAAACATTGCATTTGCATCTACATATCATGCATCTCATTACATAACGGGTACTTTCTAGACACGCTTTCTCATATTCTTGCTGCTTATTTCAGTAAAAGATGGCTCTCGAACAAACCGTCAAAGATCTTCAAGCTCTGAACGCTCAATTCCAACAAATGTTCCTGAACTTAGCCAAGGGGCAGGAAGAGCTGAAGACCCTCATCACCAAAGAGAGGAAGAAAAAGACAAGGAAACCAATTGTCATTCTCAACATGGGAAGAAGGTTCAAGGGTCCTCCCAAGCAAGCTCAAGATTGTAACATCCCATCAAACGAAGATGATAATCAGGGTGAAGATGGTAAGAGTGTGAAGGATGAGAGGGGAAACAACCTTGGTTCTGCCAATATTCTGATGAAGAAGACTATTCGAATGAACAGTATCCTCCTACTAACAAATAATACAAATAGCTGGAAGATCGTTTAACTACTATGGAGATCTAGAGAGTGTCTGGATTGGATTTTGAAGAGATGGGTTTAGTCTCAGGGGTTGTTATTCCTCATAAATTCATGGTCACTACTTTTGCAAAGTATGACGATTTTTCTTATCCAAAGCTTCATCTGAGGTCTTATGTCCGGAAGATCCAACCACACACTGCCGATAGGAAGTTATGAGTGCATTTCTTTCAAGAGAGCCTATCCGAGACATAGTTAGAATGGTTCTATCAACTAGAAAGAACCAATATCCGTACTTGGGAAGATTTAGCTGCTGCTTTTTACAAATAATACCAATACAATACTGATCTTACACCAACCCGTGTGCAATTACAGAGTATGACCATGGACTCTAACCAAGGCTTCAAAGAGTATGCCCAGAAATGGAGAGACCTAGCAGGGAGAGTTAAACCTCCTTTGTCTGATAGGGAGCTGGTTGACATGTTTATGGGAACTTTGACAGGGGAACATGTTGAAAGTGGAATCATAAGTGGAAAACTTCAAGTGGTTGCGTCTTCAAGTATTGTGAAGAAGGCGTTTAACAAAAAAAGCTAATATTGTGTATGGCCATAAGGGTCGTGCTAGAAGTGATCGTAACCAATCTGTGGGGGCAGTGCTAATTTATAATCCCGCACCAGCGCAACAACATCGACAAGACAATCAGTGTAGGTCAAACGCACCCAGGAGACAATTTACCAGGATCAACATGCCATTGTCTCAGGCATTGCAGCATTTGTTGAAGGCAAAGCTGATTACTTTAAGAGGTCCTCCTTAGAATCCCAACACTTCCTCTTCTCGGTACAATCCTAATGCAAGATGTGCCTATCATTCCAATAGTCCCGGACATGACACAAATAACAACTGGGCTTTGAAAAATAAAATTAAAGATATGGTTTACTCCAAAGAGATCGAATTTGATCCTCCTGAGACTCCCAATATGATCACTACACTTATGCCTAAGCACGAAAAAGGCGTTAATGCTATTGATAGAGTAAACGCGGTAGAAGATGCTGATAGTGACTATGACCTAGACAGTTGGATTTTTTCTACCACCGGCAACAGGCTCATCAATTGGAAGACTGGAGACATTATACCAATCTTCTTTAGTCAGGATTAAATGCTATTTTCTATTTTCTTTCTTTCAGGTTTTGGTTATTTAATTTTAAACAATAACTTTAAGCCTTGTGCCTTACCCGAGGCAAAATTGGTCCACTTGTTAGGGTTGTCATTTTTCATTCACATATTTTCATTCAGTAAATCATTGGATGTTTGCATTAAAATTTTACGATCTTTGTCTTTATATTACTTTATTACTTTCAAAATAGCTATGTGTTCTTACACACACACACAAAACGAATTGCAAATACATATCCACCCTGGATCCCATTGATAAAAAAATTCTGCTATTGTCAATTATGACTTCGAAAATCAGATCTACCAAGCCGAGGACGAAGATGAGGATGATTGTGAAGTACCTGGAGATCTTGCTAGACTGTTAGAGAAAGAAGAAAGAGTTATACAACCACATGAAGAGCCAGTCGAGGTTGTGAATTTGGGTACTGAAGATGGCAAGAAAGAGGTCAAGATAGGTGCCAACCTAGAAGACATTGTCAAAAAGAGATTAATCCAGATGTTGCGTGACTATGTTGAGATCTTTTCTTGGTCGTACGAAGACATGCCATGGCTTGATACTGACATTGTGGTTCACCATCTACCAATGAAAGAAGGTTATTCTCCAATAAAGCAGAAGGTTCATCGTATGCGTCCTGATATATCTGAAAAGATTAAACTGAGGTTATGAAACAGTTCAACGCAGGTTTCTTAGCTGTTACGTCCTATCTTGAGTGGGTTGAAAATGTGGTGCCAGTACCTAAGAAGGATGGAAAAGTGCATATGTGCATAGACTATAGGGATCTGAATAGAGAAAGCCCCAAAGATGACTTTCTACTTCCGTATATTGATGTTCTGGTTGACAACACCGCTCAGCATAAGGTATATTCCTTCATTGATGGTTTCTCTGGGTATAATCAAATCAATATGGCACCCGAAGACATGGAGAAGACTACCTTTGTCACACAGTGGGGCACTTTATGTTACAAAGTTATGCCTTTTGGTTTAAAGAACGTTGATATAACATATCATCGTGGTATGGTAGCTTTATTTCATGACATGATCCATCACGAGATAGAAGTCTATGTTGATGACATGATAGCCAAATATAATACTAAATAAAAACATCTCGACCATATGTACAAACTGTTTGACAGGTTGAAGAAATACAAGTTGAGACTGAATCCAAACAAGTTCACCTTTAGGGTAAGGTCCGATAAACTCTTAGGTTTTGTCGTCAGTAGTAAAGGTATTGAAGTTGTCCCCGCCAAGGTTAAAACCATTCAAGAAATGCCAGATCCCCATGCTGAGAAGGAAGTTAGAGGTTTCCTGTGACGATTGAACTACATTGCCAAATTTATTTCCCATTTGACCACTACTTGTGATCCAATCTTCAAGTTACTAAAGAAAGATCAAGTAGTAAAATGGAATGACGATTGTCATATAGCCTTCGAAAAAATCAAGGAGTACCTCCAAGAACCTCTGATTCTAATGCCACCAGTTGAAGGGAGACCCATGATCATGTACTTAACAGTGTTAGAGAACTCAATGGGGTGTGTAATGGGGCAGCATGACGAGTCTGGTCGAAAAGAGCATGCAATATACTACCTTAGCAAAAAGTTTGTTGACTGTGAAACAAGATACTCACTACTCGATAAAACTTGTTACGCTTTGGCATGGGCTTCTCGTCGACTAAGATAATATATGTTGACTCATACCACTTTGTTGATCTCTAAGATGGATCTGATAAAATACATATTCGAGAAGCCCGCTCTATCCGGAAGAATAACAAGATGGAAAATGGTATTGACAGAAATATGACATTCAATACACCACTCAGAAGGCAATAAAAGGAAGTGTATTGGCAGATCATTTGGCTCATCAAGTCGTAGAAGACTATCAATCTATGAATTTCAAGTTTCCGGATGAGAATATTATGCTAGTCATAGACTATGAAAAACCAGGACCATATGAAGGACCCAAGTCAGGATCCCAATGGACTATGGTTTTTGATGGAGCTTCTAACGTGCTTGGTAATGAAATTGGTGTTCTGATTGTCTCTCCTAAGGGTTGTCGTACGCCTTTCACTGCCAGATTATGCTTTGACTATACCAACAACATGGCATAGTATGAAGCATGCATCATGGGCATCAAAGCTGCTATCAATATGAGAATCAAGTTCTTGAATGTATACGGGGACTCAGCCTTAGTAATCAGCCAAATCAATGGAGAATGGGATATGAAGCATCCAAATCTAATATCGAGATCATGTATTAACATTAATTCCATACTTCAAAGAAATCACTTTTGAACATATTCCGGGAGAAGAGAATCAATTGGAAAACACACTAGCTACTATGTCATCTATGTTCAAAGTCAGTTGGGATAACGAAGCTCCTCAAATTACTATCGAGAGACTAGAAGAACTGGAACCTTTCTACGAAGTCGGTACTGATGGAGTAAAGGGGAAGTCGTGGTACTGTGAAGTGAGAAGATACATTGAGGCTCAAGAGTACCTTGAGGTGGCGTCTATCAATGATAAGAAATTCCTATGGAGATTATCTTCTAAATTCTTTCTGAGTAGCAGAGTTTTGTACAAGTGTAATCATGATTCGACTCTGCTTCATTGTATGGATAAGAAGGAAGCTGAGAAGATTATGGAAGATATGCATGAGGGAGTCGTCGGTACTCATTCCAGCTGGAATACGACGGCTAAGAAAATTCTAAGAGTGGGTTATTATTGGTCGACCATGGAACTTGATTGCCATCACCATTCTATAACTTGTCACAAATTCCAGATTTATGTTGACAAGGTACTCGTGCCTCCGGTTCCTCTGAATGTCTTGACTGCTCCTTGGCCATTTCAATGTGTGGAATTAATATGATTGGAGAGATTAAGCTTACTGCATCTAATGGGCACCGTTTCATCATGGTCGATATTGATTACTTCACGAAGTGGGTTGAAGAAGCTTCATTCGCTTCTGTTACCAAGAATGTTGTGGCCGGGTTCATTAAATACAACCTTATATGTTGGTATGGAATACCCTAGAGGATCATCACTGATAATGGTACCAATCTCGACAATTCTATGATCATGGAACTCTGCACGCAGTTCAAAATTAAACACTATAATTCTTCTCTTTATCGACCAAAGATAAATGGCGCAGTGGAAGCCGCCAACAATAACATTAAGAAGATCTTACAGAAGATGATGGTGACCTACAAATATTGACATGAGATGTTACCGTTTTCTCTTCATGGTTGTCGCACTTTAGCACGTACATCAACTGGGGCAACCCCGTTCTCTCTAGTATACGGTATGGAGGTTGTCCTACCTATCGAAGTCTAGATTCCTTTGCTAAGGATTATGAAAGACGCAGGTTTAGATGAAGACGAATGGATTCATACTCGACTCAACCAGATAAATTTTATTGATGAGAAGAAGCTCGAGGTTGTTTGTCATGGTTATATGTATCAGAAGTGCGTGATTAAGGCCTTTAACAAGAAGATAAAACCTCAGGTGTATCAGGTTGGCGGTTTGGTAATAAAGCGCATCATCTTACCATAAGGTGATCCTATGGGAAAATGGACTCCCACGTATGAAGGGCCATTTGTAATCCAGAAGATATTTTCTAGCGGCGCTATGATACTTACCACCATGGATGGTGAAGATCTTCTGCACCTTGTAAACACGGACATAGTCAAAAAATACTACACATGAAAAGAGACCTGCTAGGTCGATTGGCCTAGGAAAAAAGAAGGGCATCCCGGCGAACCAAAAGGGTTCTGGCAAAATTAGGGATATATATAAAAATTATACACCCGACAAGTCGAAAACTTGAAAAGGCGGCTTGGGCAAAAAAGGGTATTCCGGTGGACTGAAAACCCGAAAAGGCGGTCTAGGAAAAAGTTAGGGACTAAAGCGTACGACTATGTCCCTTTGAATCACTCATCTACTTATAGCAAGCTTTGTTAGCAACGTCAAGTTCAAATGGTACAGATCAATCCAGTTAACTTCTTTCGACAATAAGGGATGACATGCTTGAAGACATAGGGGCAATAGAAGATTTGAAACTCGACGGGATCGTTTCCACATAGTTGTTTTCTTTGTTTCTCTTTGTACACCTTTTTCTTTTCACGGAGACTTCCTCTTACTAGGATTTCTGTCTCTTTGTACAAAACCGTCTGTTTATAGGCAAATGATCAACACAAGTCAATTTCAAATTTAAAGTTTGTTTTACTTTCTATGTTTTGTTTGCCAAAACGTCCAATGGCTAAGTTGAATGAACATATGCATTTGAATGTGATTACTGTTAACAAAATACATGCATGAAAACATGAATAAGCATTTACTAAAAGGATCTAGGAGTTGGGATAATGTTCAAGTCACCCATATATCTCCACAGAACAATCCCGACAGAGCAATCCCCACAAAGTTATCGTCACAAGCTCATTTAAGACAGAGATATATTCCCTAGCAAGTCTAATATGCCTTCAGACAAAAATTGGGGTATCTTCCAGCGGTTCACCTCCATATCCCTGAGGGATAGCTTGACATGATCATCATCCCCAATAGGTCCTCTAGAAGATAAGGAAGTTTGATTTTTTCCCCAGTATATAGTGGAGACTTCCTCAGTGCAGCCTATGAAATTCCAACCTCCATCAGAGTTTACTTCCTCGACACAGTTTACAGGAATTTAGTTTCCCAGAGGAGTCCATCACTCCAACGACATATTTCCTTAACAAAATTCTCTTCTCCAACAGGGTTTAATCAAATTTGCTACCCCCAAAAGAGTTTCTAAGGTATATAAAACATGGAAAGATAGCACACCAGAGGAATATCCATCTCTTTTATCCCCAGTCAGGGTGCGTAAGAATCAGATCCTTCAACAAAAAGAACGGTGAATGACCGACTCTCCTTGAATTCCTCTATCCTCAAGAAGAAGTCGAAGATCCCAAGTGGAGTATCCTCAAAGAAAGCAGGAATCCCCAGCAAAATTATTCCCAGCAGAAATTGAAGAATCACTTTCTTCATCCCCAACAACAATCCGGGATTTATTTTCCCCAGCTAGACATTGTTACAAGGAGCTATCGATACGCTTCAACAACATATTACATACATATATCATTTTGCAATACATCATAGCATATTCATACCGAAACGCATATAACATTCTCATTTATCTTGAAAGCATCATTAATGCATTACATGTATCACGATATTATATAAAGCTAATTTTGTCTTTTCAAGTAAAGTTTGCAAACAGACTAATATCATCAGCAATTTTCAAACAGGTCAGAGATTAATTCCCAAAACAGGATAGGGCAATTATCTATATGGCCAGGCGGTATAAATTCCCGAAACAGGACGGGCTTACCAACAAGAAAACAGGTATGAAATTAATTCCCGAAACAGGACATGACAACTATATATATGACCAAGCAGTAGAAATTCCTGAAACAGAACGAGTTTACCAACACAAAAGCGGGTCACAGATTAATTTCTAGAACAGGATGAGGCAACTATCTACATGACTAAGCGGTATGAATTCTCGAAACAGGACGAGTTTACCAACACAAAAGCGGGTCACAGATTAATTCCTGAAACAGGACGGGGCAACTATCTATATGACCAAGCGGTATGAATTCCCAAAACAAGACAGGTTTACCAACACAAAAGCGGGTCACAGATTAATTCCTGAAACAGGACGGGATAACTTTCTATATGACCAGACGATATGAATTCTTGAAACAGGACAAGTTTACCAATGAAAAATAGATTGTAGATCAATTCCCGAAACAAGACGGGGCGACTATCTACATGACCAAATGACTTCCTTCAGAGACTGAATTCTGACGAGCATTCCTCTTCATAAGTTTACTCTAAAAAGAATCCCCCCCAGAGACTGAATTCTGGCGAGCACTTTCCTTCTGTAAAACATTCTCACAGTCAGGCGTAGACTCGTTCTAATACTCATATCAACAGTTACTTTGGATGGCATCTGTAAGCCCATCCCCAGTGATATTCTATCATCTCTATTAATGGCATCTCCAATCCAATTCAAGCAATACTATCATCCAATAGCGTTACTTCATGCACCGACGGGTGCAAATTTCCGGGCACTTAAGTGTTCAATCCTCTTCCACCTTCAGATCACGAATGGCGGACATGTTAATCTAACTCTTCAGGTTTAAGAAGATTGAACAGGGGAAGATTTTGTACCCCAAAATTTTTCCTCCAATTTTCTTCAAGACACCTCCTCATGCTCCTAGGGTTTTCAATTGCTCAAGGCTACTCAATGTTTGATCAGACAAATTATTCTCCTAAGCAGTTGACCTACAACTAGGGTTTTACTTTTCTCAAGGAAATTTGAGCTTATAATGCCTCAAGTGGATTTCATGGTTCCTCATATGTCCCAAGGAACGCTCATGACAAATTTCAAGCCTTGCATCACAAGTTTGCTCAGTCAATTGCTCAGATGACTAAAAATTAACTATATTGGGTAAAAAGTCAACTGTGGTCAACATACAGTCAAACTGCAAGATTTTTGGTCAACATCAATATTTTGAAGTCACATTCATCATTTTATCAAGGGTTGATCATGATTCATCAAGAAAACTCTCAATTCATCAAAAGTCAAAGTTGCCAAATTAGGGTTTTCTTAAGGAGAAGTCAACTGAACATTGACCAAGCATAACTTTCACATGCTTTATCATATTTTTCTCAACCAAGATTCATTTTGAAGGAAATTTAATTCTCTACAACTTTGCCTCTCTAAGTTCAAATCCAAAAAATGCTTCATTTGAGAGATATGGGCCAAAACATTATAGGTCATTTCAAAAGTCAACAAAAAGACACTTTTTTTCAAGGCAACTTACATCAATATAAATTCTTCAAATTAAAAAATGATCAATATAGATATTGTAGGGAACATTTTGAGCTTTCCAAAAAGTCTAAGATCGCCTTCATATGATAAATATTGAGAGAGTTATGATTGGCACAAGTTGAGAAATTTTGAGAAAATGTAGGAAACCCAAATTAATCAAACTCGAATTTTTGGGCTAATGGGCTTGTGTTTCAAGGTCCAAAACGTGTATTAGGCCTCATAGTGAACCTCTGAACCTATTCATACACCATTTTGATTTTTATTCTATTTATTTTTTAGTTTATTTATTTAAATTCAAAATAATTTAAATAAAATCAAGGTTTTCATACAAAGGTCCAAGCCCACTTCTATTGACCTGATTTCCTCTATATTCAGACAATGACAAGAGCACGAAAAAACTTGGCAAGAGATCACTATTCCAAAAAACTCCAAAATATCCAATACTAGGGCAAACTTCAAACCCTATTTTTAGCCTCTCTCCAAGTAAGCCAATCATCCAAATCAATCCCTGGGGAATTGTAGGGTAATAATGGATCAATCTTGATGATCCAAAGGGCCTGAAAATCGCATACATTCATCTTCGATTTCCTTGTTTTTTTTGTAATTCATAATTTTTGTTTTCATGTTGTTTTGACGCGTACTAACATTACTAACATGCTTATGAGTTATAATTATGCTGGATAAACCATATTTTCCATGATTCTTCTTCCCTTATCTATTTTTTGCAAGTCGTGCTGTTGTGAAGGCAAGGGGCGTAGGTTCAACACCCACCCCTGGCATTTGCACTATTTTTGTTTTCTAACCATATTTTCCATTGATCCATCTTCTCCTATCTATTTTTTGACAAACTTAATTTTTTTAATCATTACACATAAACCTTTTTTTAAAATCTTTTTTTTATTTAATTAAGATTAATTAGGTTTTATGTTTTTTATTTTACTTTTTTTTAAATTAATCATTTTTTTATTAATTAAAATTAATTAGGTTTTAGGTTTTAGGTTTTTTAATTAACTTTTTTCAAAATTAACATTTTTTATTAACTAAAATTGATTAGGTTTTAAGTTTTTTTAAATAACTTTTTTTTTCAAAATTAACCTTTTTTATTAATTAAAATTAATTAGGTTTTTGGTTTTTTAATTAACCTTTTTTTATTAATTAAAATTAATCAGGTTTTAGGTTTTTTTAATTAACATTTTTTTCAAAATTAACTTTTTCTTATTAATTAAAATTAATTAGGTTTTAATTTATTTTTAATTAACCTTCTTTTCAAAATTAAACTTTTTTATTAATTAAAATTAATTAGGTTTTAGGTTTTTTAATTTACTTTTTTCAAAATTATCCTTTTTTTATTAATTAAAATTAATTTGGTTTTTTAGGTTTATTAATTAATTATCATAAATCATTTTTTTCATAAAAAATCACCAAAACATTTTCTATTCTATTGTCATCTTATTGTTTTTTCCTAGATAAAGTGTATAGGGCGTTCAATTGTAATAGCGTAGCTTTATTTTTCCCGTATTTTTTTATTATTATAATGTAATTGCTTCCGGGATGTAATAGTTTTAGGATTTCTTTTCCGAACACTTCACTATTATGTAACTGCCCCAAAGCTCTGTAATAGCCTATGTTTACATTTCTGCCTTTACCTTCTACTACTATATTTTATGCAATTGTTAGTAATTAGAGTTTGTATGGCAAGATAAAAATGAACAATAGAAAACCCTAATTTCAAGACTAAATAATTGAATTGAAAACATTTGCACACTCACACCTTTAGGGTAACCTCTCTTTGTTGCCTTTCGGAATAACGGTCATGTCCCTCGAAAATAGGAATGTTTTAGCAAAAGACCCTCGATACAAAATATTTTATCCCTTGATGACCCTTCAATGTTGCCTACAAATAACATGATCTAGTCCCTTGAGAAACTTCTAAAGCATCCTTGCAAGTTTCCTTCGACGATCGAATGATAACCCTTCGCTTGTCCCTTCACATCCAACGGATAGGGCTACCTACCTGTTAGAACAAAGTTTGAATCTACTACCCTAAGTTTAAGTTTTGATGATAACAAAATGCTAAGATACATTAATTGTATGATTCATGTAAGACACATATGCTATCTAAAAATTACATTCTGTTTTACAGAAACTCTGATGGGTATCAGCATGAGAACATCCTAATCAGCATCAGAAAATTGGATATCAACATCAGCATCAGAAGATGTTATATCAGATACCAGAATCAGAAGATCAACTTGCGCTTATGCTGAAGCTTGATGAACAGATCTGCGCTCAACACTCTGAACTCTGATAAAGACAACAACAATTCATCAGCACCTAAGCAGCATCAGAATGAGCCAAAGCTAGAACACGCTTAAGTGGCAACGGTACTGTGCATTCAAGACGAGTTATTACCAACGGAATCATTCCAGACAAGATCTGCTTAATAAGGAAAGAATGTTATTGGCATTGAAACAGAATTATTCTCCAACGTACACTATTTCCAATGCTATATAAACAAGTCAATGAAGATTGAATTGGCTAATGCTCTACAACAATCTACACGCCAAAAAGCTATTCATCATCTTCCTCACTCTCAGTTTGCTAAAAGCTCTCAAAATCCTTACTCAATTATTTTAGCAATCTAGTTTTCATAAGCTTAAGTTGTGTAGTATCACAGTTGTGATAAACAGTTTTGTAGAAAACATTCACACACCTAGATTTCAATTCTTTGTAAGAAAGAAATTCCTTGAGAAACCGATTTGTGGTTTGTATCAAGAAGGCTCTAGCAGTTGCTAAAGCAGATTGTAATATTCAGTTGAATATAGTGGATTAAGACCTCGTTGGAGAGAGGTGAAATCACCTTGACGGGTGGACTGGAGTAGTTTGAGATCAAACGAACCAGGATAAAAATACCGTGTTCATTGCAATTGATTTCCAATTTTTACAATTCAACCCCCCTTCTTGTGTTTTTCACTTCTTCACTACCAACTAATGGTACGATTATCACTATCTCTAAAGGAGAAGGAAAATAACAAGAATGACCTTGAGTGGGTAGGATACTTTTAATCGCTTGCTCATAAAATTTTCTAAACGAAACATTTCTCACATCACACTTTCAAAACAACGAATATTTTCAAAACACTTTGTACGCATTCTTGAGGACTGATACGAGAATCATTATAAAGTCTGCCTCACTATGGCATTTTTTCAAAATATTTTCAAACACTTACACAACAAAGCAAATTTTCAAAGTGATTTAAGAGATTAAGAGCCCATAGATAACTACGGATGAAAAGGGTGCTAATACCTTACCTTTTCATAACCTACCCCCCCCCCCCCCCCCCCCCCCGATTTAAGTGATTTGTTTTTGAAAAATAACTTACTAATGCTTCGGGACTAACATAGTAAGCTACAATGTAGATTTGCAACATTTATCACATCCTAGGGGATAAATGATGTGGGTTTTGGAAACAAATATCTTATTGCTGCTTTGAGACTAATGCAATAAGTCATATCGTAGTTATTAAATATTTACCACAACCTAGGGGTAAATAACACAAGTTTGATAACTCATTGTCACTTCGAGACTAACACAATGAATTATATCGCAGATTTTGCACATCTACCCCAACCTAGGGGATAGATAATGCGATTTTTGAAGGTACATAACTTATTGGTGCTTTGAGACTAATGCAACAAGTTATATCACAGATTATGCACATCTACCATAACCTAGGGGGTAAATGATACATGTTTGAGTATCTAACTTACTAACACTTTGAGACTAACATAGTAAGTTATAGATTAGGCTTACATATTTAACACAACCTAGGGGATAAATGATGCGAGTTCGATGTTTTACAATTTGAAAGTTTGAAATGTTATAACTTAACAACTAGGCTATTGGTGTGATTCACAGATACACTGCATAGTGTGATTCTTGTTCACAGTACCTCTAAATGTTATCTTTGTTCTCAACTGAGGTTTTTTATAATATGCTAATATTAGAATGTTCGATCCATGTAGGTAACATAGCTGATGACAAGCCTTGAGATATTTCACAGTAGTCTTAGCCTATGAAGTTTGAAATGCAATGTATAATTGATATGTATATGCGTGATGCTCAATGAGAATATTATTGATATGCTTATGATGCCCAAAGTAATTGACATATGTTTCATATGTAAATGTACCAAATGTTTATGAATGCTTTTGATAATTATATCGTAGGTGCAGGCGTGGATTTCTTTTGACATTTTTCTAACCAAAGTGTTTTTTGATGTTTTATCGTTGCTTTTGGAACTGCACGAGGTTTCTCATGCTCGTAGAGATGCGTACGAATGAAATGATGATGGATATGCATGAGGGTACTCATGCTCGTAGGGTTTCCTACGATGAAATATTGATGCAAATGTGTGAGGCTGCTAATGTCTTTATGAAATGCATGTGGTGCATGAGTCTTCTCATGCTTTATAAGGCTGCATACAAATGAATTGATAGATGAAGTTAAACGATGATTAATAAATGCAATGCACATGTTGAACTGATGACTTGAAGTTAGGCTACCGGACTGGAACTGGGGTTAAAAATTAGCTTCCAAATGGGAATTGGAAACCTGCCAGACGAGAACTGGTTTTGAAATAACTATCAGACGAGAACTGACTACCTGGCGGGAACTGGTGAAAATGACAATGCGCCTGACAAGAATTGACTACCAGACGGGAACTGGTTTTTACAATGATTTACTAGATGAAAACCGAGCTTGGAAATGATTTTCCAGACGAGAACTGGGATTTTAAATGATTTTCCAGATGAGAACTGGGCTATCAATAATTTATGTTATGCGTTATGATTGATTATGCTTGATGATGACTTATGATGACTTGGATGGTTTTTGACTGGTGCCCTTGTGGTGGGCCATGGATGGTTCTGGCATAGAGAAGTTTCTTATGTAATAGATTACTGGTCACACGATGGTAGAGTGTTATGCTAGCATGATTTCCTGATACTCGTCTTGAACTCAAAGATTGTTGACTGTGGATTATGAAATTAGGAGGAGAGCTTTCCCCTTTGTGGTATGCCTTTGCCCCAATTTGTTGGGTTTTTGCAGAGATTCACCTCAATGTGAGTTTGAAATAGTTTGGCCATACTGTGCACTTGAGATGGCTGGCCCCACTAATTTGAAACATTCTGCCCCTGATTGACTCTTAAAATGATTTGCCCCGCTGAACTTGTTTTTTAACTATATTTCTTTTGGTCGAGCCTTACAACGGTATTCACCAACATTTGAACTTTGAAAGGTATGCCCCAATTTCAAGGTCTGGAGGAAGTATCCTTAGAAGGAACTAGGATCTCACTATGACGTGATATCAATTTGATATGGATTGTCTCAAGTATCCAAATCTTGAAAAGTTTGTACTTGAAGTCGCTTGAAAGGGAACTTGGATCCTACATGCCGTAAGATGAACTTGATATCAACTGCCTCCATGTTTAAGCTTTGAAAGGTTGCCCCCTAATTATTAGGATCTTGGAGGAATATGCCTTGCCCCAATTTGTTGGGTTTTTGCAGAGATTCACCTCTATGTGTGTTTGAAATAGTTTGGCCATACTGTGCACTTGAGATGGATGGCCCCACTAATTTGAAACATTCTGCCCCTGATTGACTCTTAAAATGATTTGCCCCGCTGAACTTGTTTTTTAACTCAATTTCTTTTTGTCGAGCCTTACAACGGTCTTCCCCAACATTTGAAATTTGAAAGGTATGCCCCAATTTCAAGGTCTGGAGGAAGTATCCTTAGAAGGAACTAGGATCTCATTATGATGTGATATCAATTTGATATGGATTGTATCAAGTATCCAAATATTGAAATGTTTGTACTTGAAGTCGCTTGAAAGGGAACTTGGATCCTACATGCCGTAAGATGAACTTGATATCAACTGCCTCCATGTTTAAGCTTTGAAGGGTTGCCCCCTAATTATTAGGATCTTGGAGGAATAACCTTAGAATGAACTTAGATACCACTATGTTGTGGTATAGTCTTGATATGGACTGCCTCATTATTTTGATCTTCGAAAGATATGCCCCTGATTGACTGGTGCTTTTAGATGTGACCCAAGTTGACCAAATCTTAGAACGGTTCTCTCTAGTCAATAGGATCTTCATCTGATATGCCCCTATATCATTAGAATTTTCCCTCTTAACCCGTAGGATCCCTGAGTATTTTCCCCTAGCTATGAGCTTCTTGAAATGGGTTGCCTTTGATTGAACCATTGTTGAAATTTTTGTGATGCTAAGTATTGATTTGCTCATAAAATTGTACATTTTGAAAAGTAACTCCAACGTGATGCACATGCAAGTTTTGAAATCAAATTTTGTAATGGAATAGGAATGTATAATTATATATGAAGATGTGAAAAGTAGTATGGTTAGAAATAATTTAACAAACATTAGGAGTCAGTTTAACACAAATTTTGCTGAATATGCTTTCATAGTGAACCTACCTTCAATTAGGACTTTTGAAGGTTGTAGCGTGGCCTGGTTCATGGTTTAAGAAACAAAGGATATAAGGCTCAAATTTGAAATTTAATCCACCCCATTCTCCTTGATGTTCTCCATTCCTAAATTCAATTAACTCAACGAATGTGTTCAGTCTGCTAGAGTGTTTTCGTAGTCGCGATGATGATGATAAAAATTCAAGCACATGATGAGAAGCTCTGATGTTTGTTGAGGTGGAAATCACAAGCTTATTCTCTAATTTCTTTTCTTTCAATCCCTTATTTTTGCATGGACATATTCTTTTGAATTTTCCGGTTCATCAGGATTCCCTAACTTTTGCCTAAGTCAAATTTTTTGCTTTTTTGTTTTTGACTTAGCGGGCTCTTTTTTTTTTGAAATTTTTCCTTTGAGATTTTTTCTCTTGATTCAGGAAGGTTGTGAGTTCCATGTTTTATTTTTTCGAGCTTCATATTATTTCTCCCTCGATGTTGTATGACGTAAATGGGAAAGAATATGTTGTGAGCTTTATCTTCATTGTTTCCTCAATCTTGAATGATGTATACGAGGAAGAGGATGTGCTTGAACCTTTTGTGTAGATAGTCTGATTCTCTTGAGATTAGAATGCATCCATGAATTAATTGAAATGTACCCTGCCCCTGGTTGAGATTAAGGTTTTTTAGAAAATAGAAAGAACTCCAACTTCTGGCTCGAGGGGGTTGACTACAAATTATCTCTTTATTTCTCCACTGTTTAGGAAGTGAAACAATATCTTACATCGTCAGCTTGGTCTTACTATTGAAAGTATACATCAACATAATT